>JAEIFJ010001265.1:0-445782 GCA_018903435.1 Leucophenga varia | reverse complement strand
GAGGACGATGATACACAATTGGCATACACATTCTATGTGAAATGTCCAGCTTGGCTCACAGATTCACACTTTCTATTTAATCGCTATTTCATTACAACATCGAGCAAATCAGCAAGTCGCCCAGATTAGGAATACTCTTCAAGTTTATTAAAAGAGGCGGAGAGGATCCTCTTCCATTAACCTAACCAGTAATTATTGCCACGTTTGGGTACAATAAAATCCCCCTAGAGTCGCAGTTCCCGCTCAATCTCCATTAGGAGGGCCTACCAGGTTCCCACTTTACTCTGTGCTTATGATGGGAACGTGTGTTGACCTTTGTGTGTCTCCACTCACGCTCTGACCACTTGCTTGCCTTGCGGCTACGGACCAGGCACTACGTCAGGCATTTATGGTTATGGTTAAATAAAACCTTTTTTTTATATAAAAACTCGAAAATGGACTTTAGTTGTGTATGGGGGCTATACCTTGATGGGCGTGGCACCCTGGCATTGACATCTCGAGCAAAGAATATATAAAAGGTAGACTTTGGAGAAGCGCACTAAATTCAAAAATTTATATCTCAAGAACAAAAAACCCCGATATTCAAAAATGTCCTTTTTTTATAGGTAAAATTCTTAGCTTACTTTTGAAAATGTAAAAATAAAGATCCGAATCATTTATAAATTTTAAACTAACGACAACTTTAATAAATATTTTCTTGAAAAAAAAATTTAAAAAATGGGGAGGTGAGATGGAATGGGGGCTATACCTCAGACCGGGCGTGGCATTCTGAATTTAACATACAAATTACCTATGACCGAGAAATTAAAAATACCGTTCACACTATGTGTGGCCCTCCGCATAGTGTAGAGGGTATTTTCATTTTGTCAAAAGTTTGTAACGCATTAAAGGAGCCATCGTAGACCCTATAAAGTATATATAAATTATTATAGATCAGCAAGACGAGACGAGTCGATCTAGTCATGTCCGTCTGTCTGTCTGTCCATATGTTTGTTTGTCTGTATTTATACGTTTCATTAGCTTAGTTTTAAAGATATTGACCTGAAAGTCAAAACTAAAGCTTTTTAGTCCTAAGCAGTTCAAGTGTTAAAATCAAAAGCACATGTAAAGGTATAGTCCCTATACAAACTTACCGTTTTTTTAGATTTTTTGTATGAAAATAGCTATTATTTATGAATGTATTCACTCTAAATTGGGTACAAACACTTCTAATGTCATCCAATGTCAAAACTAAGGTACCACGCCCATTTATAGGTTTACGAATTTTTCGCCTATTTTCTATTTTTTGTGTTATTATTAATAATAACATTATTATTAATCCAAATGGGGTAAAAACACTCCTTAAGTCATCGTATATATTAGTGTTGGCAAAAAGAGTGATTTTGAGTCGCTGTGCTATTTTCAACTTAAAAAATCGCATTGACTTGAAACAGTGAAAAACTCGCAGTTCGCGAAAAAAAATTAGCGATTACAGGTTTATTGTTCGCGAAGAATGATACACAAAATCGCCGCTAACTGAAGTGTTTCGCTACACCAAAACAACAAATCGACTTTGTTTTAATTTAAAAAAAAAAAAAAAGAATAAAACACTACTTTTATTTAAAAAAATTTTAAAAGTAAACAAGGAAAAACGTTAAATTCGGTGGAACCGAAGCTGAAATACCCGTTACATGGGCGGCGTCTTGGTTTTGACCCTGGATGACCAAAAAAGGTAAGTAATTCATAAATAATTACTATTTAAAAAAAAAAAAAAAATCGAAAAAAATCGATAAGTTAGTATGGGGGCTATACCTAAAAATGGGCGTGACACTCTTATTTTCGAACTTAACCTAGTCGTTGCCGAGAAACGCTTAAGTTTAAAATTTCAGCCCAATATCTTTATATCTTCATCGAAAAGATCGCATAGCAACAAACAGACGGACAGACGGACAGACAGACGGACATGGCTAGATCGATTCGTCTCATCGAGCTGATCAAGAATATATATACTTTATGGGGTCTCCGATGCCCCCTTCAATGCGTTACAAACTTTTTGACCAAATTGAATATACCCGTTCACACTATGTGTAACGGGTATAAAAAAGCAAAACGGAAATAAAAAAGGAAAAACGTTAACTTCGGTGGAACCGAAGCTGAAATACCGTTACATGGGCGTGTCGTCTTGGTTTTGACCCCTGGATAAAAACAAAAAATTGTTTTACCCGAATCGGGAGCAGTAAGTTCAACAATAATTAAAAATATAAAAAAAATAATCGAAAAAAAAATCGAAAAGTTTGGATGGGGGCGGGGGGCTATACCTAAAAATGGGCGTGGCACTCTCATTTTCGAACTTAACCTAGTCGTTGCCGAGAAAAGCTTAAGTTTAAAATTTCAGCCCAATATCTTTATATCTTCATCGAAAAGATCGCATAGCAAACAAACAGACGGACAGACGGACAGACAGACAGACGGACATGGCTAGATCGATTCGTCCATCGAGCTGATCAAGAATATATATACTTTATGGGGTCTCCGATGCCTCCTTCAATGCGTTACAAACTTTTTGACAAACTGAATATACCCGTTTATATGTGTAACGGGTATAAAAAGTAAAAAATGTATTCATTTATTTTTTAGGCATGCTCACTCTCTTGAAAAGTTCAGGTCAAGAAAAAAAATTATTAAAAAGAAACCAATGAAGGAAAACAAAAAAAATATATAATTTCTATTTTTTATAATGGTTTTCTTTATTTCTTTTGAAAGATTCCAAAAAGGCAGGAAAAGTAAAATTACTTGAGCAGTAAAAGCTAATTGAGTAAAATGCCTTAATCTGAAACAAATCTAAAAATCCAAACCAAATAACTATTAGTTGAAATATAAATATAAATTGATACTAAAATTTTATAGCATATTTGAATTTAGAAACAGTTTCATCTCGGTTTTAGGTACGACTATTCTAACTTTTAAGAAAAGACGCTCACATGGCACTGAAGAATATGTCTATTTTTTCTCCACCACTCTAGTGGGTCTAATGTCTTAATAGTAAGGTCTTCATCCATATAGCGCTGAACTTCTTGTGGTCCTGGATGTTGCATTTCCTCTCGCAACAATTTGCACTGCTTTGTGATTAAATTCATACCAAATTGAAAACTTATTTTCTCTGTCCGGTTCATCCAAAGCATTATTGTTGTTTTCCAAAAAGTTTTCGTTTGAAATATATATCTTGTTTACGACACTGCTAATTATGATTTGTTTGAAAGCATTAAACATTATTTAAATGAACTGTTTTTTAACGAGGATTGCAAAATGTAGCAGCTCCAAATGTTTTATTATTTTTCAAGTTTCCAAGTCGTACCCTAAGTCCTTTGCAAAGTTCATTTACTATGTTCTTCACGTACGGGTTCAAGTTGAACGATCCCAAAGTCGTAACAACAGTTTTTAATTGTTATATCTAACGAAGCTGTTTCGTACAATTCACCACTAAATGTTTTAGTTTCCGACTCGAAAGGCTTAAGAACTAGAAACATATCTTTCAAAATATCCCAGTGGGCAGCTCCGAATTAAGTAACGCTAACGTCTGTTTAACGGCCTCTTTAAGAGTTACAAATCGTTTAATCATATACAGAATGTGGGACACTTCTGAATTAGTTTAAGTGGGAACGTTATTGCCCATTTGCCGTTTATAGTCGAGTAGTTTTCAATTTGAAATCGTAATTCTCTTAAAATAACCAAAAATGGTTTAAATTTTTTAATTAATGAAACTACTTTTTCATCGCAATTTAGAGCATCTTTCACGATTAAATTAATTGTATGAGCAAAGTATGAGTTTACAAATATTGGCAAAATGGCATGGGGTTCTTTCTAACCAACAAATTTTCATGTACATATTCCAAAAATGGTCACCAAAAATTTTTCTAAAGAACCGTTTAGTTGATATGTGTACTAGGTGTGTTCAAACATTATCGCGAATTTTGAAATTTCGCGGGTTACGTATATTCGAATTTCGATTTTTTTGTGGCGTTATGTTGGTACTCATGTCTCTCACTTATGCCGACAGCTGCTTTGCTTGCACCTGTTTTGGATCGTCTTCGATTTTTACCTATTCAAAAAAATGGATCAAAGAACCTGTATCAAATTTTTTTTTTCTTAATGGAATAAATGGAATAAAAATGTTGAAGAAGGGACCGAGCTCTACCAAAATCAACAACATTTGATTGGTATAAATTGTTGAAAGAAGGTTGCGAACGTGTTGAAGACGAAGAGCTCCCTGATGAACCATCGACCTCAGCGGACGATGCTCACATCCAAAAAGTAAAAGAATTAGTGCTTGCACACCGTCGATTAACTATGAGAGACATTGCTGATGAAATTGGCGTATCGAAAGGATCAATTAATACAATTTTGAAGGATGTTTTGGGCCTCAAACGTGTCAAGTCTCGATTGGTACCAAAAATGATGATTTTTTTTAAAAAACTGTACTGATTTTTCGTGACTTTTTTTGCCAAAAAATCCAACCAATATCGATCCGCAACCACCGTATTCGCTTGATTTGGCACCGTGTGACTTCTGGCTATTCCCAAAACTCAAGAGACCACTCCGGGGAACGAGTCGATTGAGGAGATAAAAGCTAAATCGAAGAAGGCGCTGATGGCTATACCGGAAAGGGGCTATTTGGCATGTTTCGAGGATTGAAAAAAACGTTGGCATAGGTGTATTTTATCGGGAGGGGGATTTCTTTAAAGAGGACAAAATAGATATTCATGAATAAATAAATAATTTTAAAAAAAACGCAAAACATGCGATACTTTTTGAACACACCTCGTATATTCAAAAACCCATTTTTTGTGTACTTTTTCAGTTATTACTAAAAATCTTAAGAAAAGTTTATAAAGCTAAACTTTTAATAGGAATGAATAGTTTTTCTGATCCAAGCGTTTGGTGACCATTTTTGGAATCTACGCCCCAAAATACATGGACAAAATACCGACCCTATACAAATTCATTACTACATTTGCCAGTCACTCGATTCGTCAAAGCGTGCAATTCACTGAAAGCGCGGTTTATTGAAATGATTGAATAGTAAAAACGCAATTGCTATAAATATAAAAAACAAAGTGAATTGTTACATTTTTTTTATACAAAAAGTTAAACAAACGTTCAAAACAAGTGTGACTTACTTAAACCAGCATTTGTAAAGGAAGCAACAAACAACACCATTGATTTTCGCAAATATTATTTTTTGCGCAATATCAATTTTTACAATAAAAGCAGTGTTTTATTTTTTAATGAACTAAAACAAAGTCGGTTTATTATATTGGTGTAGCGAAACAGTTCAGTTAGCGTGATTTTGTGTAAATATTCGCGAACAGTAAACCTGTACAGTAATCGTTGCGATTTTCAAGTCGTAGTCACTAAAGACACTGCGACTCAAAAAATCACTCTTTTCGCCAACACTAATAGCCCCCATACCAACTTACCGCTTTTTTACGAACTTTCTTTGAAACTAGTAATTATTTAACATAGGAATGTATTTACTGAAATTGGGTAGAATCATATCTAATGTCATCCAATATCAGAATTAAGGTGCCACGCCCAATTTTAGATATAGCTCCCAAACTTATCGCATTCTTCTATTTTTTTATGAAAATAGCTATTACTTATGAATGTATTCAAACTAGGTAAATCCACTTATAATAAACAATTTTACCGAAATATGTACACAGATATATGGAGATGGCTAAATCAAATCGTCTTGTTTATGATATGTATGTATTTATGTATGTATGTTTATGGAACATTTTTGTAATAATATATGTACGTACGAAAGTAAATATATAATGATTATTATATTGAAAATAATTTCTTTATAAATATGTATATGTCGTAGATTCAAGAAATATTATTAGCTTTAAATGTCAAATGTAAAATATAAATAATAAAGATAGCTAAGAAATATACTTGTCTCGTTTTGTTTTAATAGGATTATAACTGAAAGTATGGTGTGAGGTAAGGATAGCCTCTGCCGAGCATGGCCCAGGGGTGTTGTTCAGAAATCAGAGTTGATAAAAAGTGTTTAACTCTCAGTGTCGAACAGACATGACAGGAGAAAAGTCATAGACTTTTTCTGAGAATAGTCTACGGAGGCAGACGTGCTGGCATAATATTAAAAACAAAGAGAAAAAGTGAAGTGAACAACAACCTCATTGGGACTTGTTGTGCTGGGGATTTTTAGTCATAATAAAAATAAAAATTAAAATAAAATAAAAAAAATAAATCAAAAATGAATCCTTCTCTGACATATAAAGGGTGGTTAAGTTTCAAGGGCCAATGATGATTTTGAATAAAACACGAATTATTTAGAAAATTATTGACATTTCTTCTTATTATGATATATTGGTATGACTCAATTATGTATGGAACAAAAATATCGGCCAAATGGCCGCCACGGGTTCGGCGGCACACGTCCATCCGATGGTCTATATTTTCGATGACGCTGAGGTATAATTGAGGTTCAATGTCGTTAATGTGCCGAATTATCTCATCCTTTAGCTCTTCAATTGTTGTTGGCTTATTGGCTGTAACGACGTCTTTTGTCCGGGGTATGCTCACCGTCGTCCAAGGTCCGTCATTGACAGAAATTTATATTTTGAGACTTAGCTGATTGTACCTGTGGGAAAACTAAGCTTCTTGGGTAATAAGTAAAATAAACAAACTTTATTACTTTATACTGATTATGCTTTCATTTATTCAATTATATTAAAACGTAACTTAACTTAATGCAATAATAAGGTATCTTACAATAATGTATTATGGTCCGAAGATAGTTATCTACGACGTACATGGGAGTGGCAGAAGGGACTAGCTTCGTCACCCCCCCTCTTGTTTATACTATTACACTATGGCTACCTCTACGGACAGGTAGCCACCGATTTCGTACAATTACGGACTATTGTACGCACGCGTTGGTTATCACTTCGGACGGATAACCACCGATTACACACTTTGTACAATTACGGACTATTGTACGCACGCGTTGATTATCACTTCGGACAGATAACCACCGATTACAGACTTTGTACAATTACGGACTATTGTACGTCCATTATAGTTACCTCTACGGACAGGTAGCCACCGATCTCGTACAATTACGGACTATTGTACGCACGCGTTGGTTATCACTTCACCGATTATAGACTTTGTACAACAGACTTAATTACGGACTATTGTACGTCCATTATAGTTACCTCTACGGACAGGTAGCCACCGATCTCGTACAATTACGGACTATTGTACGCACGCGTTGGTTATCACTTCACCGATTACAGACTTTGTACAATTACGGACTATTGTACGTCCATTATAGTTACCTCTACGGACAGGTAGCCACCGATCTCGTACAATTACGGACTATTGTACGCACGCGTTGGTTATCACTTCACCGATTACAGACTTTGTACAATTACGGACTATTGTACGTCCATTATAGTTACCTCTACGGACAGGTAGCCACCGATCTCGTACAATTACGGACTATTGTACGCACGCGTTGGTTATCACTTCGGACGGATAACCACCGATTACACACTTTGTACAATTACGGACTATTGTACACACGCTTACTCTACCTTAGTTGCCCTTGACTCACCCGCTATGTTTCCTTGTCGACTGGTCGCTACTGCTGCCTCAATTAGAACTAACTAACTGCTGGGTTTGTTTCCATATTTATACCCATTTGCTGGCAGAGCGCTTCTGTCATTCGGTTCTGCTCGGGGTAGCGTCGGTGCATCGGCTTTGGTGACTGTGCGCAGCAATGCACTGGCTTCGGTGTATTTGCTTCGGCGCATCGGCTTCGGTGTGTTTACTTCGGCCCATCGGCTTCGGTGCATTGGCAATATTGTTTTGGCGCTGCGTCGACGCATCGGCTCATTCGTTTTATTCTAATGTTTACAATAAACTTACTATATGTATGTAAATATACAAATATATATATATGTATATATTTAATTAATTAATTCGGTTCATTCCGTTTATTCTCTATAATTCGTTTCATTTCTTATTCTAATAATAGTAAAAACCATAATTCATTTCATTTCTTATTCTAATAATAGTAAAAAAAAACAATAAATCAATTCATTTTATATCCTAATAATAATAATCATAATGTATTTGTGCGCCGCTTTTGCGTGGCGTCACACTCCCCTTCTTTCTTCAGGGACAAGAAGCGTTCTTTCCTTTCTTTACAAGCCAGGCCCTCCAAGATCCATCACGACGTACTGCGACCCGCAGCGGGTTTCCTTCATTTTGCAGTATGAAAGTGTTTGCTTTGTTCGGAATGCGTTGCTGTACTCGTCGTAGCAGAGTTGCCAAAATGAGAGGATGAAGTTCTGGACACGGTGCGGCTGCTCCCGGATATAGCTTCATACACGGGGTGTGTGTCATAGTCGGTTTACTTCCTATGGTATTTTTGTATGGTAATCTGGAAGGGGAATATCTTTCTTTTCGGTGCTTACCTTAACGTCTGACCGCGAATTCGATATCGGGGTATCTTTCTTCTTGGTGGTTTGATCGGCTCGGGGACACTTCTGTGTTATTGGTCCCGGGGATTCTGACCATACTTCAATATCGCTGTCGGGTGAGAGCAGAAGCACGTCGTCTTGATCGGATGAAGTTTGGGTGGTTGACATGATGGTGCCTTCATTTTTGATTGCCCTGTCGGCATTGTTTACCAATGAAACTCCTGCACATCGGACGACGGGGGTTACTGAATTTGGTGGGCGAATCAATATGTTCTCAATAACTCGTGCTTTGTCGCTTTTCGGTTGCTCCGGTGTCTTAATTTTTGGTAGAACTGCTTTTGGACGATCCCTCTTTTGATTTTCTTTCTTCCACCCACCTGACACTGTGGAGACTTTGGGTTTTTGATGCTCTTTGAGAATCATAGGAGTGTTGACCTTTGTCGGTGGTAGGATTTCCGTGATATTGTTTGGAGCTGTATGGTTGTTTGGTTGCCCCAGTGGTACGTGTTGATTACTCTGGTCCGGTGTGTTCGTTTTAGATTTAGTAAATTCTATTAGTCGGTCCCTTCGCTGAACAGGAGTGATCGGTTTCGACGCTTGAGTAGAACAACGAGAGCGTTTCCGGATGAGTTCCCGTTCTCTTTCCTTTAAATGGCTTGCCTCGGTGGATGAAACGACTTTATCAACTACCGGTGATACAGGTACCTGTTCCTTTACTCGAGACATGGCTGAGGTATACTTCGTCTTTGACTTGTGGAGTATTGCGGGAAGTTTCGCTTGTGAGATGGGAATCTCTTTGCTGGTGCTGCGATTTGCTTGGAGATGTTGGATTTCTTCTTTGCAGCGCTTGCTACTTTGAGCGAACTTGGCCTCGTTCATTGTAATGTCTGAAAAGATATTAAAAGAAATAGTGCATATTATCGGAGACACCTGATGGAGCTGGTTCTATTGCGAACAATACACTGATTGGACATCACATCGGCACGTAAAACACAGGACAAAAGTTGGGCGTCAGTATATGGGTTTTTTTTTTCTTTATAGCTCTTGAGGCAATTCGGCGAAGTATGGTTTCACTTCACCGACATAGACTCGGCGGGTTTTAGTCTCGTTATCCTTTTTCACTTTTACGATGACCGGAGAGACAAAACCAATAACTCGAAATGGTCCTTCATAGCGAGGGGCCAGTTTTGATGTAAATTGTTCGGCAGCCTTTGATACCTTGTGTTCTTTTATCAATACAACATCTCCCATCCTTGGTTTCCAGTCTCGTTTGCGTAGATTGTATTTCTTAGCTTGTGTTTGTGCTGCTAACTCCATATTATGTCGCACTAACGCAAATATTTCTTTTAGCCGATCTGCATGGTCTTGAGGAGTTTCTTCCAATATTGCTGACCCTGGCGTTACCTCGTAAAATAGCGTACCTGGTAACCTTGGTTCCCGTCCGGTGAGTATAAAGGCGGGGCTAAATCCCGTCGACTCTGACACGCTGCTATTAAAAGCTAACGAAAGTTCAGGTAAGCATTCGTCCCAGTGTGTCTGGTTTTCTCCTGAGAATTGGGCAATCATAATTTTAATGGTACGGTTTGCTCTTTCCGTTGGGTTTTCTTGTGGAGTGTACGGTGCAGTAAATTGATGCTCTACTCCTAAGGTTTTGAGATAAGATGCAAACTTACGACTGGCAAACTGTACTCCATTGTCTGAGATGAATATTTTTGGTATCCCTTTGGTCAAAACTCGTTCTCTAAACGCTTTTATGAGTACCTCGGTTGTTGCTTTCCTTACTGCGATTATCTCTATCCATTTTGAGAAACGATCGAAAAAAACTAGAAGCATGTTATTTCCATGTTTGGACCGAGGGAGGGGACCCACGAAGTCAGCACAAATTGTTTCCCATGGCGACTGTGCTATTTTTGTCAACATTTTTCCAGCTTGTTGTTGTTGTCTTATTTTGTACTTTTGGCATGATTGGCAATTTTGAATGAATTTGGATATATCGCGAAATAAACCGGGCCAGTAGTATAGATTAGAAATACGAGTAATCGTTTTCCGTACCCCTAGGTGACCTCCAGTTGCTTGACAATGGTTTTCTTCGAAAACTCGGCGCCTTGAGGATAAAGGTACGCATAACTTCCACGATGTTGTTCCGTCATTCTTGCCAAATTGTGAGATGTGCCTGTATAATTGATCATTCTCAATCATATAGTCGGGGTTTGCGTCAGGATTTTTGTGAACCTCTTGAATCTTTTTCCTTAACCACTTGCATTTTTCCACGTTATTTACTATGGCTGCTCCACCTACTCTAGCGACTGGTTCTCGTGATAATGCATCAGCAACGACGTTAAGTTTCCCTCGCCTGTATTTGACTTCAAAGGAGTATGATTGTAATTCAAGTGCCCAGCGAGCAATTCTCCCGGTCGGACTATCAATCGAGTTTAGCCATTTTAATGCTAAATGATCGGTTATTATGAAGAAATGATACCCTTCTAGATACATTCTCATTTTCCTAACGCCCCATAGTATAGCCAAACATTCTTTCTCGGTGGCGGAGTAATTTAATTCCTCGTTCCTTAACTTTCGGCTGGCATACGCGATTACTCTTTCGCCCTGGTCGCTCTCCTGTGTTAGTACGGCTCCTATACCGTAATCGCTGGCATCTGTTTGCAGTGTAAATGTTCTAGTGAAGTCGGGGCAGGCTAATACTGGTGCGGAAGTTAATCGAAGCTTGAACTCCTCAAAAGCTTTCTGTTGTTCATCTCCCCACTGGAATTTTTTTTCCCTTTTTTACCAAAGCATATAGGGGTCTCGCTAGCTCTGTAAACCCCTGTATAAAACGTCGGTACCACGAGGCTACTCCGAGGAAACTTCTCACGCTTCGAATCGATGTGGGTGTTTCTAAATCGGCTATGGCCGCAATTTTGTCAGGATCTGTGTGTATTCCTTGATCGCTGACTGTATGTCCTAAATACTTTAGCTCCCTTTTAAAAAAATTGCATTTTTCAGCGTTAATTTTTAGGTTTGCTGCTCTTAGACGTTGGAAGACTTCACGTAATTTTTCTAAGTGTTCCTCCTTACTTCGTCCAATAACAATAATGTCATCAAGGTAGGCGAATGCATAAGGTTCCATTTCTGGACCAATGACTTTATCGAGTGCTCTTTGGAACGTGGCTGGAGCGGTGTGCAGTCCAAAAGGCATAACTTTCCACTGAAACAAACCTCGTCCTGGAACTGTAAAGGCAGTGTATTGTTTACTCGACTCCTCCATAGGGATTTGCCAGTAACCGTTCTTTAAGTCCAACGTGCTTATATATTTTGCCTCCTTCAGTTGGTTTAGAATATACTCCATACGAGGGATGGGATACGCGTCTTCGATCGAATTTTTATTCAACTGTCGATAATCGATGCACAATCTCCATTGACCGTTTTTCTTTCTGACAAGGACGATGGGAGCACTAAATGAGCTTACAGAGGGTTCTATGCATCCTTTTTCAATAAGCTCGTCCACTTGTTCATTTATAATTGCCTGCATTGCCGGGTTTCGCGGAAAATATCGTTGTTTAATTGGTCGGTCGTCTTTCATCATTATCTTGTGGGTGGTAATGTTACTTGGTCCGGTCATATCTTTGAAGTAATCAATTTCCTGTTCTAAAAATCTCTTAATATCGTCCTCCATGGGCTCTTCCACTGGGCATGATTCCTGTGCCATCCTTATCGTTTCATTTCTTACCCCACTTCTTAACTCACCTGGTTGTTTCAACGTTATGAGGGATCCTCCGCAGCTAAACGTGGCCTGCATACTTGTTAGAAAATCTAATCCTAACAGTAACCCATCCATTACGTTTGGTAACACGAGGAAAGATACCAGTTGGCAGTTTGTTCCTAGTTGCGTTTTGACCTGGATCACTTGGCTTACAATCCGGTGGGAGCCATCTGCCAGTGTGATTGATACTTCGGTCTCCGTAATTTTGCTCTTTTCCTTAAATCTCTCTGCGTACTCCTGACTCATAAAGCTCCGCGAGGCGCCAGTGTCGATTGTGGCAGTTATTTGTTGGCCGGCTATATTTATACTCGCGGAGAGTCTGTGTCCGTCGAATCTTAACGGCTGTATCTGGGACGAGGTTCTATGGTTGGCTCCCCGGTGCTTCCTCGCTCCGCTCCCGGGGCGTCGCCGTTTCCCGTTCTTTGTCTGCAGCATTCCAATGTTCGAACTCCTTGTTTTCCACAGGACCAACAGAATTTGAAAGCTGGGTTTCTACAGTCAACCCGTCGATGGCCTTCTTGCCCGCATCGCCAGCATGCATTTCGTGGATTTAAAGTATCATCGATACCGGATAGCCGTGCTCTTTGTGTCGCCATTACAGTATTTTGAGGCTGCTGTTTGATCGCGCGTAGATGTTCTAGTACCCCGACCATTGTAATTAGTTCCGGAAGTGTATTGAATTCCTTACGCTTTATAAATAGCTGCACCTCCGTCTGGCTATTCCGATATATTCTTTCCAATTGTTGTTGCGGTGATAACTCGGCGTGCCGCATCAAGTTTTGAATAGCCAACACATATGTTTTAAAATTCTCATTTGTCTTTTGAGTCCGTTGCCTAATTTGGTCTTCTAATTGATCGTAAAATCCTTCCGGGAGGAAAAAGTTTAGAAATGATGTGCGGAAGGCCTTCCAATCTTTCCATTCCTCCTGGTTATTCCTCCACCATATAAGGGCGGAACGACGTAATACCTCTGGCATGGCTGTTACTACATGCTCCAAGTGAATTCCATACGCATCGGCTAGTTCTTCCATGCGTTCAATGAACTCTAGCGGATCTCCATTGCCATCGAACTCCACCGACCATTTCCGAACGCGATTGATGACATCACCGCGGTTGGCGGGTGTGATTATGCCGTTTCTTTTCTGATAACCATCGCCTTGAGTATGCTGGCTTGCTATATTGTGTCCCCACGGTCCTCCTGTGCCGTGATTCCCTTGTTTGTTTATTCCTTGAACCTCCGTGGTGGGTAGCTTTACGTCCGTATCCCTAGGTGATGTTACTACCAGTGTCACAGGTGGAATGGGGGATACACTCCGGCCATGTAACTGTGCATGTTCCTTAATCTTCTGAAGCTGGTCCTCATTGTAGTCTCCCTCGCGGATATGGGTTGCACAACGTTTTCGGAGGGTAGCGACCGTTCCAGACGAATCGAGTCCAAGCTGTTCCGCTAGTGCTATTAGTGTCTCTGCGCGAGCAGAGTGGATCCAGGTTGTTGATGGTCTTTCCGGCATCAATTTTTGGTCCTGTTCCTCCAGAGAAAGCTCGTCTTTGCTCATCTTGCCTTTTGCCACTGGTTCTCGTGGACTTGATTATGTAATGCAGTTTTAAGTGTTGTTTCCCAATTTCCTAGCTTCCCTTGGTGTTTTTAGAGCGGGTGTTGATTTTTTTTCTGCTCCGTTTAGCCAAGGTCCCTGCTCGGGCGCCACTGTAACGACGTCTTTTGTCCGGGGTATGCTCACCGTCGTCCAAGGTCCGTCATTGACAGAAATTTATATTTTGAGACTTAGCTGATTGTACCTGTGGGAAAACTAAGCTTCTTGGGTAATAACTAAAATAAACAAACTTTATTACTTTATACTGATTATGCTTTCATTTATTCAATTATATTTAAACGTAACTTAACTTAATGCAAAAATAAGGTATCTTACAATAATGTATTATGGTCCGAAGATAGTTATCTACGACGTACATGGGAGTGGCAGAAGGGACTAGCTTCGTCACCCCCCCTCTTGTTTATACTATTACACTATGGCTACCTCTACGGACAGGTAGCCACCGATTTCGTACAATTACGGACTATTGTACGCACGCGTTGGTTATCACTTCGGACGGATAACCACCGATTACACACTTTGTACAATTACGGACTATTGTACGCACGCGTTGATTATCACTTCGGACAGATAACCACCGATTACAGACTTTGTACAATTACGGACTATTGTACGTCCATTATAGTTACCTCTACGGACAGGTAGCCACCGATCTCGTACAATTACGGACTATTGTACGCACGCGTTGGTTATCACTTCACCGATTAATAACCGATTTCGTACAATTACGGACTATTGTACGCACGCTTGGTTATCACTTCTACGGACGTAAGATACCACCGATCTCGTACAATTACGGACTATTGTACGCACGCGTTGGTTATCACTTCACCGATTACAGACTTTGTACAATTACGGACTATTGTACGTCCATTATAGTTACCTCTACGGACAGGTAGCCACCGATCTCGTACAATTACGGACTATTGTACGCACGCGTTGGTTATCACTTCACCGATTACAGACTTTGTACAATTACGGACTATTGTACGTCCATTATAGTTACCTCTACGGACAGGTAGCCACCGATCTCGTACAATTACGGACTATTGTACGCACGCGTTGGTTATCACTTCGGACGGATAACCACCGATTACACACTTTGTACAATTACGGACTATTGTACACACGCTTACTCTACCTTAGTTGCCCTTGACTCACCCGCTATGTTTCCTTGTCGACTGGTCGCTACTGCTGCCTCAATTAGAACTGACTAACTGCTGGGTTTGTTTCCATATTTATACCCATTTGCTGGCAGAGCGCTTCTGTCATTCGGTTCTGCTCGGGGTAGCGTCGGTGCATCGGCTTTGGTGACTGTGCGCAGCAATGCACTGGCTTCGGTGTATTTGCTTCGGCGCATCGGCTTCGGTGTGTTTACTTCGGCCCATCGGCTTCGGTGCATTGGCAATATTGTTTTGGCGCTGCGTCGACGCATCGGCTCATTCGTTTTATTCTAATGTTTACAATAAACTTACTATATGTATGTAAATATACAAATATATATATACCTATGTATATATTTAATTAATTAATTCGGTTCATTCCGTTTATTCTCTATAATTCGTTTCATTTCTTATTCTAATAATAGTAAAAACCATAATTCATTTCATTTCTTATTCTAATAATAAAAAAAAAACAATAAATCAATTCATTTTATATCCTAATAATAAAAAAAAAATTTTTTTTTGTGGTGGTTTTGGGGGGTTTCATTGGGTTTAATTTTTTTTTTTAAAAAACCCCAAAAAAAAAAATAAAAAGGGTTTAAATAAAATAATTTTTGGGGGCGGGTGACAACCGCCGGGGGGGGGTTTTTTTGTTCTTCAAATTTTTGGGCAAAAGAGCCATTTTTTTGTTTTGTTGTTGGGAAGGGGGCCCCGTCCTTTTGAAAAAACTAAATTTCCTATATATTATTTTCCTATTTTGGCCACAAAAATTTTTTTTTTTATTCTCAATTTTGGAAACCCTCCCCAAAAAAAAGCCTGGCAGCCCCTTTTTTCGAAAAGTACGGCCCTATGATGCCGCCAGCCCAAACAGTCACTATTTGTGGATGCATTGGTTTTTCGACAATCACTATTGGATTCTCATTCGCCCAAATGCGGCAATTCTGCTTATTGACGAATCCACTGAGGTGAAAATGTGCCTCATCACTGAAGATGATTTTCTTCGAAAATTGATCATCCACTGTTGCCATTTCTTGCCACCATTCTGACCATTGACGACGCTTGAAATGGTCAAGAGGCTTTAGTTCTTGAGTCAATTGAACCTTGTAAGCGTGTAAATGCAAGTCTTTATGCATAATATTTATCAACGACGAGCGTGAGAGGTGCAATTGTTGGGCACGACGACGAGTTGAGATGGACGGCTCTTCAGCCACACTATCGCGAACAGCTGCAATATTTTCTGCAGTACGAGCTGTGCGAGCATGCACTGGTGTTTTCACATCTCCTACAGAACCGGTTTGCTCGATTTTTTCCGATTGTACGCACATTTGGACGATTAAATTGACCGAAAAAATCACGAAGTGCACGATATGCATTTTGATTTGAACGCCCATTTTCATAATAGGCCTGAATAACTTTAACGCGTTGCTCGATTGTGTATCTTTCCATGGTTCAAATTAAGTTACTCTGAAGATGAGAAATGTCAAAAGAAATGCAGGAAAAAACTTGACGTTTAGGTGTGGTTCACATTCAACATCGGCCCTTGAAATTTAACCACCCTTTATAAGTATGTAAAATAATTTTTTACAAAATGTTTATGCGCTCACCCCCTAGAATTGTTCTATATGGAAAATAAGAAGACCCGCATTTTTTTGGACCACCCGAATATATGTGGGGATTTCCATGAAAAACGATTTCCTGTACGACATACCTCATACCTCGGAACTTTTTTGTGGATGTTATAAGCCATAATACCTCGAAAACGGCTTGAGATAAAATCTTGAAAATATCTTTCAAAAAGAATTGTGAAAAAAAATTTTGAAAAAAAACTTAAAAAAAAAACAGTGTTTTTTCTCTGAAATCTTCAATCAATTTTCTTACTAAGTATTTTTGAGGTTATCTCACAAAAGTGGCTCTTCTTATCCAATCATTTTGTCCAAACGCCCAAAATACGAGTAAAAGATGCAGCTTTAACATATATATTTTTCATGAAAATTTAAATATAAGTCTTTTTTGTTATTCGAAGATCTCTTTGTTCCAAAAAATTTTTTTTCAAAATTCTTTTTTGAAAGGGGTTTTTGCCCTCTATATTCATGCAAATTTTCAAGATTTTGTCTCAAGCCGTTTTCGAGATATTATGGGGGTCCCACTTTTTTTAAAGGCTCATAAAGTCCAAAAAAAAACTCAGATTAAGCTCGAGATTCGGATTTGAACCTTTCGCATAGTAGGCTTCCTCTCCACCAAATTTCATCGAATTCTGAGGTATGTCGTACAGGAAATCGTTTTTTATTCCTGAAAATCCCCATATATATTTATATATCAATTTAATAATTATTAATATTCCCTTCTCTCTACCTCCATCTTGTCTAACTCCATAAATACTACAACTTCCATCCTCTCGCGTGTCCAACGACTACATTTTTTTTCCTTACTAGGCAATTTTTAAGCACAAATTTTGAAAAAAACAAACCTGTATAATATGTTACACTAATATGTTTCCAAAATAATTAAATATTGTAATATAAAATATTTCACAAATAAAGTAATTATGTGAGTGTAATTGTCATTTTTATACAACCGGAATTGAAATTGATAAATCACCAAATCATTCCGACCCGAAAATTTAATTTTAATCGAAATATTGAACATTAGCATTGTTAAAAAGCAGTTTGAGAAATTAAAATAAAAGAACATCGTTTTTAAGTTTTCTTTCTTGTTAGAAGCAGCAAATTTGTACTTTCAAATACATTTCCCAATATGCACGAAATGAAGCCAGTTTCCGGTGCTAAGATTTTGATAAGATTTTTTTATATGTTAAGTTAAATTTATCGGATTTTTATTGATTCTATCACATAATCATGGTGCCTATATAGTAGAATAATATTACATAAAAGTTTCTTAAATCTAAATTGAAAAACATGGTGGCAGGCAGTCAAAAAAATATCATTGGAAATTAATCGAAATGCAAAACAATACTATTGGAATAAATAAGCTACCAGAAATTGTAGTAATCCTTTACTAAGTTCAGGGTAATAAGTCTTATAAAGTTGTAGTCGGTCGTCTTAAATAATTGTCTCAGTGTTCTATGCAACACTCGATTCGTCAGCGGACATTTCTTTAACTCGAGATTGTCGTCTTGTGCGCGGTGGTGGCACAGGGGGCGAATCTGTGGGGGATGTGCTAACCACATTTAATTTTTCTGTTTTGATTACAGAAGAAAGCGGAGGCACAATCTGTTTTGCGCCAAAGCTGGCAAAGGTCCATCATTCTTATGCTTTTTACAGAACCTACTGCCAACCAAATCCAGCCATTTTTTAACTTTAGGTTGGTTGTAGCGATAAAAGTACCAAGCGAGCATAACACAAACAACCAGCAACAATAGATTTCCAACAATAATAATTGCAGTATAATTGAACTCCTCCGAAATTTCGTCGATGCGAGTCGAATCTGTGCTTGTTGTTGGGGTTTTCGGGCGAACAGTGGTGCGAAATGTGGGTCTCATTGGTCGAATCGGCGTATGAGCGTCATCAGTTAACGCAATGTCGGAACATGAACGGAACTCTTCCTGTGGTCCGCAGCCTACAGCTCCATTGCCATCGTCGCACATGCCCCAGTTATTTCCGGCTACGTAACGCCACTGAAGCACACATTGATCGCACTTCATATCTATGAAATTAAAACCACGTATTTAAATTTAGATATGTAATTACAGATTAAATCTTACCAGGCAGACGAGCCTTTATATCGTAAATGCGACTGCCATTGCGGGGATAAAAGCGTGTTTCTAAATCCGTGGGATTGTGTTGCATCGGTGACCCGCTCATGATATGTAGCACATTACGATCCAAACATTGCTGGTTGGCACTTGGCTCTGGACACAGTCTAAATTCAAAGTATCTAAGAAAAATAAAAAAAACATTAAATATTTTATTTTTAAAGTTGTACATCACAGATTGCAGTATTACCCCATGTGACTTGCAGTTAATTCTATTCGTATCGTCATCTCAGACTTTGGCATATAGCTACGTACAATAACTCCTTGACCCCATTGACCTCCATGTTCATGTGGGCGTGGCGTAGGCATATCCCAAGCATCGCCGCACTCGCCGCATTTACCACCGTTCCGCTTCCACTGTCGCGTGAAGCCACCACAGTATAATTCGTGGTCATTGTAATCTGGAGGTGTTTGGAATCCATAACGCCATGCTGACGCCCTACTTGGCGGTTCAATCAACCGACCGTGACCATGGCAGTTGTCTGTGTTAAAAGTCACACTAACGATCAGTACGCAACCCCACCAAACTGTCCATCGCCAAACAACATCTGCACGATTCATGAATTTTCGCAATGTCATTCGTTTTTATTTTCTGAAATTAAAAAAAAAATGAAAATTTCAACACATATGCGGTAGATTAGATATATGATTTATAAGAGGTCAAATTTTTCGAGAAAAAATATTTTCAATATTTTCCCAAATTGTAAATTATTGTAGCTTAGTTGATAATAATGAAGTAACTTTTTAATGGTTTGTTTATTTTTGGTTTTTTGTAGATCCGTTTTATAAGGCAGAAAGCAAACAATAAGAAGATAAGAACTTCCCATTTCCCAACGAAGCTATTCGGTTATCACTACCCTCGAAAAATCAGAAGCAAAATAGCAGTTTGAATAAGATAGAAAATCAAAATACTAATAGAGTAAAATTTATATTTTGCGTAATTCTGTTTTGTACAAACTTTGACAGTCATTTTACGAGATCGCAACTTTTACACATTTATGAGGCAATCACGAATTTAATAAAAATTTATTAATAAAGTTTCTTACAGACATAATTTAAAAATACACAGGAAGACTGCAAGAGCAAGCTGCCACAAAGTTTCACCTGGCTGCAACCGATGCAGCAAAGGCTTTTATTGAAGAAGTACCCGTTGATGTGGAATTAGAAAATTGTCACGAGAAAACCATAGAAGACAAAATAATATTTTGTAGAACGATATGCACAATACACCACTCATGGGAAACTAATAATATGGAGGAGTTGTATTAGATTTAAAGTTCTGGTGTCAGTAAATTGAAAAAAAAAAAACATTTAAAATGAAAAAAAACTTTAACTTTAGATGGAACGTACCACAATATTAAACTAAATTTTCTTGAGAAAATTTTCATTCGTTTTGTATGGGGAATATATACTACTGAATCAAGGGTTGCTATAAGAAGTATTTTGACCATATTTTAAATAAATCGCTTCATACATAAACATTGTTTCTTATAAATAATCAAAAATAGGCAGTAAATTTGTATGGGGGCTATATGCTATAATAAAACTACCGTAACTGTGTGACCTTTTCTGAACATAGGTTGCTATAAGAAATGTTTCAACCATATAAAACTAGGAAATTTGTATGGTTTCAACACTTAAGAAAATATTACATAATAGACTAACCTGACCAAAAAACACAGACGGAAACAAAGGCTAGACCGACTCTTCTCATCGAGCTTATCAAAAATATATACTATATGCTTCATGGGGTCTACGACGTCTCCTTAAAACTTAACGATAAACTGATGTGTTCTCACTATGTGTGACGGATATAGTAATTTTATCAGGCACAATATTTCTATTGCTCTGGTCACAAACTGAAAAACGATGTAAACGCGTTGCTTGAAATAACAAATATGATTTGGACCATACAAGATGTGATATACATTTGTCATGTAAATCAACAACGCGTATAAAATTTGTTCACAATAAATGTATCACTCATGATTGAAACAAGATGGTCAGAACAGTACAAGGCTATCAGTATATTTTCTGAACACTTTTTGGAAATTATTAGAGCCGGGGACAAGTTTGATATAATTGCTGTTGGTAAGCAATTGAGAATATTTTGAACGTGCTTGAAGATGACAAAATGAACGCAAAGGAATATCTAAATAAAGCTGATATGATTACAATCGACGTGACATTAAATTCAGGTTTGGCTGAAAACAAAAAAAGAAAGTAAGCCTCCAGCAATCCAACGAAATGATTATGGCGATAGTCTATAATTATAATTCACTAACGACCTCTCGCAATGGCTTTGAAATGAAAATAATCCAGCTTTTGCGCTATCTAGATTGCACCCATTTCATATGATTAAATGCTCTAGCGAAGAGGTTTTTGATATCGTCATTAAATTGATTCTTTGATTACAATTGATTGATAAAAGAAAATTAATTTGATTTGATTACTAAATTTAGAGTTCTGAAATTACACAACAACAACAAAATTTTCATATAAAAACGGAAAATTTTGAGGTAGGTTTGTGTGAGGCGTAACCCTTAAAATGGGGCTAGAGAAAAACCATTTTTAAGGAACCACATGGCGGCTCAGGAAAGTCTAAGTATATATATATTACTATAGGGTCGATCATGCCTCCTTCTGTCTGTTACATACAATTGTGCACCTTTTCTTTAAATGGCATATTGGCCAATAAAAGGTTTCTAGGAGAATATCTATAGTTCAAAATGAAAACAAATATAGACGGTTATTTTTTTCTCAAAAACAAAAGATTAAACTTAAATTTGGTCAAACCGAATCTCACAATATTAATGTGATACTACATTTATAAAATTTACTCAATGTTCGGTTAAGATTAGTGTATAGCATTTTGTGCTTTAAATGAAACAATAAACAACACTGTGCGACAACAAAAAAAAAACAACAAGAAAAACCGTTTACTTCGGTAGAACCGAAGCTCAAATACCGTCTTGGTTTAGTTTATTTATGATCATCAGTGGCTTGGTAAAATTTGGAGAACGGATGGCTCGGAGACAATGGACAAGAAAAATAAACATTTCCTTGGAAAAATTAGATAATGGGTGGTGACTTTGTTTGGGGTCATGTGGTATAGTGGGTTGATCCTTATAATATCAGTAGAGAGTAAAGATAGGATGATATGAGATTTATTTTTACCTAATTTGAAGTGAATACATTCATAAATAATTACTTTTATGAATAAAATGGGAGAAAAGTTCGTATGGCGCTCATACCTAAAAATGGACGTGGCACCTTAGTTCTGACATTGAAAGTCATTAGAAGTATTTTTTACAAATTTTGGAGTGAATACATTCTTGAATAATACCTATTTTCATAATAAAAATCGAAGAAAAAAACGGTAAGTTTGTATGGGGGCTATATCTATAAATGGAAGTGGAACTTTCATTTGTATACTTGATTTAGTCGTTGGAGAGAAAAGCTTAAGTTCTAAATTCCAGATTAATATCTTTTAAACTGGCCGAACAAAATATTACTAGGCACGATCATTCAATTTTAAAAATACTAAACAAAGTTAATCCAAGACAAAAAAGAAGAAAATAAAAATTTGAAAATGATCAGAGAACCTCTGAAAAAAGTGAGTTCAATCTAAGAATAATACTAAATGGTATACCCAAAAGGGCAATACCGTTCCTAAAGCTCTATGTAATGCAACGTCTGACAGAATGGAAATCTCAGTTACATCACAATGTAATAAAGAACATAAATTTTACATTGATTGTAGATTGCGTTTGCTACAAAGGAATTGAGAATTCTCAAGCCTAGTAGTAAACCTGTCGAACAAAGGGGAACATTAGTTCGGTTATACCCATGTACATATGTATGAACCTACATCGCAATTTAAAATAAATATACCATAGGAAATACTTGAGTACTGCACTGATTTTTCGTTTTAATGGCACAGTAGTTTGGAGAAGGAACATTTTGAACAGAAATACAAACAATTCATACTTAAGATATAAAATATTTTGAAAAATGTTTAAAAACATTTCATGGGTATTTGTGAGACTAAAAGATGTTTTTTGTTTTTTGGCCCAGAGTGTATGTTGACGCAACTTTAAAATGCGGCTTGAATGATAACAAGCTTCGTTAACGAGTATTTGGCTTTGTCAATTGTGTACTACGAATAAGGAAATACTTGTACACATACTCGCCGACTGTGTCGTCACATTGCATTTTTATACTCTTTACACGCATAATGAATAGTATACTATATTTATGTTTTTTAATAGTTTTTAACGCAATAAAGGCCACACAATGAGTTCACGTGTTACTTCTTTATCAAAAATTGTGGATCGATCTATGAATATCCATAGCCCATCATTAAATCATAACTAAACTATGTTCAATAAATATGCAATTGTTTATCATTAGATTTGCTGATTTCAAAAACAAAGAAGAGTATTAAAGCTTGGCTCCTACAATACTAGGCATATTTTCTTAGTGTTTTTAACTATGCGTTTTCAACCAAAGCCAAAACAAAAGTGTCGAACAGTAGTCGTAAAATTGTTTTAATACTTTTTTCCTTAAAACAAAAACGCAAATAATTATTTTTTGTCACGTACCTTTAAATTAATTTAAGACATTTTTCAATTGCATAATAACGCACATCAAACAGAATAATGTGTTACCACACAATTGACATTTTGACTACAATTTCCTTTGTTACTTGCGTCAAAATTAATTTATTTGAAATTTTTTTTTTTTTTTTTTAATGACACTAACTGCTAAAGAAAGTTTAGTTTATTATTTAAGGGGTTTTGCAGCCAAGTGAAAGCAAATACATATACACACCTACATATTTAATTATTTAATTAACAATAATTAGTGAATCTATCGGTGTTATTTAATTTTAATTTCATTTGCATTTATATTTTTATAACAATTTCTTTACACAATATTCGCTTATTTCACTAATCAGATATGTAGCTAACAGCTTCAATCAGCTTTCTTTTCTATATAATTAACATAGATCACTTGAGTACAAAACTAACATGAATGTTTTAATTTTCTCAACATTCCCTGTAGTTTGACAGATCCACTATTGGGCTTATTGGCTAAAGCATACCACGTCTATTTACGAACAATGTAAAATCGTTAAAATTTTTTTCAATTTGGGACGCTAATAGGGCTCAAAAGCTGGGTTGACATATCCAGACTTTGTGTACACAAACCGATTGCTGTACGACGATCCCTTCCGTCTGCGCATTGACGATGAAAATCGAAAATTGTAGGTAAATTAAATTTTCATCGTCAATGCGCAGACGAAGGGATAGTCGTACGGCAATCGGTTTGTGTACAAAATCCTGTTTAAACCCAGCTTTTGAGCCCTATTAGCGTCCCAAATTCGAAAAAAAGTATTTAACGATCCGCCCTTTTTTGCACTAGGGCGGGACGCTAATAGGGCTAAAAGCTGTGTTCACATATCCAGAATGTGGAGTACACAAACCGATTGCTTACGACGATCCTTCCGTCTGCGCATTCACGATGAAAATTGAAAATTTACATACAATTTTCGATTTTCATTGTCAAACGCAGAAAAGAGACGTACAGCAATCGGTTTGTGTACACAAAAGTCTGGATATGTGAACCCAGCTGAGCCCTATTAGCGTCCCAAATTCGAAAAAATTTTTAACGACCCGCCCTAATGCTGATCATTCTGATGTCAATGAGTGTCTCATCCTGCCTGATTCTGCATTACCATATTTAAAAATAAAAATAAATCAATTTCCTTAAAAAAAAAACAAGGAAAGACGTTAACTTCGGTAGAACCAAAGCTCAAATACCTGCCACATCTGAGTTTAGTTTATTTTTGAAGTGGGTTTTTAACCCATTTGCAGTGAATATAGTCATAAATAATTACTATTTTCACACAAAAAATAGACAATTCACGGAAAATTCGTACGGGACCTGTACCTATGAATGGGCGTGGTACCTTGGCTTTGACATTGAAGATATTTTTACCAATTTTGGAGTGAACACATTCTTGAATAATAGCTTTTTTCATACAAAAATCGAAGAAAAATGGTTAGTTTGTAAAAATGGTATTTATTCTAATACTTGATTTATGAAACTTATGATTGATCGAGTTTCAGGTCAATATCTTTAAAACTAAGCGAATGAATAGCATAAATATAGACAGACAGACGGACAGACAGACGGACATGGCTAGATTGATTCGCCTTATCGTGCTGATCAAGAATATATATTCTTTATAGGGTCAACGATGTCTCCTTTAATGCGATACAAACTTTCTGACAAAATGAAAATACCCTCCACACTATTTTATGGCGGATATAAAAAAAACTCATATTTTGGTTTGATCTCAAACATATTGTTCTGAATACATCGGGTAACATAAGAAGTGTTTTGACCGACCCATTTTAAATAGATTGCTTCATAATTCAACACTTTTCATATAAAAGTTCGAAAATTTACGAAAAATTTGTGAAAGAACTAAGCCTAACAAGAAAAAAAGTTAACTTCGGTTGGACCGAAGCTTATATACCTATTACACATCATTTAGTGTTGATAGACCTTCGTGTGCAGCATTTGTATTAAATTTTATTTTAAAGTACTAAACAAATTTAAAATATTCTTAAAAATTTAGAAACTCGCGGTCCGATTTGAACCAATTTTAAACTTAAGATTTAGCTTGATATAAGAAGCATTTGTACCATATTTAAAGCCATTCGCTTTATAAATACATTTTTTTCTTATAAGAACTTGATAAAAAGTTGTACTTTTGTATGGGAGCTATACCTAAAATTGGGCGTGGCACATTTAACATAGAAAGTACACAGGATCTAGAAAAGCTTAAGTTTAAAATTTCAGCTTAATATCTTTAAAACTGAGCGAATAAATCGCGCAGCAACAAACAGACAGACGGACGGACGGACAGACGAACAGACGGACAGACAGACGGACATGGCTAAATCGATTCGTCTCGTCGAGGTGATCAATAATATAAATACTTTATAGGGTCTACGATGCCTCCTTTAATGCGTTACAAACTTTCAGACAAACTGAATATACCCTTTATACTATGTGTAACAGGTGTAAAAAAACCCATTTGTAGAACCAAAGCTTTAATACCCGTCATACAAAATTTCAATTTTATGAAAAAAAGCTTCTTGCGAAGGTTTATGGTGGGTGGCATTATTAATCCAATTTGAACCAAATAACGAACAAAGAAGCATATTAAATCGAAGATATTAAAATAAAACAAGAAAAAACGTTAAAAACGTTAACTACGTTAACTACGTTAACTCTTTAAGGATTCGTCATACGAAAAGCTTAAGTTCCAAATTTCAGTTTAATATCTTTATATCTTCAACAAAAAAGATGCATAAAAATATACAGATAAACAGACAGACGGACATGGCTTGATTGATTCGCCTCATCGTGCTGATCAAGAATATATATACTTTATGGGGTCTACGATGTCTCCTTCAATGCGTTACAAACTTTCAGACAAACTGAATATACCTGTTTACACTATGTGTAACGGGTATAAAAGTAGTGGTTGTTCGGTTCTAACATGTAAACAGGCAAGACGAAGAAAAGCATGTTTCTAATTTCAACCGTCTTCTCGTGGTGATCACTATGTGTGACGAATATAAAAATAAGTCAGAAAACGATGTCAAAATTCAAGAGACCCTGGAGTTTTTAAAAAGAAAATACGAAATTGCGGGTCAATTTAAACCAATTTGTTCAAATTTAAAATAATTTTTAATTATTTTTTTTTATTTATTACAAAATTGTTTTCGCTTTATACGCTTTCCGTTTGTTTCTTTCTCGTCAGGATTTTTGTACGTCCGTCTGTCTGAAAAACAAAAGTTTTCGTACTACCCAAGCTTATTGTATATTTTTACAGAAAACAAATTCGAGCTGTATTTTAAAATTAAAGATATTGGATAAAGGTTTGGTATAGGGCAAATGAGTCTTGAAGAGAGAGACGAATATTGCAAAGACATGAAAACCCTTACGTGGCAGGATGAAATGAACTCCGGATTCGACATTAGCAACCACAGAAACATATAATTAACATAGTAAAATGTAAAAAAGTGACCAAAAACTAACTTCATTAAGGCAAATATTCATATTAAATGTTTATATTGTATGTGTTTTTTTTATACCCTGTACTCGAAGAGTAAAAAAGTATATTTAGTTTGGTCAAATGTTCGTAACAAACAGATGGAGGTATGATAGACCCTATAAAGTATATGGTCGATTCATGTCAACCGGACCGACAAAATTGAGAATTTGCAAAACTATTATTCATATCTAGAAATAATACTAGTGTGATCAAAAAGTAGTAAGACAAATCGTTTTAAATTTCCCGTGTATTAGGAATCGGGCCCATTTTTCTTAAGTTAGTCGGACCTTAACTGACATCTTTGTCAAATTTCGAGATCATAGCGTCAGTAGTGAGGCACGCGTGTTTTCAGTCAACAACAAAAAAAATTTTTCGATTCGTTTAGATTCGTTACTTAACCAAAACCACCGACATCATCTATGAAGAACTGAACATGTATAAAAATACTGTAGTACATTTTTATGATCAGTTTGTTGTGCTAAAATGGTGGGATATAAACAAAAACCACTTTCCTTTGTTATATAAAACAAGCTACAGGATGCTAGCTATCCCTGTAGTTTTAGAAACCAAATTATATTTTTTAACCAAAATGGTTCCCCTTAAGCTCCATATCCATCATTCGTCAGACTTTTATTTAAGTTTCGATATCAATAAACATAAATACAAATAAATAAACTACTTGTGAATTATGTAGGGGTGGCAAAGAAAACTCAGAGTTTTGGCGTAAGCGTTTTAGTGTAAATATTCGATAATTTACACCATGACACCGATACTTCGAGTGTTTTCATTAATTGCATTCAATACAAATTAAAAACCTTCCAGCTTTATTCAATATGCAACAGATGGCTAAATTTTACCATGGATAAAATTGTATAGCAGACAGATGGCGCTAAAATAATAACTTGGTAATTAAGGACATCTAGAAAAAACATAAAAAAAAGTTTTGACGATATGTTTTCCCGGGACGATTTAAAGAACAATATTCGGGTACTTTATTTAATAAAATTTAAACGATAAAAACTTAAAATTGACAATGAATGTACCATATGAGTCGTTCTATATCTACATACGTCAGTCAATGATTCTAAGATGGTAAGTAAATGATATCAGCACACAGAAATAACCACACATAGGTAAGTCTACTAGTAATCGACGCAGACTAGTCAATGGCTGGACACGACTGATGGAGAGACGACACAGTGGTGTTTACCATTTTTAGGACATTGCAATATAAAATGGATTAGGAAATAACATTGAGGCTGGCTACCTCGTAGGAAAATGGTGACCAGGCTAGACTAGTCAGCTAACTTGTCTTGGGTCGATCTTCAGTAGTGCTAAGTATATTTAAAAGTACTTTTGACGACCCCAAATGCATAGAATAGGCTTTGATACATTTGAAAAATAAAATATTTTTAAATAATTTGAAAAACTTTGTAGCTTTTTGACCTTAACAACTGAATCTCCTGCGCTTTAAAAAGCTTACCAACAATTTTAATGTCTAACATAATGTCGGTATTCGTACCCAGTGCGCTTTCTAAATCAACATTTTTTCTATAGAACTACGCAAAAGTAGCAGACCCCAAAATAAGTTTTAACTAGTTTAAAAAATCAGAGATGTGACAAGTAAAATAATATCGTTTTTTGATAAGAAATAAAATACTGAATTCGAAAAACAACGACAAAAGAAACAAAAACAAAACTAAATTTTAAGTATAGGGTGCTTAGAAAACACAAAGAAAAAAATAATCAAACAACCAAAATTTTTATAAAAAAAGGTCAACCCTCTTTAATAAACAGAGCACTCTGAATAACTATAATTGTTATAATTTATTTACATAGATTGGTACCTACTTTAAAGTAATATATGTATATTTAGCAACGTTTTTTTTTTTTTTTTTTTTTTTGCTCTAATAAAATATTGGAGTACTCGCAAATAAAAAAAACAAATATTTTTTATGATTATCATTTTTTTATTCTGCCAATCTACGAGACTATTCTAATCAAAACAAGAAAAAACCTTTTGGACCGAAGCTTATATACCTGTCACACATCATTTGACGTGGATAAATCTTCGTGGTCATCATTGATATTAAATTTTATCATAAAAAATTAAATGAATTAAAAATAATACAAAATTTTTTTTAAATTCGCGGTCCGCTCTCAACCAATTTTAGACTGAAGATTTGGCGCGTTATAAAAAGTATTTATACCATATTTTACGCCATTAGCTCTATTAATAAATTATTGATCAAGAATATAATATATACTTTAAAGGATGTACGATGTCTTCTTTACAGCTGTTTCACACCATATGTCACAAGTATAAACGAATGTATAACCTTTCATCAATTGTATATTTCAGACGAAATATATTATATACTATAAATATGAATTACCTCGATTCACTGATTTTTGAAACGAAACTATGAATTAATAAAACTAGAAAAGTAGTTGTAAAACTTCTTTTGATACATGAAATAAAAGAATGAAACATTGAACATAATCTTCACATATATGTGTATACGTATATGTAATTTGTTTAAAGCATTTAATACACAATGTGTGGCTGAGACTCAAAACGTGGGAACAACACGAACAATGGTTGCTAAAATTTTACATTAGCCCTCAAAAAATAGGTTATTTTTGAAGTTTTTCACATTCGGCTGTTTTGACTGTTTTGTTCGCAATTGTTATTATTCAAAAATAAACAATTTCAAAATCGGTCATTCAATGCTTTGACAAAATTTAATTGGAACTAACCCTTGGTATACTACAACAATAAAAGTTTAATTTTCAGATAAAATTAAACTTATCTTTTTATCAGAATGTTGGTCTTCAAAAGAAAAATTAATATTTGTATATCGATCAGAGAAACTTTATAACGTTTTAGAAAAATGATTGGTGCCACGCTTTTAAGCGATGTAAAAAATTCGTTATATAGATTTATCAAAATTCATTTTTTAATGCTTTAAAAAGAGTTATAAGAGTAGGGTAGCCAAAAAATGTCAAAGAAATTCAATGCAATTCAAAAGGACGAATGTAACGAACGCAACGCAGAATGATTCATTCAATAAATTTACCCAATAACGGTATTCAAAACTTGGTAATAATTTAATTATTTTCGACAGTTTGTCCAACATAAAAAAAAATGTTTCGTAATTTTTAAGATTTTTTTTTTTTAATTTCATCGTTCAGAATTTGACTTCAGCTTAACCAACGAATGATTCACAATTAACGAGTTATCACGAATTGTGTTACCAAACCAAAAAAATAGAAACAGTATTCGGCCAGCAGCGAAAAACAAACATAAAAAAACTGGTTTTGAATTTAGGAAACACAAGAACAAGCATATTTTGAGTTTTGCACTCGTCACGCATTGCGTAAAAGTTGCTATAATACTTTCTAAACACTGCTTGCTTTTGTATCTGATACTAATTTTGTATAATAAACAAAATCAATTTATAGTTAAATGCTGCCCACAAAGCATAATTTGATCGAATTTATACAAAATTGGATTGAAGTTAACCAGAATTACAGCAGTCAGCAGTCTTCTATAAGTCATGTTCTCAATATCACTTCCGAACAATTTGATCGAAAGTAGAAACAACAAAAAGTAATATTAAAAACTATTGTTTCTGGATAAGCAAATTGAAAAAAAGTTTTAAATTCGAATATTACAAAATTAGCAAAATTTGGGTGACTTTGAGGCATTTCTAGTCAATAAGGATTTTTATTATTTCCAATTTCGATCAAACTTTGTCAAAGTGAATTTGTGAAAAGGCTTGTTAGTCACATTTGAAGAAAATGGTGCCAAAACGGGCTTCAATAAATTGAAACTCTTCAATAAGTTTATTGGATCTAAGTCGAGAATATTGCTAGCAATAGTCCTAGTTAATATTACCCCCAAACAAATGCTTTAAATGTTTCATTGTACATTTGCAATTTTGAAATCAATGAAACAAATATCTAACAAGCAGCAAACAAAATTTATGTTGTTTTAATATCTCCCGAATTGAAAATAAACTATCTAAAATTAGTTATCGCATTAATAATTATGTGCGTAAGAAGAGTATAACATATTCGTTTCCATTTTATTCATATTGGTTGTTTTTATTCCGCTTATCAAAAAGAACCAGTTTAAATTTTAAAAGTGCTAATCGAACGAATCAATACATCTGTATACTATATAAGTAAACGACGCGCTTTCACAAAAGATTTTGTAAATTTAATGCCCAAAAAAAATGCTTCCGCATCCAAGAAGAATAAAAATATACTTTTATGTATATAGTTTAACAAAAATAGCCTCTGGTCCTCTCTATACGCTTACATATGTACATTATATAAATAACAGTAAATTGTCTCGTTAAACACATATTTATTTGTTGTATATAGTAAACTAAACAGGACTAAAATAATAAAAACATAACTCTGTAATACCCATCACATATATCAATATTTTATATTTAAGTCAAAAGTTTCATGGACATCCTGTTTGTATGGGGGCATTGTGTCCAAGGGCGTAGCATTTTGATTTTGATATACAAATAGTCGTTGAAAAATGCTTGAATTTTTTCTGTCTAATTTCAAAACTGATCAAATGAGACATGCATAATTTTTGTAATAACTTTCTGACAACGTCCAATATCTATTTTGAAAAACAAAAAAATAATGTTTTATTTTTTGTACCCCTTTTCAAATAATTTTCAAAACAAAAACCAATCTAAAAGAGTTTATAAAGCCCTCTGTTTACAAGATATGAAGATATTGTATAACTTTTATCATCAATATTACCATATTTATCAATAGATTTAGAAATAACAAACATAAAAACTAGCAAATATCTAATAAACGTTTTGAAACATGGGGAAAACTTCAAATTTACGTTTTAAAAAAAAAAAATGTTTCACACTACCACTAAAAATCATTATGAATTTAATTACAAAATTGTTAATTTCAAAAATTGTTTCTAGTACCTTAATAATTTTTAAATTAAAAAACTATTTAAATTAGAAATTAAAATTTACAACATAAATTTTACTGATTGTGAGTCCCCTATGCTTCATTTAAGGTTTAGCAAACAAAATCACAACACTGAAATGCTATTCACTCTTGGTGAGAAAATAAAGAAAAAACGAAAACGAAAGCATATTTTTATAATTTTAATGAGGTTTTCACTGCGCGGGCGAATCAACGAACCTGAACAATCCGATTTAATGGCACCAACAACGTAGAAATACAATCGATTGCAAACGACGCGAACCTATCTGAACTAAACTTTACTGAGTAAATGCAGAAACGAAATAGCGAAAAAAAGATATTTTTACATAAATATGTAAAGAGAGAGCTACAAGTATAATGCAGATTGTTCCGAAGCAGCAAATGCTGCACGCACTCGCGTTTGTGGTTTGTAGATTTGTCTCTACTTTCGCTTGAAATGGCTTTACGCTTGGACTTGACCTGCCACCGTTCAATTGACACTCTTGCCCGCGAAGTCACACCTTTTACCGTAATAACAATGGTTTTTCCAGCTTAAATTTTTACTTTCTTTTATCGAAACTTTTGCGTAAACTAAAACGAACAAAATTCGAATTTGCGCACGCGCAGACGTCTTAACAGACGCTGACTTGTTTAAATACTGAATTCAACCACGAGTTTCTTCTTCAATCGTTGCGGCAGCCAAAAAAAAAAAACAAATATATTCACTGGAAAATGTATCTGCTGGTTTTTGCTTTATGCTTTGCTTACTTCTTTCGCATCCAACGAGCATAACTCGTTCAGAGAAACTAACCGCTGCATAAGCAAACAATGATCGTGTAGTAAGTCTTCAGGCGGCCTTACATGTAGCGACACTTTTTTTTTTTTTTGAACTTCACTTCCAACTCCACATACACATACTTACGAGACACCGATGCCTTTATTATGGCAATGTTGTGGCTGGTTATGGTTTAAAGCACACAGACCAGATGCGTAATTGCGACAAACTGTGTTAGTGGTATTTGCCATACACATAGGCACAATGCTCCAATTCGATTAAATTCACTTGTATCTTTTTGAGCATAAAATTTACAAAAACTCTTTAGTTAAGGAAGTGGATACCTCAACATTGTCACCTAAATAATATTTGTTAGGTAAGATTGTATGTTATAAACACAAATTAACGCTTGGATAGAGAACCCAACCATGTATGTATGTGTATATATGTGTATGTATTCGCTACTTCTTGTCATCTAAATATATTCTTAATAAATAGTGAGAGAAGAATCAATGTCCGGCGTCTGTCCGCCCAGCGTATGAGAAAATAACATAGTCGCCAAGCTAAACATTTGACCCAAAAGGGCCTTATATCAAGTCTGTAGTTTATCGGAAACCCTTCTTTTAAATGCGGTTTAAAGGCCCCCGTTTAGCTTCTAGTCTAAATTTTCGAAAACCTTGTCTAACAGCAAATCAAAAAAATTTAAAAATGATTAAAATTTAATAATTGATAAAATTGATATAATTAAATGGTTTAAAAATCATTTTTAATCATCTTTCAAATGCGCCTAGTATCAAGTCTCTATATCTACTCATTCCAAAGATATTTTTTTTTTTTCCGGTTTAAAGGCCTCCGTTTAGACTCCTAATCTAAATTTTCGAAAACTTGACTAAATGATCACCTATATTGAACTTTAAATCAACATAAAAAAAAATATAAAATTGATAAATATTGGGTTTTGGGTCCCCCTATAAGGCCCCAGGTCAAAATTTCGGAAATCCAAGCCCAAGCTATTTTCTAACCATATTTTCTAATCTTTCACCAGTATCAAGACTGTATGTCTATTCATACAAAAGTTATGTTTTTTTCGCTTTTAAGGCCCCTAAGTATTAGGCCCCGGTCAAAAATTTTCCAAATCACGTCTTAGTGCTAACCTGATATCTCTAAAACAAGAAAAAGCTGAAGTCCTTTAGTATGCTCGACTGCAAGATATCCTGTACCCAATCTTTATATACCTTAAGTTATGTTCTATTTTACTACCATACTTCATTGAATTGGATTTATCTTTGTATGGGGGCTATACCTAAAATTTTGTTGGGCCTACCCATATTGGTCTATTTAATTGGGACTATCAAAGGCATAATTTATACCAAACTTACACTTCCTAGAATGAGAAACAATGACGTTTTTGTGTAAAAACACAAAGTGGTGGTAGACGTTTTTAAGCAAAAACTCAAAATTTTGGAGTACGTTTGTATGGGGGGTACCCCTTAAACACTTGACGGCCTAGGAGAGTCTAAGTTTCAAATATGGTGGCCCTATCTTTTATAGTCCCCGAGGTAATCTCTCTCATACGACAGAAAACAGGACAGACGGACGGACGGACAGACAGACATAGCTAATTCGACTCTCTTTCCAATGCTCATCAAGAATATATATACTTTATAGGGTCTATCTATCCTCCTTCTGTTACATACATTTGCACAAACTTAACATACCCTTGGTACCCTTTGGGTACAAGGTATAAAAAATGGGTCCAGTGGGTCCCAAGTCCAAATTTCGGAAATCCCTTGAACACTCCAAACATTTATTATATTTCATTCCAAAGATATGGAGTTTCCGGTTTCAAGGGAACCATTAGGCCTCCGGTTGAGTCCCGCCTTTGTGCTACTTTACTCAATGAGACATATATACAGTAAAAAATTCAGCTTTATATCTTTAACCTGTAGGCCGATCATCTTAAAACTAGTCAGGTAAAATAGACTTAAATGTATTTATAGACTATGTATATCTACGCTTACCAAATATGGATTAAATTTGAGCTGAGTTAAGCTTTGACTGATGTTCTACAATGACTGGCAAAGAAGGCAGTGATCAAGCATTTCTAAAAAAAGTTTACTTGAACACAATATTTCCAGTCATGAAAAAAACAATATGGTATCTATGTACAATTAGGTATAATAGCAGGTCAAAGTTGCTTTTGTTGAAAATTTACTCGCAACGTTTTGTTACCTCGAATTTTAACCCTTTGTTAAAATACTTATAATTTCCAAAAAAAATAACAGTTTTTAAATATTTCTTATTGGTTGATGTACTTAAAGGTATATGAACCGTGTTCATTATGTTAATTTTCGCCAATGAAGTTTACGTTATTTCAAAATTGATGTCAAACATATCCGTTTATGACGATTTTTCACGTTTTCAATTTTCACAGTTAATAATGAAAAATGTGATCGTGGTCAAAATGGGCTGTCTACCTTAATGTTTTATAAAAATGGTAGTATTTTTTACCAATTTCAATCGAATTTTTGCTCAGCCTGTCTCTATCATAGTCGATTTTAATGTCATCGTTTAGATGCCGAATGCCTTAACTGAACTCAGTAGATGTGAATCTTTTTCAGCAATATTGCTTGGATATTAAAAAATTATTAATTAAAAGTTATCCGTGGTATAACATGCCCACTTCAAGAAGTGCTCATCCATAGTTTCAATGGCACTATTGCCGATCAGGTACATTTCCGAAGAAGTCTAGAAGTCGAGGAGTAAAGGCAATAAATAATATTGGGAAAACTTTCCACGGAAATCTTCTACGGTAAACACAATGAAAGATCTTATGCATTATGCAAAGAGAATTAGTTAGTTGTCGTCAGCGGCTATTAAATTATTATGTCATTGCGAATGCCGAGTTAGCATCAGAAAATCCTACTATTGGTTCGGCATCATCAGACGATTGCGAGTCTGACAGTGAATTGTATTGAATCTGTAATTAGTAATTTTTTTAGTATGATAAGAAATAAAATAAAATAAAAGTTTTGTAATAAAATTTAAAAAAAAAATTATTTTTCTTATTAGATTGTATTTACAAGATTTATTCGGAATCATTTAACTTTAAGCGAATTTCTAAAAAGATGAACCCCTTTGGATCCGTAATTTGGAATTTTTATAAAGTAATGTAAAATATGAAATCAGCGACCCCAAAAACATAAGTACCTTAAAATTTAGTCAGAATCATTTAATTTTTAATTAATTGTGGCGAGGTTTCTCCGAAAATCGGAAATCCAAATCTTCGCTACATTAGAAAATGACTTAAGGCCTGTCTTTCCGAATTTAAACAATTATCTTTCGTTTTAAAACTATTTTTTCATAATATATTTAAAAAGTAACAACTTAAAAAAATTTAAAAATGTTCAAATATTAGATATCGATATGTTTAAATCGGTCATATCGGTCTGTTATCAATTTGCACCGGCTTAATGCAACCAATGAAAAAAAAGCTAAAGCGGCATCACTGAATGAAACTCTGACATTTTTTAGGTAGTCTAGTAGTAGTTTCAAAGCTGATTAGCATAGACAGAAACAAATTTATTTTATCTTATTATTGCGTTTCGTTTGCATTTTATATTTATATCATTTTGCTAAAATTGTTCCTAAACAATGGCGGACAGATTGACTCAATTGCAAGATACTGTTAACCTGGTAAGAGGCTCATTCTTGTATAAGCGCAATAATATATTTATGTTTTAATTCTTTTTTACATAAACACAGCAAGCCGAACACTTCTGTAATGCGATTGGAATAATACAACAAACTTCATTTCCGAGCAAATTTTCGAATTTCGATCGAACTGGTTCACAAACACCGGTTGAACCGCCCGCACAGGAAGACTATGCGAGCCTTTTCGCTCAGTTAATCGCTCGTTGTGCGAAAGATATTGACACTTTGATCGAATCGCTACCAAACGAGGATAGCTCTACAGAGTTGCAGAATCAAAGTCTCAAACGATTAGAACTAGAAAATCAAGAAGCCGCGGAGCAACTTGAACAAGTCGTTCAAAAGGGTGAAGTTTTGCTAGAACAAATTCAGTCTGCGCTTGAGGATATTGCCCAAGCACAGCTTGACATGCAGATAACTTTAAAAAACTGAACAATATTTGTGAAAAAAAGGAAATAACTTTATGGCAGTGTAATAATGGCTTGCAAGGATTCTCATTTGAAGATCCAATGCTCTATATATGATTAATTTGCCAATGTTCACAAATTAATTTTAAAAATGTGTTTAAACATTTAGATATTCTCTTTTATGTAAAAATTTACTTTATATAAATAATATTGTTCGCCTTCTGATTTAAATCGACTGGTTCGATCATCGGAGCATCAATTGGTTAATCGATAAGAGAAACGTGTAGAATTAAAGTTAAGTTTACAATTATCAACATTGTGTTATTTAAAACTAGCAGGTACCCGCGGCTTTGCTCGCGTTTTTTCTTTTTGTTTCTATTTGGTGGCCAAATATAAATTGTTCAAAAAATTTGGGTTAAAATTCTTGGAAATCCCCTAAACACGACTAACCATCATTCAAATGCGCCCACTTTCAAGTCTCTACGTCTATTTAATAAAAAGACTTTTTTCAAGGCTCCCATTAGCCCCGGGTCAAAATTTTATAAAATCCCGTCTAAGTGCTCACCTGTAATAAAAAAATTTCCAAAAATCTAAATTGGGTCCACATATGGGTCCCAGGTCCAAAATCCGGAAATCCCTTGAACGCCAAAAATATTTTTTAACCATCTTTCAAGGCCACCATTAGACCCCGGGCCAATATTTTCCAATATCCCGTTTTGTTGCTCACCTGAATTCTAAAAAAAAACACAAATAAAAATAAATTTGTTAACGTCTTTTTGTTCCAAATGTTTGGCTTTCCCAGTATTCCTGGTCAAAATTTTCCAAAATACAAACCTTCCTCTTCAATCACTCTATTATAAAAACCCGCATCAAAATCCGTTGCGTAGTTTTAAAGATTTAAGCATACAAACAGAGAAATCGACTTTGTTTTATACTATGTATACTATGATAGTGATGCAAATGAAATGAACCAAACTCAATGTTGAGGCTTTCAAAACCTTATTTACGTGTGTATACATATGTAAGAGATTGGGCGAAGTATGTTTGTATACCAACAGAAATATGATCCAAGCAAGAGGACTAAAATTAACACACAGGACTAAAATTAACACAAATGTATCGAAGATAATAAGAAAAACAAGGAAGAACGCTGATGTCGAGTTGGATCGACTACAATAGCCTTGTTCCCAATTTTTATAAACCTTACTTTATTGTATTGGATTTTTATACAAAAGGTAAAAGAATCAGGGTGAATTTGTATAGGAGCTTTAGTCATGTTGCGATATTTCTTTTGGACTCTTTTACGCATAATCAATTCAAAATTTAGAATTGTAAGATTACATAACACAAAAGTATTTATGAAAAATCAAAAAGTTTTGGGTACGTTTGTATGAAGAGTACCCCTTAAAATGTAGTTAGACAAAACCGTTTGTTAGTGGTCACCTAAATGCTTAGAAGAGTTTAAGCTCCGAATATGGTTGCCCTATCTCTTATAGTCTTCGAGATAATCGTTTTAATACGGCAGACGGTAGGACGGACAGGCAGGCATAGCTATATCGCCTTTCAATGCTGATCAAGAATATATATACTTTCCTTCTGCCTGTTACATACATTTGACAAACTTTATATATAAGATTTGGTGGGATTCCAATCAAATTTAAAGTCCATAAATGTGTAGAAGTGTTTTTCTTCAAATTTCAGTTAAAAATCCAAGCATGTCACATGCTGGGTTAACTCAATGTTTTTCATGATTTGATCGGTATTCGTCGTCACAGGTCTTCCGCCGACTGGCTTATCCATGGTGTCGCTTTCACTGGCTCTGAATCGTCGAAATCATTCCTCCGCGGATCGAAGTGATAGAGTACCATCCCCCAAAACATCATTAATCTCATGGACCGTTTCCCTAGCGGATTTGCCTTTACCGAAGGAAAACTTCGAATTAGCGCGAATTTCGGCGTTAGTAAACTCCATATTTAAACGTTCTGTAGCGCTTTGTAATACAAACAAAAACAAAAGGCGGAAGGGAAATTACAACCTTATACTACATGTGTTCCGGAATCCTTTTGATGGTAAAGATCAAGAAAGAGGATTTTTCCGAGAAACATGGAGGAGAACAGTTTCAAGAGAGCGACTAGAAAGATTTCACATACCAGGGTGGTGTCAACTTTCAGCCCTTGCAGAGAATATGACGAGTTGTAGAGCAGCTATTAACGCCCTATGACCCATTAGGGCTTAAGGAACCGCAGAGAGAGATGTGTTTAACATTTCTTACGTTCATATATTTAAAAAACATACAGGAAGACTGCAAAAAACATGCCAACACTAACCTTCACCTCACTATAACCGCTGCAGATAATGCTTTAATTAATACAACCATTGAATACAGCAAAACAATAATGTCATCAATTATTTTATGTGTGGGATGAGCCACACAGGAGATAACAATGGAGGAGATGTATTAGATTTAATAAAGAAGCTGATTCTGGTGACAGTAAATGGGAAAACCGTTTAGAAAAATGTCTCACCACAAATTCAAAACGAGTTCGTGAATATTGGCAGTGAAAATATTAAAGCCCGCTTTACCATGAGCTGACACTAGAAAATTGCATTGGATTAGGTATTGATGGATGTTTTATAATGACTGGCAACGAATCCGGCATTCAAGCCATTTAAAAAAAAATTTACTCGGGCACAATAATTCTATTGCTCTGGACACAAGCTGAACCTTGTTATAAATTACAAAACAGTTCCAAATATATGAAAATCCTATTTGTGGTAAACTTTTGCCATGAACAACAATGCATGGAAAATATGTTCCCAGTATATCACGCATGTGTTAAACAAATGGGTTAAAAAAAGATCAGAAGAATTGATGTAAAACCATTCGGAAATTATTATAGTTTTAGACAAATTATCAATAAAAGGAAACTCTAGCACCAGAAGTCGGCATACCAATTTAATTCTATGGTGAAAAGACCAGTTTTTATCGTTACTGTAATGACAATATCAGAATATTCGTTCGTTTTGCAATCAAAATCTATTGATTTTATTGCATTTGATAAAAAATGATGGAATGAATACTGCAGAAGTTTCAAAAGAACTTCTTAACTAAAAAACAAAAGAACAGAAGCAAGCCTCCAGCAGTCAACGAAAATCATTACTGGCGATGGTCTACAATTATTCCGAAACTAGATTCACTAACGACCTCTTTGTAGCTAGATTTTATCCAATCCAAATAGCATTTAATCGCTCTAGTTAAGAGGAACATAAAAATTTGAAAAACTTTCAGCAGATATATGATCCGGATTTCGGCAGTGAATTGAATCTTTGGTATAATTTGTGTATTTCCATTTTGAGTGCATTGTCATGCATAACGTAGAGCCAAAACCTGGCAGGGGAATACAATGGCACAATCGTTATAAAGTATTATTTAAAAGAATTTTAAAGAATGGTCCCCCATGGTATATTCGCAGAGGAACAATTCAAAAATCTTCCAAAACCGACTGTTATGATCGTCAAAGTATACTATCCAAGCGACCAGTGGCATCGCCAACATAATGGAGACTTAACGTCACGTCAGTTAACATTTTTTCGATGCGGAGGGAGGTTTAGTGAGTAAAAATCTCACACTATCAGCTGCACGGTGGTGTCTATTGAAGATTCTCCCTACGCGAATAATCAAAAAAAAAAGCAATAAGATGCTCATCTATAAAATGGTTATTATGCCATCGTGAATATAAGAGCTACAACTTTGGGGTACTTTGCAGAATAAAACCTTGCGCTTTGGCTCTTACTATTAATACTAGAAATCTCCTCAAGAGACTTTACTGGGATGTCCTACCAACACGGCACAAGACTTTAGTAGAAATTCAATTTAATATACATATGTGTATGTAAATACAATATTATTATTTTTAATTGTTAATGTAAAACTTCTATTTTAAATTTATACAGTGAAATGCTATTGTTTTTTTTTTTATCAACGAATATTAATGCTATTAAAATGCAAAAGAAATGATGTTTTACCTAAAATAATAATTTCTCAATTTATACTCGATCAAATTAAAGATCTTTTCACGTTTTTTTCTACAGCGCGACTGCAAATACTCAAAACAATTTATAGATTTTTTTTAAATTTTATTTCATGATTGAAGATTCTTCAAAGTTGTAACAGACCTAAACACTGAAGTTTTATCTTTTAGTTACTCAAATTACAAGAATCGACTTATTTACATATACGAGTAGATATATAATTACATTATATATGATAACTTAAATATAGTTTACACAAAATTGTATGCATACTATAACTTGTATGTTTAAATTGCAAGCGATTTCTAAAATGTATCTTAATAGCTACAACTAAGATAATGCGAACCTACTAAATAAACTGCTTCCTTAATTAAACTTTATTAGCGCCTATAACTATTTTAATACAAAAATTTTATGTTATTTTATTTTACAAACAGTTTACGAGTGTCTTCTGATCTGCTTCTTCTCATTTGCGAACTTTAGACCTGAGGGTATCATCGTTAATTTGTAGATTCTTTATTGTGATTACTAAATCACTTTCTAATTTTTACCTTATCACTGTAAAAATGTGAATGTGAAAATTTAAATTTACTAATATTCATATGGACATAAATTCAAAATTGTATCCCGTCTGACTATTTTTTTAGTGAGCTCTATTTTTATACTCTAACTAACACACAGTAAGATAAGTTTAGATGTTTTAGTTTAGAGTTCCTCTACATCCTTGTGCTCCACAAAGACATGGAATTTTTTCGTCTTCTAAGGGAAATTTGTAATCGTATGTGATCTCCTCGTTGACACCAATTGGTTGCTTTGAATATATTACAATTTTCTTCTCTGATTCTATTGTTATCACCTTTGCATAGCAGTTGGGCTGAAATTTGTTCGATTTTAGTTAATATTGAAATTAAATAACTGTTTTAAATTTTTATTTGGCTTACATTGCAGCTGTGATTAATAAACCTAGCTAGGTTTCCACATTTCGTTGCGTCGATAATGGTCTCCATATCTATCCTAAAAAGATAAGAGCTTCCTATGCCGATTGCTTCATACTTAGTTTCTCTTAAATCTGCTACAACCGGTCGTATCATTTGGCCAACATATTCAATGACCATCTCATCAGCTGCTATAGGCTCCATTGCAAAGAGCCCCCAGTCATGAATGGCGGATTTAGCAAACTTAAGTTGTTTCTTTCGGAATTTCAACTGGTTAAATTTAAGCAACTCTGATTCACCAATAGAACCAAATGCCGTAAGCAGTCGCCGTTGGTTTGACCGTGCTTCACGTGATATGCCTTGCTGCATTTTGGCAAGAAGTTTATTGTGGTGATGGTTTGTCAAAGCAGTTGGTTCATCACACCGATCGTCATTTTCTCCATTGTCAACATTGGCCTTGGCATGATGGTATTTGTGTTTCGCCTTTTCCCGGACGTCAAGTTTGTAATAGCCTTCAGTGCGGGCGCATCCTGTCTTATGCCGCATTAGTTCATCCTCTTTCTTGCGTTTCTTATGTGGCGGGGGCAAAAAACTTCTGTCGGTCACTGGATGGTCAACCCAATGCGTATTGTTGAGAATATATCTGCAAAAGCAAAATTAAATAAAAACAATTAAATAAATACTACTTAGAATTAAAGGCTTTTTTTCGAAAATAAGCTGTGCACGAGCGTGTTAGATGTTTGGTGAATTATTTTCAAAAAAATTAAGTAACAAATATGCACATCATTTTTAGTTTTAAACGTGTCATTTTAGCCAAATTGGAATAATCATTTTAATATAACAGTCACCAGAAGGACAATCAAATATTGCTATATTGACTAATAATGAAGGATGGTTATAGTTTACAAGATGTGACATAGTGTGACATGCATGTGATAATTATATACTTATTGTATTCTTCGACACTTTAAGTACAGAGTAGATTTAACTAAAATAAATTACTTACGAATATGTATCTTGTTGCAGGTGAATTTCATAACTGGCTCGCATATAATTGATATCCTCGGCATCAATGCCTTTTAATAGGAAATTATACAAAATCATCATTTCCTGTTCCGTTTCTCGGGGCCTAAACGTCGCCTGCGGCACGAAATTTGCCAGTGTGAGGGCCAGAGCGGATGAAGATGTCGTCTCTGCTATAGCAGACTTACGCTTTACAGGCCGGGCTACTGAATCGTTTTTCCTCTTCATTTGAGCCCGCACAGAATCTTTCCTTGGTCTTCCCGGGCCAGGTTTAGAAATGCTTGAAACAGTTAGAGATGCCGACGTCGTTGTATAGCCACCATGATCGTGAACATGATTCATTAGCTTTTTATGAGTTGTACCATCGGTCGGCAATTGATCAGGTGGTAACGAGTAGCAATGTTCTAGTGCAACCTGACTTGCTTGTGACGCCTGACTAGAGTCACCATCGGACGATGTTGGAGACAAATTACCAATGGTATCAACCTCTTGCTTTGTCGAAACCACAGTACGATTCAGAGTACCATTTGCCAATGATTGACTTTCTTGCAATGCACTTTGCATTACTGGCTTCACAGAATTTTCCAAGTCTGGCGGTGGTGTTACTTGAAGTTTTAAATCGCCTGTTTTCTCTGAGTTCGTCTTAGTTTCTTTAGATTTGCTTGTCAGGTCGTTAATAATATTGCAATCTATATCCTTCTTATTGTCGCAACCGGAAACATCACTAAATTCACTTAAAAATCGTAAGCCTGGCGTTGGAGGCAACTTGTTAATGTCGGGCGTTTGTGGCATCTCTATACTGGATGATTTTAAAAATTCAAGTTTCAAGTTTGGTTGCTTTACATCCTTCAATTCATCGTTATCCTTTTTATATTCACGTTCAATATGTTCTGTCTTACGACGTCGTTTATTTTTAATTTTTAGTTCTTCATCAGAATTGCTATTATTGATTTCATTTTTGGGCTCCTCTTGTTCGTTCAGTTTTCTTTTTTTGTTCCTCTAAAAATTCTCGTTCGATTTGAGCCATGTATTCTGTGTTACGACGTCGTCTCTCCTGGTATTCCCGTTCTTCGTCGGAATCGCTATATATACGGTCATATTCAAAGACTGACTTTTTCTCTTTATCTCCAGTTTTGATGCTTGACTCCTCATTCTTTGTTGGCTGTTGCACTTTCTCAAAATGTTCTATGTTTGCAAAAGTATTGTTCGGCTTATCCAATTTATTAATATCACTGGTATTATTATTATTACCACCATCTATGCTTAAGCTACTATCCTTACTTATATCTTCTAGATCAGACACAATAGATACGTTTAATTTCTCCGGTACTTTTGGTGCTGATTGAACTGCATCTTCATTGCTTATATTAATCGGAGATACTTCAGTTCTGGTTCGCACCGATGATAAGACATCTTCTTCGGATTCGGAATATATTTCAATTTTACGTCGAGATTTTTTGGCGTTTCCTAATGATGGTAGTCGCTTTACATCGTCCTCATCCGAATCTGAACCGATATCTCTACAATTGTTTCGTTTTAACCGTAGGCGATTCTCTCGTTGCACTTTATTATGTTCTTTGGCACTAAATGTACTAGAATTGCCCGCCGATGCCAAACTTTCGTCGTTGCTACTGCCGATATCTTCATCGTCGTCGTCCTCATCTCCATCACTTGATGATGAAGATGATGAAGATGAGGAAAAGAAGCTCGATGCACTGCCCTTTCGTTTTAATCGCGATGGTGGTGATGGAATTCTACGCTTCAGTCTGTCATTTTCATTACTGCGTCCCTTTAGCTCCACATTTGTAACCAATTGACTCGAAACATTTGATAAGTCATCCTCTTTTTCAGAATCTGAGCGTTGCACTATTTCCTCTTGATCACTAAGGTCTTTATCAGTTTCGATACGCTGTTGTTGTGTAGGACTTTGATGTTTGCGAATACGACGAAAGGACGGTAACTTGGGCATAGTAGCACGTAAACCAATGGATGTAAAATTCTGAAAATCGGATGCATCACTTTTACTATTTATCAGCTGATTAATATCTGGCGCCTTATCTTGGCTACTAGGTTTTTCGTTTGTAGTATTTGTTTTTGAGCTTTCTACCGTATGTGCAGACGATTGGGTTTTTGCTTTTCAGGTTTTGTTCATCCCACCATGCGTCAAAATTCTTAAAAGCTGTGTTTTCAATCATGCGCTTGTTAACATCTCTCTTTAGAATCTGCTTTAGTTCATTTATAATTTGTCTGGTAACTTCACCAATATTTTTCTTTACTTCATCGTTTTGTTGAGGACCAGATGGCTGCCGGGATTGATGCTGATAGTTATACGCATATTCATAGGGATTACTGCCAGCACCGCTTATACCAGGCAAATAAGTCGATTGAATATAAGTAGGATTAGTAAAATACTGTGAGGAGAGGCTTGTCGCCTGCTGATAATGGCAAAATGTTGAATGTTGATAAAAATATTCATGCTCATTTCCAGGGGTATACGCATAGGGCAATGTACCAACTGGAGTAAATTTTTTTCACCAACTATCTTTCGTGGTGGTGTAGGTTCCTTACATTCAGCCTCGTGTGAAGATACACTAGATAGTGACATATTATCGTCTTGTATTTCTTCCTTGTGATTATTTTTTGATATCGGATGATAACTCTGTTTTTTCATCATTATTTCTTCATCACTGGATATGTCACTAGCACCCTGTTGAATTAATGAGTCTGTATTAATATGGGCAGACTTAATTGCAGACATCTTTGGTGGTTCATTTGAATCCGAGTGTAATTCTCCATCTTCTGCATCTGGTTTTGTTGTGTCAACTTTTTCATTTTCAGAATCACTACTATCCATTTGAAGGAATGGCGGTGCATTGCCAAAAGATTTTCCTTTAAATATTAATGCGATTCGAGTATCCAAGTCGACATTACCTGAAGCAGGATCCGCATCTAATTCCGTTTCGATAATTTTGTTATTATTTAAACTCGTTTTGCGTACTTGATCAGGTAATTGTACGTCATTTGAGTCCGTCAACGATGACTTTTGCTTTTCAATTTCTGGTTTTTCAGGAGGTGGCTCCGGATCATCCCAATTTGGTGATGACTCTGGTGGTGGCGGTGGAGGTTGTGGATCCGATTGAGGTTGAGGTGCAATCCAACTTCTATTTTGACTGTGTGTCCAGGGCTGAGAATTTTCCGAGGTATTGTAGCTATAATGACTGTACGCATAACCGGACGTTGCAGCACCTCCAACACTTTTTGCACCTTCGGATTCCATTGGTGAATGGTAAAATGAGTGACTTGATACCAACTGATGCGCTGTGCTTTCCGAATCGCCATATTCTCTACTAGCCAGCCGTTTAACATACTTATGGTTTACCCGATCATTGCGTTCCAACTCGTTTGACCGGTCACGATCTCTTTCTCGGTAGTCCCTATCTCTTGAAGAGCTCATGTGATGTTCCCGTCTGTCTCTATCTCGATCCCTGTCTCGATCGCGATCCCTATCACGTTCTCTGGTACGATTGTAGTCACGCGGTCTTACATCACGATCGCGTTCTCTGATTCCAAAACGGTCTCTAATTGGCTCGGGACTCCGTTCTCTTGAGCGTCGGCGATGATAACTGTGTCCTTTGGAATTGACTCCTCTTTCTTCGTACCTCTCATAACGGTTAGCTGCACCATACTTATCTCGTAAACCCCGCTCTCTCTCATAAGAGTTATCCGAATATCGTTCCCTTTCTCTATCACGGTAACGATCTCGATCTCTGTCTCGATCCACAAAAACTCGCTCCGCACGATATGAATGGTAGCTTGAACCGAAGTTCTCTTGTTTATTGTATTCATGTGCAAAGTCGCCAACTTTTGATGGATGTACTGGAGGATTTGAAGGTGTTGATGGTTTTATTGGTGGCGCCACAGTTGGAACTTTTGGCATGATTGGTGAAGTTAATTTTTCAATTTGTTGTTTACAGATTACACCATATGGATCGTGAAAAACTGTTAATATCTGTTGAAAAAAGAACCTTATTGTACTTTATTGAGTTTGGTCCTTGATAAACTTACCTTTCCCATCACTGATTTTTGGTGGTACTTTTCCACAAAAACACGAGCTGCTTTACTATTTTCAAAGACGATTCTTGCGATCCCTAAATGTTTGTTGGTTGTAGGATGATGATAAATATTTATTTCGTCGCAAGCTCCACATTTTCCAACCATACTGCTTAAAAATTGTCGATCGATGTTGTCATTCAGATTAGTAACAGTTATTTCAATCGCTGGCGGCTCCCCAATATAAGCAGCATCAATTGTAAACCTGATCATTTAATATTAGTATAATTATTTGATAATTGAGATTGTCCATAGCATAAAAAACTTACCTCGGCACTTCCATTGCCATTGGTTCGCTTGGTCTAGCTCGAATGCGAACGACGGGATTGCGAGGATCACGTGCAATCACAGGCGGGTACGTTGGATCAGTTGGTACAATACCATCATACCGATATACCTTTATCACTCCTTTTATAATAGCTGGATCTGCTAAAAGCTTGAAGTTACGTGGCGTTTTTGGTTGGGCACTAGCACTCGGTCCCACACCGTCTCTTGGCATAGCCAACGACATGTGACTGGAACTTCCCAGTTGATCGCCTCCTGTGCCACCATTGCTCAGAGAATTAGCTACCATTCTAGTGTAGGTGCTTCCGTCCATTGAATTACCCTTTATTGTTTATGTATCATTTATTCTAAATTTTTAAGTGTTTTTCCAACTGTTCCCATTAGGCTTCAGGCATTGTAGCTTCTTTAATTTTGCTAATGTGCGATTTTTTTTTGGCCAACTACAGAATGGCACTTTCCCGCCGTTGTCGCAAGCATACAAGGCAAAGCATCAAAACAGTTTTGTCCAAGCAAATAAATATTCGTTCACAATCAGCAGCAGCTGACGACGCAACAGCGAAGTCGACGCAAGCTGCAAACTGCTCACAGCTCCGCCGCCACAAGATAGGCGAATGTGGAAATGCAAATTTCCTCGCCTATACTAATGTTTTCAACTAAATAATACGCTGTACAAAATGTTTTAAAGTTTGTGCGTATTTAAAACGCTAACTCACTTTTGTTGATTACGCAAAATAAAACATAGTAGCAATAACAGTTTGTCGACGACGTTAAAAGCGGAGTAAGAAAAAATACATAGGAAAACGAGGCTATTTGTCAGCATTGCCAGACTGTTAAGTCAAACAAGCACTAAAAAATTCCACGAAATTAGTACGACTAACGCCGCTATAAAAATGTATCGGCTAAAAATATACTCGGCCTAGAACTGTTGACTGAAATCGTGTGGTTGCATCACAGCTTTTAACAAATCAAAAAGGTTTATTATTTTTATTTATTTCAATATTTTATTATAAAATAAATTGCTAAGCTAATAAATATATTGTATGGCAAGTAAACTCGATTTTTTTCTCTGCTCCCTGTTCCTGAGTTTTTTTTTTCGTTTAAAATTTAAAAAGTTGTGCGTGAAAATTCGAAAGTGCTACTCTCATTGTCAGAATTAAAATATTTTATTTAGCTTTAATTTAATTATTTTTCAATATATCCTTAACTCGCCTTATTATAGTAGTCTGCATATCGGCAGTAAAGCCAATTATCTCTTTTTTTTTTTTTTTTTTCTAATTTTACTTGCTGACACAAGTGTTTTCGTTACTAATTGCAAATTTTTGGATATGGATCAAAACTTTGATAATCCAGCAAATTTAATAACTTTTTGTTTTTATTTCGTTTATATAGTGAACCAAAATGGCATTCAGGAACTTTTTGAGCGGTTTTTTCACAATGCCCGTAGTCCGTGCTGACGACGAGGAGGAGTTGGTTGATCCCCAAACTGCTTTGAGAGTAAGTTATATGAAACGATTTTTTCTGTTTTCCACTATTTTTATTTACATCTGACTTCAACAGGAAAAATGTCAGCTGAACGGGCACGTTGAGGCCTTGTACAATAAATATCAAGAGTGCAATAATCGCGTCAACGGTCGATCCAAAACTACTGAAACCTGTATGGAAGAATTATTGGACTATGTCGGTGAACTGGATCACTGCGTTGCACACAGCCTTTTTCCTAAACTTAAGTGATTTATTTCAATGTGAAAGATTATTAATTAAAATATCGTAAAGAATAAAAATAAAGTGTTAAAGGTTAAACTTTGTTTTTACCGACTAAGGCAACAAACAAATGTTGATCTTTTTGTGAAAATCAGTGCACACAAATTAGCTATGCTCCTTATAAGATATACATATACGAGTATTTAAAAACGATAGCCCTGGACACAAGAAGTGTTGCTTCAAATTGCTCAACAAGGAAAAAATAGAAGAAAAAAAAACATTAATATAAAATGTTCAAAGCCCCCAGATGAGATTCCAAAGTAATAATATTACTGCATCAAACGTCTCTTTAAATGACGCTGAAACATAAGTTAAGCATCCGTCATCGTTTCAATAGCTTGCTGTACGCAATCTAAGTCTTGCAGTTTAAATAAAAATACCCCTCATCAAAAGTCAAACATGTAGTTTTGTCAATTTAGATATATTTAGTTCTTTACAAACCGTTCGTTAAATCGAATAGTGCTCGCCATTTAATTCCTTCAGCCACAGGAATCTCTCGATTTTCGTTTGCTTGCATCATCACCACCATCCAACTGATCACTTAAAAAAAAAAAAAACATTTTTTTTGCTGCCCTATCATAATGACAACGGTTTTTGAGGTGATTCTAATTTCTTAAATATTTATTTTATTTAAAGTGTCATATTATGTCAGTTAAATTTTTTTTTTTTTTTTTTGGTATTTGATACATCAATATTGTCACGGACAGCCAAGAGATTACTTATGTGCTTAGTGGAAAACAGTTTACTTTTATTGCACCATTTTATTAAATTATTAACACTTTCATGGCTGTAGAGTTAGAGACCACTGGTATGACTTCAATATCATCGCATTCATTGTTATCTGAAGAATCATCATAACTTTTGTGTTCATATGAAAATCCGTTATCAAATATATTTTTATTCCATTCATCAATGTCTTCTATGCAGATGCTACTGTTGGTGGTAGTGGCACAGCATCGTCGATCTCCCACAGGTCATATTCCCAGTTTAACAACTTGCCCAAGAACATTTATTCACGCTTTGTGGTACCTCATTTCAAGGATTTTAAATTATTCTTTAGTTCACCGCCTTCGGCAATTAATTGAGAAAGAAACAGTTAAGCTTGCTCAACTTAATAGGATTTTGATCCATTGGTTGTAAAGCAGCTGTCACATTTGGTGGTAAAAAATAATGCAATTATACTTCCGGAGCAGTAATTGATGAGCAAAATGGCCTTCAGAGACAAATTTTTATCTTGCGAAAATCTTGAGAATTAAATTATGTTAAGAATACTAAGCCTAAAATCAACACGTTTTCTTACTTCAATAATAAATACTTTGAGAAACCAATAATAAAAAATCCGAGACAACATTCAAGCGCTTTTAGAAAAGTTGTAATGAAGTGAATTTTTTTCGCACCAAGTAAGATTGAAATTCTTTCCTTTTCAATTTTATATCCAGAGGCGATTTTTTCAAAAGCAGACTACATATGAATATCTTACCAGGTAGGCAACGGAAAAAAAATCCGCTTTCGTCCACATTATACATTTACATTTGTGACTCAATTAAACCCGTCTCATTCAATTTTTGCACGAAATCTGCGTATAAGCGGAGTGATTGAAGCAACATCGCTAAATAAAATCTCACCACAAATTTTTAAATAACGGATACCGTGTCTCTTATTAAATTTTCCAAATTATCCGTCACTTGGACAGAATGTATTTTCATCTTTATATTTGTTTGGCTTTCTCCTTTATTATTGCCCCAGTTAATGTAAATTTTATTCACGTCGGTTTTAGAACCACTCATAAAGAAATGCTTCCATTTTTGGGTATTCAGCACTGAGCAGTGATTTCTTTTTTGCCTCACGATAGGTGTTAGGAACAGTAGTTAAAATTATTGCTCTATTTGATTTTATATTGAATTGAAATCATATAATTGAAGATGTTGTCACATTAAGCTCTAGAGCTAACCGCTTCCCTTGGACGCCTTTGTCAAGCTTTTCTAAGATTTTGACTTTAGTTGCAAAGGGTAAAGTATTTTTTTTTTCTACGCTTATTTGGCATTTTCAATAGTTTACTTTCGCTTATTTTTAGACAATGCAAAAACATGTACGCGCGTATCAAATTTCACATTCAAACTAGCCATAATTGAACATAAATGCAACAAAACAGGAAAAAAGTTAACTTCGGTTGGACCGAAGCTTATATACCTGTTAAACATCATTTGACGTGTATAGATCTTCGTGTGCATCTTAAAACAGTAAACAAATTAAAAATTTAGAAATTCGCGGTCAGATTTAAACCAATTTTAAACTGAAGATTTGGCATGGTATAAGAAATAAAAACATTTTTTTCTTATAAGAACTTGACAAAATGTTGTACTTTTTGTATAGGAGCTATACCTAAAAGTGGGCGTGGCACATTGATTTTAACATAGAAAGTAAACAGGACCTAAATAACTTAAGTTTAAAATTTTAGCCCAGTATCTTTAAAACTGAGCGAATAAATCGCGCAGCAAAAAACAGACGAATCGATTCGTCTCGTCGAGGCGATCAAGAATATATATACTTTATAGGGTCTACGATGCCTCCTTTAATGCGTTACAAACTTTCCGACAAACCGAATATACCTGTTTTGAACTATGTGTAACGGGTATAAAAACAACAAATAGCGAATAACATCGATAAACTTGTGATTCCCCTTTTTAGTTTTACTATCTCCGTGGTGGGCGGGCGTTCAAGAAAACTACCACAGCAGGCTCAGCTTGAATTAAGAGTCGTCAAAAAGCGAATCCTCGATGTGAGGTTGGACGGTGGAGTGGTTAACAACTACGTAAAACAAAGAACCCGTAGACACACAGAAAACAAAGGCAATGAACCAAATGCAATGATGGTTAGTATAAACGAAAGTACTCCAGGTGGCAGCCACAGGTGTGTTAATCCACCCGTGGATAATTTCGCGGCAGGCAAGATTCTGGAGGCCCCAACTACCGTTAGAGCATATAAAAAGACGATTCCCGAAAACGATAAAGGATCACACATACGTATATGCACCTGGAACGTCCGAACCCTTAACAAGGATGGTGTAATAGAAGAACTTAATACCACTCTTGACAACTTCAGAGCAGACATCACTGCTATCCAGGAAATGCGATGGACTGGTCATGGTTGCATAAACTTAGCAACCTGTGACATCTACTACAGTGGTCATGAGAGGCAACACATATTTCGATGTGGTTTCGTGGTTGGTAGTAAACTACGCAGACTCGTCTCCGAGTTACAGCACTAATACTAATCCTCGAAGGCAGACAGAGAAAGGAAAAACGCCTGATCAGACGGAAGAAACGAGAACTTGAAAGGCGTGAAGTGGAGGAGATTGAGATGATGGGTAGCAGAAACGTGGCCTGTGGTTTTTATCAAAAAACAAACGTATGACCGATGGTTATAAGCAAGGACTTCTTCTAAAAAAAAGGAAACATGATAACAGATGTCCATTAATCACTAAGGCTATGGAGGAGCCACTCCTACTCTACTTGGGGGCGATGACGGAACAATACCGCTGGTGAAGATGATAAAAATCTGGATCCTCCGGCTGATGATGGGATACCTGTGGGGCCACCAGACTATAAAGAGGTCTTAGAACACAAAGGCTTAAAAATAACAAAGGGGCAGGCGCAGACGAATTAACCGCAGAGTTATTTAAGACCGGCGGCGACGAGTTGATTCGATGTATCATCAACTCTTGCAAAAATATGGTCTGGTGATCGTATGCCTGATGACTGGAACCTAGTGTCCTGTGCCCAGTCCTTACGAAAGGAGACTCTGAAGTCTGCGCAAACTATCGCGGAATAAGTCTTTTCTCTATCGCATACAAAATACTATTTGGCGTAATATGCAATAGACTGAAACCGTACGTAGCACGTATAGTTGGGCAGTATCAGTGTGCTTTTAGACCAAAGAAGTCAACCATCGACTCCATATTTACGCTGCGACAGATCCTGAAAAAACCAAGCAAATCGACACACACCACTTATTCGTCGATTTCAAAGCCGCTTTCGACACGCCAATCAGATCAAAGTTTTTCGAAGCATTGACTGATCTTAAAATCCCGTCAAATTGTCCGCCTCTGTATGATGACGCTGGAAAACACCCAAAGCGTTGTCAGGGTCGGTAAAGATCTCTCCGACCCCTTTGACACCAAGAGATGCTCAACAGGGTGATACGTTGTCGTGCGACTTTTCAACCTCCTGATGGAGTACATCCTGAGGCGGTGCCAAAACGTCGACCGGACGGGCAATATTTTCTATAAAGAAACTATGCTGCTCGAATACATCGAAAAGAATGTCGTCCTATGGGACTGACGGTCAACGAGAACAAGACGAAGTACTTGGAACCGTAGCTATTTTGGTCTCGGTAAGCGATGCAAAGTAGAGTGCTGTCCAGAGAAACAAAAATTATATATATGTATATATATAGTGCTACCTATATGTATACTATTAAACACTAAGAAAAACACAAAGAAAAAAAAACGCTCAGAAAAAAGAATTTTCAATTCAAATTTTAGAGCGTGCAATGTATTACAAACTCTGATTCTAATTTCTGGAAGATTCCAATTTGTGAGATTCTTATTTGTGAGAGTCCACTGTATTAAACTATTAAATCTTTCTTTACTTACCCCAAAACAATTTCAATTCGAACGCGATACATGCTTCAGATTTTATTAAAATCATTACGCTTTTGCAAACTGCCTCAAATCAAATTAGCCCTAAATGGAGTCATTAAAGTTCTTATTAAATGTTCCGATGCTTTTGTGGACAACTCACAGTTACTATAAATTCTGCTATCGAGAACGCTAAATGGATACCCAAGGCTTTTTCAAGAATCTAAATGTTTACAAGAAAGATATGATTCAAGGTCCTCCACCGGGTTTTCAGCCAATTATATTTCAGTGCCATCAGTATAGCCAATGTAGTGTTGCAGTTCTGTGTATAAACTCGCCATTTTGGCAAACGATGCACCCCACCTTCTCCTCAACATCCTAGACGGAATAACACTAGAGGCATTTGAAAATAAAAAGTGAATCTTGAAAAATTTGATCATATTCAATAGGGTGTAAAATAACTTTAAAGTTATTCCAATGTACTCGTACAAAAAAATTTTTTTTTTTGCAACTTCTTCTTGTGGCTTCTTATCTGTGAACAACACGAAAGCAACACTAAAAAAGTCAAAAGCAGTGCTTTCCAAAGCAAATCCAAAGCTGCGATTCTGCCAAAATCTAACTTTTGTTGCAGTGCACAGTGGGCCAAGAAAACTCTCAAAAGTGGCGAAACATTCGATTCCAATTCGATTATTGAAATAATGAATTATGGTAGAGTCTTTTTAAGACTAGACTATCTATTTCTTATAGACATTAGATAAGGCAAAAGTATAAAATAAATTTATTCAATATTTAATTAATAGTAGCTGCTAAAACTTTAAAACTCGTATCAAATCACGGTAATGTTGTTTTAGAAAAATTATAATATTTTTGAATAATAAAATTAAACAATTGGCTACCCTATGCAATCAATGAAAACACTCGAAGCATCGGTGTCATGGTGTAAATTTTCGAGTATTAAGACCAAAACACTTACACCAAAACTCTGAGTTCTCGTTTTCCATCGTTTTGCTTCGAAGATATTTTAAAGTTTGTAATTCAAGTGGTTTAAACCTTAAACTAATTGTTATGCTTACATAAATGTATAAGGAACTTGTAATTTTTACAAAATCTTAGTATATGACATTCTTCTAATTTGTCATTCACCTCCAATAGGCATTATAATGAAATTACTATGGGGTCGTTTTGTTCCTAAGAGTATAAACTATAAGGTATTTATGTAACATTTAAAATTTTGGTTAAAACATTTGCATGCAACGGGTCTGCGAGGTCTGAGCGCTCAGATACAGGCACAATACTTCTCTCAATATAATCAATGATTTTAATTGCTTCAGAAATGTTCGTATAAAGAATTAACTAACAAAAGTTGGAATTTTGAAAAAATTTCTTCATATTCGTGATTAGTGATCCCAAAAACCGCCTTATATGAAGTTTCATAAAAATCTACAAATTTTTTTGATTTGCCATTTCAAATTTTGAAAATTGAATTCATATTCGTGAACAACGACACTAAAAATCGATTTATTTTTTGAAAAATTCGATCGCCATATTGGATCCATCAATTCTGAATTTTGAAAAATTGTCTTGTTTAAACTAGTTTACAACAAAAATAGGATTCTTTCTAACCCACCTATGTCCATGTATTTTGGGACGTAGATTTCAAAAATGGCCACCAAAGGTTAGGAAACCCGAATCTATAAAAATTATAAGATTCATTCAAAGACTAGGGCTAGAATCAGTAATCTAGCCAGTGGGTGTACAATATACCTCTCTAGGTAGCAGTATGAATACCCACTTAAGCAATAATAAAAATACAATTTGTATGGGAATAAATATGTATGATTTTACTTAAAAGAAAAACATGTATCACATAAAATATACTTCTCTAATTTTACTTTAAGCGCTATAATTTCCACATTTTTTTATCCGATTTGGACACTTATAGGCTTCATATTTTCCCAATGAAAATGTCATAATTTACAAATTTTAAAAATAAATAAAAATAGTGTTTCTCTCTTGCAAAATTGGGGTTAAAAATTAACACTTTTCAAAAAAGCATGAAAAATACAATTTTTTCTGTGATTCGACGCTTGGTACACAAAAAGTACTCATTCGATTTTTACAAACAGCATATCGTCGTGTAGAGGAAGAAAATATCTTTTAACCCATTAAAAGTTCAGCTTTATAAATTTGTCCACTTATTAGATTTTTAGTAATAGCTGAAAAAAGTCCACCAAAAAACGTTTTTAGAAGATATCTTCTAAACGGTTCTTAAGAAAAAGTTTTGGTGGCAATTTTTGAAATCTACGCCCCAAAACACATGGAAATAGGTGGGTTAGGACGAGTCCCAATGTTGCCAATGTTTGTAAACAAGTGTATTCGTGATTAGCAACGCAAATTGTTAATATTAATTAATTGCTTCATATTTATGACGCTTTTGAGGGACTCACAGTGAGCCACTGTGGTTCGGTGTAATTTTCGTGTTGCAAAAGAAACACGAAAGTTTAGTAAGTTACAGTCCGAATTTTGGTAGCACTGGTGATAAATAGCCGGTAATTTAAATGAACATTGAAGACTTGGTTACAAGGGGGTATCTTTTTGGTGGGAACAAAAAATCAGAGCGCAAAATTAATTTATCACAAAGAGCGATCACTCAGAGCACCTTCTGGTTCAAAGTTAATTTTTAATTTCTTGCAAAGTATTCCGAATACCTGTATAAACTATATAGTACAGTAGAACGTATTCACAACTTGTGCCGTATCTGGTAAACTACACTGGTCGACAAGATTTGCTATAAGCTAAAATCTTACGAATTTGTAAATTAAAGTTTTCCATTCCGTCTGGAAAAAGTGCTAAAAAAATCGGGGTTTTGGCACTATTCACAGCAATGTAATAAATATCACGACGTGATAAACACTTCAAATATGGTTTAAGTAAAAGCTAAAACCCATTACGCAATCAGCAATGGTATATGTTGTACCCAAAAGATAAAAAATTAGGGAAATATTGATGAAAATTATGCTAACTACATTATGCGAAAACTACATTAACAGCTCCTTAGCTGACAGTTTGGTTTATAAGAGTCACACACACATTTGATAGGAAATCCTTTTATTTCATATAACTAGTCATGTCATATATTGAGGTGGAATACTAGAAATAAGTTCGGTTCTAATGTCCTGTAGATATTTCATTCGATTTTGACAGTTTGAAATGAACAAATTATTTCTGATCTCACCAAATACACATTTTGGACAAAAAAAAACTATTTCCATTTTTTCTGAAACATCAGATTATTAAAAATTTTATATACAAAATTCTAAGCAAAATAAACTGAATTTTATTGGCACCGCACCTGTCTTATCTAACTGACACCTCCTATAAACCATTCATATAACATTTATTTTGAATGGGAGCTACAATACATAGATGACAGATCGTTTGAAAAACATGTGATATACTTTAAAAATAAATCTTACCGTCAGAAGTCGGATCTGTAGCGTAGTTAGTAACTTTATTCAAAAATTATAATTTGTTTATATCTAAAAGACTTAAACTCGTCGCAATATTATATTTTGAAAAAAAAAAAAAAAAAAAATACCAACGAAAAGAAAACGCAAAGATCGATCGAAAACTGGTTATAAGAAGACAAAGCAGTCAAGAATATGAATACATTTTAGAACAGTGCTAATGCCTAGCGTCAATAGCTGTGTAAAACCGAGCAGGAACAACATTACAGAAAAAATATGGATCTTTTAACGATTAATCGAAATTATTTATAGAAAGGCTATATATATGTATAAATGTATTAAATTTTATTTAAATATGCATTAGTATGCTGCGACATTTCTTAAAATGCATTAAAAGTTTTAAAAAATACTATTCTGCAAAGTAAAATTATATATGATTTTGCCAATAGATAAAAATACCACAAAACGTAAGTAATTAAAAAAAAATACATATATGTATTTAAATACTCATTTAATTATTTTTTTTATAGAACACAAACTAAACGTTTGTTCTGTCAACTATTGGCTACAATGGAATACAAGGCCATCTTATACATTAAATGTATGAGAACTAGTAACAAATATAGTAACGACGTCTTCACTATTTTTGGAAATGCACCGATATTTGAGCGTTGTACGAACTATAAGACAAAGAAAAGCTTTATTTTGTTTAACTATTTACACTAATATTTAATAGCGGTAGCATTTTGTACCTATGAAACAATATGTACGAGTGTAAGCTATTTTACGTCGGTGTACTATTGCAATGTACCATTGCCTCCTTGAAGAACGACGAAGCAAACGCCACAAACGCGAACCGGCTTGTTGATTCCAAACTTTAAAATAGGCACATCATTGTTGGAGCACTTCGAGCAAAGAGCTCGACCGCAATGCCGACTGAAGTTAAAAATAATTTCAATAAGTAGATACAGATATGTATGCAAATCATCACACTTACCAATGGTGTTTTCTCATGGTCAAAGAAAATTTGGAGCCACACTCTTGACAGAGGTCCGATTCCGACCAGGGTGATTCTTGGGGAAGCTGGTCGAGTAGTTTATGCAGCAGTTGATCTGTCGCTAGTTTAAAATTAAAAATACTCAGACCGTCACGATTTTCTGTGCCTAGACATGCACCATTTTTAACTAAAATTTTGCATAAAGGCGCTTGTCCACGCATAAAGGAAAGTAAAAGTGGTGTGTTTCCATCCATATCTGGAGAATTCAGTGGATACTTGGGCATACATTCAAGAAATAATTCACAAATAGCGGCAGCAGTGTTATCTTCGCCAGAGCGACAAAGTTCGTGTAAAGAATTGCGAGCCTTGTTGTTCTGCGCTTCTGCATTTATGCGCGACTCTGTGAGCAGTTCCCGAACTATGGACAACTGACCGCCACGTACGGCCAGATGCAAGGCGTTGTTACCTTCCGCATCGGTAGCATCGTAATCAGCATTATTTTGAATAAGTGCCGAAACTGCAGCCAGATTACCACGCTCAACGGCTATGTGCAGCGGCATTTTCTGAACAGCGTCCCGTTCATTTATTCTGGCTCCAGCAAGTATTAAATTTCGCGTTATCATCTCGTTTCTAGATGCTGCGGCTAAATGCAAAGGTGTTGACTGGTTGGCATCATGCACACGTGAATTTACATCGACCTGTATTGCCAGCAGAAATAGCACGCTTTCCAAATCGTCTTTCATAATAGCCAAGTGTAAGAAGTTTTTTCCACGTTGATCCATTTGCTCTGCAGCGTTCGGCATTCTATCTAGAATACGCTGAGCAGCCTTGTGATTGCGGATATTGAGTGCAGATGCGAAGGGTGTGTTGGCCGCCTTATCGCGTATTTTAAGGTCAATTCCTGGATGACAAAGAAGTATGGTAATTATCTCTTCGTGTTGATTATCAATTGCAATATGCAGAGGTGTCTTGTTATTTACATCCAGGGCATTTACATTAGCTCCATGGTCAATGAGAGTCTGCAAAACTTTAGTCAAACCCCACTGAGAGCATAAGTGCAATGGAGAAGCTTTCTCTTTCGCCTCATCCCCACCCTCACCATTTGGGCCTGGTTGACGAGAAGAGTCTAAATCACATTGACTACGTATTAGGAATATTGCAATGGTTTCTTTATTTTCGTCAATGGCTCTATGTAACAATGTTTGCTGACAGCCCTCTGGACCTGGTCCCCAACAGTCCGTATCCACGCCATGCCGCACAAGGACATGAGCTACGTCTTCAAACTCTAGTTCCAAAGCAGTCCACAGTGGCGGGTCGCCTTTGTTGTCAGGTGCACTGAGTGCCACACCACGCGTACACAGCGCATCGACAACTTTCGCCAAATGACAGTGTATTGCCAGTTGAAGAGCTGATTCTTGCTCACCCGTTAATGCATTTATATCAGCGCCTTGATCTAATAGAAAGACGGCAGTTTCGGTGTCTGAGTTTAGTATCGCCTGATGTAGAAGGGTCATATCTTGACCATTTCGCGCATTTACATCAGCGCCGCCACGAATTAAAATGGGTACAAGCTCAGTGCGGTTTAACGCAAGACTAAGACTCAAAGGTGAGTCCCCATTCGAGTTTTTCAAGTTAAACTCTGGCTTTTCTTGGCTATCAATGCATTCAATTCGATATTTAACGAATTCCTCAATAACTTCTGGAGCATTAGCCTCCACGGCCAGATGAATTGCTGATTTTAACTCTGCGACACTCGACTGCAAATTTGAAGACGCATTTGCCATCAAAAGTTTTTGTACTAAATTTGGCAAATTCTGTTGTGACGCTATGTGAAGAGCTGTTAGACCACTACTGTTTATGTGATTTAAATTTGCATATTCAACCAAAAATATGGCTTCATTTTCAAATCGTTGCAGAGCCAGCACCTGCAATAGACTATCATGTGTTTCTGACTTTAGTGGATTAGTTCGTGCACCTAGTTTGATTAACTTTTTCGCCATATCCAGGTCTGCTAAATTTTCGTCTTCTGACTTACACACTTTTTGACATAGACACAACTCCAAGGCACATTTCTCATCGCTGGTTCGTAAGTTTATATCAATATCAGGAATAGACAGCAATAAATCAACCATTACATTGTTTTGGGCTATTATGGCCAAATGGAGTGGAGTTTGACCTTGAAGATTTTGTATATTTATGTTAGGTTTTCGGGCCAATATCTTTTTTCCGATTTCCATCATATTTTCGAATGTTTCATGATCCATTTTTAATGGTGAATATCCACATATAATGTGAAGAGCTGTATCTGCGGAAGGTCTATAAGAAAAAATTCAAATTAAGTGATTGAAAAAAATGTTTACTTAAAACAAAACAAAAAATCACCTGGATGTTAATTCCAGAAGACAGTTGCGCTCCAATAGAAAATTCGCGGAAAAATCATCTCGTCTATTTACAGCGTCAATTAAAAGTGTCGATCCCTAGTTCAACATATAAATAAATTTTAATAATATACATTTTTTTCCGAGATTTCAATTTACCTCCGCATCATAAGCGTTGATATTGGCACCCCCGTTTTTGACAAGCGTTTGTGCAATTGGTAAGTTTTTCTCAATTAAAGCCATTTGTAACGGCAGTTGACCCTGTTCAGACAAACTGTTGACGAGTTCGGGAAGCTAAAAATATTTATTTATTAATATTATTTAAAATGAAATAAAAAACAAGAAAAACAGGAATGAATGTCGAGTAGGCTCGACTGCAAGATATCCTGTACCCAATCTTTATGTAGTTTAAGTTAAGTCCTATCTTAGTACCATTTCTGGTTGTATTGAATTTTCATACAAAAACTCAAAAAAATGTGGTAAATTTGTTTAAGGGCTATACCTACAATTTTTTTTGGTCATACCCATATTGGGATATTTCATTGGGACTATCAAAGGCATAATTTATACTAAATTTGAAGTTCCTTAAATAAGAAACAAATAAGTTTTTACGCAAAAACTCAAATTTTTGGGGTAGATTTGTATGGGGGCTACACCTTAAAATGAGACTAGAGAAAACCCGTCTGGACGGCTTAGGAGAGTCTAAGTTTCAAATATGGTAGCTCTCATAGACTCGGAGATAAACACTCTCATACGGCAGACAGCAGGACAGACAGACATAGCTTTATAGACTCGCCTTTCAATGCTGATCAAGAATATATATACTTAGAGTAGGGTATATCATGCTCCGTTCTGTTACATACATTTGTACAAACTTAATATTCCTATTTCCTCTCTATAGGGTATAACAAAAGGATCCTGTACAAAATTTGTTTTCCATAGTTCAAGTACAAAATTGCGATGCATCGTGGAAGTTGAACTTATCTATCGTAATTTGTTTTTATTCTTTGGATCAATTCAAATCAATTGGAATCAATTTTATTTCATTTTGACAAAGTTTTTGTACTTATATATTTTAATTTATGTTAATTATTTAATCATGACTACCAAAATAAACAAATCATAATTTTATAGTTGAATTATAACAAAAAACTTTCGTTTCAATGAAAATTAAATATTTGATTTGGTAGGTTCAGGGTTTGAACTCCAAATTGCCCAACATTTTACTGCGCTGACTGTGCCACGCCATGTGATTAACATTTTTATGGCTTAACTTAGTCAGGGTGGTCCGGGAAATCTCTACTAACCCAATTCCAACCAGAAAAGATTTCAAAGTGCCACACAAATCTCTTTTGCTTGGTTTCAAATCTCTCAAGTTTTTGTTAGAGATTTGAGTTTTAGTAAAAAAATATATTAGTAGAAACGTTATTCTTTTTCTGAATTGACTGCACCATTACAATCCAAAATTACATTGGTATAATTGTTTAATTTGCATTTTACCAAATCTCTGTCTGTGTTTGCTGCAATCCGTCTGCCGTAAAAAAATTAATTACCCCGAATTTTTATTCTTCGATAAGATACCTTATCTATCTACCAATAAAGTGCGGACATATAAACATATATATATATATATATATATATATATATTTATATATATATATATATATATATATATATATTATATATATATATATATATATATATATATATATATATATATATATATATATATATATATATATATAAAATAATTACCCCGAATTTTTATTCTTCCAAGATACCTTATCTATCTACCTATATATATATCTATATATATATATATATATATATATCTATATATATCTATATATATATAAATAGATAAAAATATATATATATCTATATATATATATATATATATATATATATATATATATATATATGTATCTATATATATAAAATCGTAAAAATGTTTCTATGTCCCACTTTACCGGGTACATTTGAAAGTAAACAATGCAAGTAAATTAAAATTCACGAAAACAATCCCTAATGCATACTCGGTTCATTTAAGAAGTTGATTTTCTTAGTTTTCCCATACGAAAATGTTTTGCTTTTTAACAAAAACAAAAATAAAAAACATCTGACAGCTTTCCCCATTATATTTTGAGTAAGGTAAAAAAAAAAGAAAATAGTAAAAATGCCATCAAAAAGAACTGAAATTGCCCCAAACACAGCAGATGCGCAATAAAAAATATTTTTCTAAGCCCAGTATATATTCCTTTTTGGCTGAGATCAGATAATTATATATGACCCCCATTACGTAACAAATGGAGACAAAATTTGATGTGATTAATTTTAATGTAAAGTTTAGTACGTACTCTCTTCAAAAGATTTGGTTAAGAACTAAAACTATCTGAAAAATAAAAATTAAAAAATCTGAACCTAAGTATAGTCTTAATTAGAAAACAAAATTCTATCAAATAATTAAAAAATTGAAAAATAGGTTTTCTGGGCCCTACTTTTATTCACATGAGACTGCTTTCCGATGTATTTTTGTGCACTGAACATGAATCCGGTGTACAAAACCAGACGTGAAGGGCATTTTTGGACACCGGATTCTTGTACAGTGCACAAAAATACATCGGAAAACAGTCTCATGTCGAAAAAAAAAAAGAAGCAATTTTGTAGGCCTGTGTTATCAGTTATCGAATCATATCGAAAATAAAAAATCCATGTTGCCCTGTGTAATTGAACAAGAATATAACGAAGAAAAAAGAGGAAATAACAACATACTCGTATACCCACGGAGCCAAAGTAAATTTTAAATATATAAAAAAATCCGTTTTAAGCATATGACTCTTTTACGTGGTACAGTGTTAAACCCCTTTTTTGGTTTGCGGTCAACATTTTTTTAAAGTTTTTTCTTAGTATCCTCTACATTATACCATACATAACAAAATCATGACAAACATTAAAATGCACTAGGCCTTAAAGTACGTAGTTAGTAAGTCAAAACCATAATTTTTTAAGTGATGCAGATATATTTAGAAATGTATTTATATGTCCATGACTAACATCAGAAATGGTTTAACCACTAAGGAGAACAACGGTCGCTAAATCCGAACCAGTCCAATTGGTTTTTTCTAGCACGGTTTTCAAGGTAGAAGGAGAATAAGGTTTACCGCACTTAGTAGGTCGTTTCTCGATAGTCTGGCGGAGATTGCATCAGTCAAGATTAGTGCAGTAGTCGTCTTTATAAGGAAGTCGAGCTGGTTCGAGTAGGGAAAAATAAATGAGGGATCGAATGGTATCACAATGGGCCATTTTAACCTAATCTAACCTTTCAGGGTATCGCAAAATCAAAACAATCAGATTTTTGAAAAAGTTAGAATTAGTGAATCCCAAATATTCGAATTTAACTTAAATTTAATCAAAAAAATAATTTATAAATTTATACTGTTTTTGAAATTTGGAATTTAAGCTTTTCTCGGCAACGATTAAGTAAGGTTCGAAAATGAAAGTGCCATGCCCATTTTTAGGTGTAGCACCCATTCAAATCTACCGCACCAAAGTTATCGGTTTTCTTGTTTTTTACTCATAACTTTTTAATCTCTTAAATTGTTTTAATAGAAAATTAATATTGTAATTTCTTTAAAAATATAAAAATTTTTATTTTTGAACATTTTAAGCCTAATTTGAGCGAAATAATAAAGAATGATGTCGTTGTTAGGGGGTAAACAAAAAAGATCTTCGTATTATTTGATTTTATGATATATCAAAAACTAAAAAAAAATTCGAATTCAATGACCACAAATTCACATAATTTATAAGCCAATATACTTTATTCAGATCGCACAAAAAATCTTTGAATTGGTTTCTCACATAGTTTTGCCAGAGATTTGGTAAAATAGTGAAAGAGAAAAGGAGTTGTATTCTTTACAAAAGTTATAACCGACACAAATCTCAAATCAAATCTTTTTTTTTTTTTTTTAGTTTCTTTATTTCGATTACGATTGAAGTGTATTAAAACTTTGGTTGCACTGGAGCCTTCATTTTTTTTGTCGTTTAATTCATCACTTATGTTGAGCAAGTTTCACTCAATTACAAAGAAGAAACATTAACTAATATGCTGGCAACACTGTCCACATAAAGCGATGAGCACAAATGCAATGATACTCGAGACGTTGCTTGTCCATATGTTTTTGACTGCTGTTTGTTGTATATTTTTAGTATCGCGCTTGTGCTGCGAGCGAACACTTGCCAGCGTACGTTGCTCCTCTTTTATTTTACGCTTCTTTAGTTTCTACATTTCAAATAAAAAGAGAAACTGACTGAATTAAAAAAGTACGGCATCTGTGAAGCTGCTGGTTGGACGTGATTTGATTGTGTGTTTTGATTTCGCGCGCGCATTAAACTTGTTTCAATAAAAGAAAGGCAATAACAATACAAAATAATATAATTGCTTAAATTTAATCCGAGTATATCAACACTAGAAAGCGATTCTTTAATGAAAAAATCGAAAGGAAATCGATAAAATTTTGTTTGTTGCGAGGTATTGTACCACCGACAATTGGATTCAAACACAAAACGCCACGATTCGTTTCAGTTTGGTCTTTGGTGTTTTAAAACTTTTAAATCGTTTATTTATTTTTTTTAATTTTTTTTTTTTTTTTTGTATGTGTTCAATACAAACGCCGGCATTGGCCTCTTTGCCATTTTAAATTGCCCATCATAAGGCAAGCATACCAACATGTGCATTTACTACATATGTATATAATAAACACATAAACATACATACATCCATTGTATATATACGTACACACACTCACATATCCATCAATACATATGACAATAAGGTATTTGTTAGCCAAAAATTTTTGTTTTGAGAACTTGCATCTGGTAAAAGATTTATCTTACCAAAAAAATGTACTATAAAATGTGTAATTTTTATGCAAAAAGGAGCGCGAATTCAACATAAAATCGTAGTGACTCATTTATTCTTTCACTAACACCAGAGAAAGTCAAAATTGGACGAGAGCTCAGTTAAGGACGTATGACAACGGTCAACAATGGCAAAAAACATAAACGCCCAGTGGAGTATAAATGTGTGGCCAATCTTTGGTGTTCTTCTACTATTCAACTTACTGGGTTAGTATTTATATCCTGCATTAATTTTAAATTATTTGTCAAAAAGTTATATTTTTTTTTAAATTTATTAAAAAAATTTGTTGTAACCACAAACTGGTTTTTAATTACATATAATAAATATCGCCCCCTAATACCTAAATTGATGACTAGCTTTGGCTAGAATTATTCAAAAAGAAAGTACAGAGTTAAATTCTAAAAATTTTATTGTCCAGAAAATCTGATTGTTGGATAGTTAATTGACTTCTAGGAAAATTCAAATATTTTAGTAGGTAATATTCAACTCAAACTAAACTAAAACATACTATAGAGTTATCTACTTGGTATACTTTTGCTTTAACTTAAATAATAATAATTATTAAAATACTATATGGTATTTTTTTTTTGTAGTTTCCAAGAGCGGATGTTTTTGATACGTTTCACATACGCAGTAAACAGAAAATATGATTCATTCTAAGTAATAATCGGGCGAAATCATTTTGTTCATGTGCGTAATAAGTCAAAGCAAGATTAATCTCCATGAACTCTACGCCCAATAGTCAGTGGGTTACTATTAAAAATGATGATAAGCTTGTTTACCACAAGCCCGGCTTTCTCGGAAATTATCTGAACAAAAAGAAAAACATATATAGTATGTATGCATTGTTGTGCACAAGAAATCAAACATGTAAAACAAAATAAAAAATAAATTCGGTGAAATCGAAGTTTTAATACTCTCTGAACAATTTGTTTACGAGAAATAGTACCTTCAGTTTTTAACTTTCGTCGAACATTTTAAATTTTCATTCAAAAAGTGCTGCACAAAGTTAGTTTTCATGTTGCGTAATGGTGATTTCTACTAATCAAACGTTTTCTCGATATCTCTACTAAAGCATTACAAGCATAATACTCTTATGTGTGTATATTATAGAACATAAAACCCATAAATATACGCATTACGTACTTATTTAAGGAGATCTTAATAACTACCATTATATTGCGAACGCATGCACAGACTTCATACGCAGCGGAAGTACTTAATGAAATAAAATAAATTTACTAAACCATTTATCTAAGCTTAAAAAAAATAGAGCAAACTTTAGCATTTGTAGAGCATAATAATATTATATACTTATCAATTGTCAAATCCGTAACTACATTATAAATTTGTATTTATTTATAGTTGTATTTGAATCAAGTTTTAAATAAAATGCTTTAAGAATAAAAAAAATCATATAAGAAAAAAATTATCAAACGACATTGCACCTAGTATAGAGCACGTCGGAAAAACGTATAACGAGGAATTAAAAAATGAGCAGCGTTAAGCATTAAACATAAATCATTTCAAGATCTAATAACGTGTTATGCTTCAATCAATTGTTAAAATATATCACGAAAAAAACTTAATTGGTTTCACTAAACCTTATTATATTTATTTGTAGGTAAATGTCTTGCCGATGAAGTTCTTAGATGCTACAAGTGTTCGGTAACAGCTGAAGTGTATCTTATTAATAATAAAAGAGTAGCGACACCACTTTGTTCTAAATTTGACGAATCCGATGAGTATATAGTTGATTGCCCATATTCGACAATGTGCCTGAAAACCATCTCTACACTACATTTGCAGAACAATCTAAAACAGGAGACCATAACAAGGGGTTGCGCTCAACAAAAGAACTCAACGCAGGTAAGAGTAAATAAGTAAACTAAATGTATTATCCAATTATAATAAATTCTTTAAAATTTTAAGGTTTTCAGAAATCGTAAGTGGGAGCCAGAGCATTTAGTACAAGAAGTCTACGAAGAGGGTTGCTCTCAGGTGACTGGTAACAGTTTCGCTGCTTCCACAAGTACCCACTGTTATTGTCGTGGACATTTGTGCAATTCATCGAATTTATTTGGTACCAACTATCAAGCGCTGGCTGTGATATTTATATTTACCATGTGGCAATGGGTGAAACGGATATCGGTCTTTAAAAATCTAATCAATCAAAATAGCTAAACTATAACCACACTAAATATGGAAATGTTTTTATAATAGCCAAATTTTAGTATTGTAATATATCTCATTTTTGTTAAATTTATACATTTTGTGATAAACAAAAACATACATTTTATTATAAGAATTAAAGTTTAGAAATATTAAAGAGATTTTAAAACCCGGAAAGAATCGCATAAAATAATGGAATTTTCAGGAAACGGATTATCATGGTGCCCCATTTTGGTGCCGTTTTGTGGTTCTTGAAGTAAAACTACATACTATAAAATAGACATTTGCACGTTCGACGGGTCAGTCTTGTACAATTGTGATGGAAAATGCTGAGGCCCGATATTATCTTCCGTAAATGATAAATTGTACAGGTCCAAATAAACTGCCAATCAAACACACAACACAATGTTTTTTGTGTTTAGCTGTATTTTTATGTTCATTTAATAAAATTTTGTACAATATTTGATCAAACTTTACTAAATGCAATTTTGTAACGAGATGATAACAATTTGAGAGTGTAGATGAACAGTTTGAAAGATTTTACTGGACATTTTTGATTTGAAAAAATTGGTTTGAAAATAATAAATTAATTGGGCGTTCGTTTATTTTTTCCAGTTTGGGAGTTCAAAATGTGTCATTCTATCAAGAAAAATAATCGAAAAGACCTACTGGTCTGTAAAAAGTAAAACGAGTCAATTTCGGAAAAAGGTGTCCCAGCGGGAAAGTTGTCAATGCTGCGTTGATGAATTGTTTGAAGACATTTTCAAATAATTGAGTTGCATGCATAGGACGGTGTTTCATCTATCGCTTTTCTATCAAAATATCTCATATTTTTCCTTACAAAAGGTTTTTGTAGTATAATAATTTTGTAGGTAAAAAAAAAAGTAAAAATTTTTGCATTTTATAATTTACAAAAATAAGTCGTTTATCATTTTACAATTGAGCTTGTATGCACAACAGGAAGTCCTGCTTCGCAAGTTTCAATCGTTATCTTTCTTCAATTGTTAATTTTCCCAAACTGTGACCATCCTGATTCATGAAGTAATTGTATAAACATATTGAGTATTTATAGACTCGTCAATGGTAACACAACCGATGAAATGTCTTCAATCAGTCGTTAGTAACCAAGTCATTAAAGGAAATTTTTTTCAGCTGGGGCTCTTTCTTTTGATTGAGTTCGAATCGTTTTTATTTCGACTCGAAAATGGCTGTACTGAAAATACTGCCAAGGCAGGCATAACTATCGAATAACGGGGTGCTATATTTCCTAATTCTAGTTTCGAATTTTAAATTTTACACTATTTTTTAAAAGTTTTCAAACAATATTAAAATAAAACAAAAAAATTTAGAATGAAAACTGCGCATGCGTTACTTGGAAATCTAGAACAGGTCGATTTTATTTAATTTTTGCTAAGCTGCATAGATAATTCTTAAGAAAAAACACTAAGAAAACATTTCGCTAAAAATTGAATGAGATCTGAACCAAACAGTACTGAAATTTGGTGCTTAGCATTTTTAGAGCATTTGAAAAGTTCTGTTCAAAAAAAAATAACTATTTGTGTAAAGAAAAGGAATGTTGAAAAATATTTTGTATGTAATTTACTATATTTTCTAATGGTTTATGGTTTACTTGAGCAGCTCAAAAATAACTGAAAATGAACAATGTTTCATTTGAATTACAAATACCAATTTTTTTTTTTTTTGATGTGACAAGTATAACGAAAGAAAGAACGCTGAAGTCGAGTATGCTCGACTACAAGAAACCAAACACCAACAAACTATAGGTGCCTTAGCAGTTTTAGGTCTATTTGACTACCAAACTTCTTTGAAAAAAATTTTTGTGTAAAAAAACTTAAAAATCGGGTATATCTTTGATTGGGTTTATACCTAAAATATTGTTGGGCCTACCCATATTGGTCTATTTCATTGGGACTATCATAGACATAATTTATACTAAATTCAAATTTTCTAGAATAAAAAGCAATGACGTTTTTGTTAATACCCATTTTTTGGTAGGTAAATTTGTATGGGGGCTATACCTGACAATTTTGTTGGTCCCAACCAAATTATTGGGATATTTTATTGGGACTAACAAAAACATAATTTTTACTTAATTTGAACTTCCTAGAATAAAAAACAATGACGTTTTTATGCAAAAACCTAAAATTTTGGGTTCAAGATTTGTATGGGGGTACCCCTTAAAATGGGTCTAGTAAAAACCGTTCTTTAAGTGCAATTTTGACGGCCTAGGAGAGTCCAAGTTTCAATTTTTTAAAGCTGATTTACCTCTTATAGTCTCAGAAATAATCGTTTTCATACGAATACAGCATGACAGACAGACAGACGGACGGACGGACAGACAGAACATAGCTAGTTCGACTCCCCTCGTCCAATGCTGATCAAGAATATATGATACTTTATAGGGTCTAACTTGATGTCTCCCTCTAATTCTGTTACAAACATTCGCAAAAACTTAATATACCCTTTCACCCTTTGGGTGACAGGGTATAAAAATATAAATTATAACAAAATTTGTTTTTCCTTTATTGTTTTTTTGCTCAACTAGTTTTTTCAGAACAAGATCTTATAAATTTTGATCTGAATTGAGTGTAGCACAATTATTAAGTTCAAAAGATAAAAAATATACTTTTATCATGCCATAATGACGAAAGGACATATATACACGAATGAAATTGTATCAAATTTATTAATTAAAATTTATAGATATTATATCCACTGAACACTGAAATTTTTATATTTTTTTTGTCCAAATCGTAAAAAAAAATTTTTTTTGTATATAATATTTGAATTCAACCCCGACCAAAAACAATTAGTATTATTCTTCCAAACCTATCATTTTGTCCGCCCTTATTTTATTATTATTATTTTTAATTTCGTCTAACTATATTTGAAATTAGATAAGTACTTCCAGAGATAATTGCAATTAAGTAAACTCCCTTTTTTTAGAACTCAAAAAATTGAAACTTAACTATATCTCGAAAATTGGTCTATTATTTGTATGAATCTGACTTTGAAAGAAGAACAAAATTGGACATAGAATTCATGAAAAAATGCCACAGGTCAATTTCGTTGTAAAATTGTGTAATTATAATTTTAAAAATGTAGTCTTAATGTTTACCATGCTACAAATAAAGTTTGTGCAAAACCCAAGTTTTTTAGTCTGTTGAGGTAGGCATTGAATTGAGACATGCCACCATCATGTCTCAATTCAATGCCTAACAACATGATGTATTAAAACGTAGTCTAAAGTAAAGTAGAATTGAAAAATTAAACACAAATACTCACCGATCCATCGTTCTCAACAAGGCATAGAAAAACGACGTCTTCTCGTAATAGGCGTATTGCTGCGTGAAGTGGAAACTTTGTTTTGCTCTTTAACATTTTAAACAAAAGAGGTCCCGACATGTGTTCAAAATCCTGTGGTGTCAGGTCATCCCAATGAGTGGATATTAAACCAGAACAATACTCTAATAAACTTGCAGCACCAACTTCTTCGGCGACGCAATAAAACCGTACGCACGACCGAACGCCAACTGAAGCAACAAGAGCGCGTTCACATAAACCTAAAAGTGCCGGTAAATGAAATCGATGAGCAGCACGTAACAAGCCCAATGCCAATCGATCGTGCTGTAAATCAACTACATCCATATATATCCAACGCAAGAGAGCCATTGCAATATCTTCGTCAATATCACTCCAATCCAATTCTTTTGCGTCGGCCAATACTTCTTCCCGCCACTCCTCGGATCTGGCATGCAAAACAAATTTATGTGCTGACACAGACTTAGAATTCATTTTTATGCTCAGATCTGAATATACGGAACGCCCGTACAATGAAGCAACAGTTAGGGCCAATCTCGAAACAAAACTACTAAACTCTCCGGAACCTTCCACATCATTTGACGTTGCAATAGCTTTGCTATATTTTCGCTCTAGATCAGCATATCCGCGCTGCAATTTCGTGTACTCTTCCTTCAGAAGTGTTAGATGTTTTTCTAACTTTTGAACCGATGCATCATCTTTGGAACCTACCGGAAGATATTAGTTATCAATGCAACGATTTCATTTAAACAACGCCCACCCAATTAACTGTCTTGAATTGTCTATGCTTTATTATGCCGCATTAATATGTCTTGAATTAATGACGAAAACTTACTCATTCTTGGGAAATACGTATCCGATTAAAGAGAATAAAATTGCAATATTTATTTCTTTTATTTACTTTTTTAGTCCCGATCGGATTTGACGCTGATTCGCGGTGAATGTACAATATATCATATGTAGTTTTCAGTTTATCTCCATTATTTATTTATTTATTTGTTGTAGCACCTTACTGCTCGCACTTAGAGCGTACAAGTCTGCACTCCTGAAGCTGTGCGCGAGTGAGACAACATCATAGTGCTAATACACTCGTTACTCTGTACAAATATTCGTCTATCTAGCCAAAAAGCGTTACCAGAAAATTTGATAATCGTGTATTTGTTTTGCTCCACATATTCTATACAAACTTAGACAAAAATTACCAGAGCTGTCATTCCAATCGGAATTACGCACCAAATAAAGACAGAGCTTTTTTTCAACGGCAATATAATTATTATTTTATTTTAAAAAGGCTTGAGACCACGTTCATTGCTCATTTTTTAATATATATATTCGTCTCTTTAAAGAAAATGAACATTTTTCAGTTGTTATTCTAGTCCCGTATTCGCTTTTAAAACAAAAGAAACATGGAGTTTTCGACTTTTAAAACTTTGAAATATGTAGGTTTCTTTTTTGTTAAAAAAACAGCGGTTGTATGTAAGTCTCGCTATGACTTTCTAAATGTATTTGCATTATTGGCATAAAAAATGGTGCTTCGTAAAAAATAAAATAAAAAATTTAAACTGCCGTTGCGTCATGTTGAATATAGTAATCAGAAACAAATGTAAAAAAGAATAGACTTCTCCTGGAATGTTTTTAAATCAAAGATCACTAATAGCACACATATACCAATAATTACACAGGACCAAAAATTACCTATTTCCAAGCATCAGACTAGGTTTATCTTAAAGATTTTTTATCGCTGAATGCAAATCTGGCTTTAATAATTTTCCATCACATCGAGATTAAAAAAAAGGAGTTTAAAAACTCAAAGAAACACTGTTTTTGATCATAAAAAATCATCAACTGCCCCAGCCAAACAAAAAAAAAATTGTTTGCGATTAACTAGAAACTTTGGTAAATTGTTGTCCTTATGATAGTAACAAGAAGCCTTTATATTAAATTATAAAAAACTAGAGGGTGAAGATTTGATATTTTAGGAGAGGCTGTGTTCTTGAAATCAGTAAAACTTTGTCCAAACTTAATGGATTGGAATGATTAAATAGTGAATTTATAATTATTTTTTATGAATTTTTTTATAGTCACAATAAAAATTAAATATAAAAAACTATATACCCCTTTTTTTCAAAATGAAATATTATTTTACAATTTTGACGGATTTGGTTATTTTTAATTGTTTTTATGTTAATCTCATTGAAAAGCTGAGGAAATTTACTACAAAAGTTTTCAGGTCAAAAAGTGGGATGAGTGCTTTAAAAGTGCTCATCCCACTTTTTGGCTAGTAAATATATATATATATATATATATATTTTTTATTTTTAATTTTTATTGTGACTAATAACAAGTTCATATATATATAGTTTATATATCTATATATATAAATATAAATATATATATGTATGTGTATGCTTTCAGTGGTAACCCTATCATAACAGAACGAGACGACTATATTACATAACTATCTTTATTATTGAAATTTTACAATTGACATTTAAAACTAATAATATTTCTTGAATCTACGACACGGCCTTCCTGACTAGCACGCAATTATAACATTAGGTTTAGCATCATTTATTTATTTAGACTTGAATTTAGTTCACACCATTTCTCAGATTTTCTTCAAACGTCAGTTTCTACAGAAACTCGCCCATTTGGCTTTCAGTTTTATCACCACATGGTTGTCGGACTCTTGCCGCCTCTCTGAGTCGCTATGCACCTGCAGTGCCTTGATCCATCATCAGATCAACCATCCGCAACAGACAATATCACCCTTAGCTGGCGTGACTATAGCTGTTTGGATCAAGCCCCCATGTATGATGTTCCCTGCACCCTAGGTGGCAGTGATAACCTGATGATCAACGTCTTTTTCACCATGACCATCTTCTTCAATAAAATCTGAGACAATGTTCTTATTTGGCATTTCTCGCAAACTCTCATAAGCATACTTATACGACATATATATTTTATATATATATATATATATATGGACGTAACTGCTTGTTATAACCATGGGCATCACTTAGGTTATTAACCCAGCTGGGTTGGTCCAATGCTACTTGATACCAATTTTGTATTCCAATCTAGTGGATGTCTTCCAAGATCTGGTAATTAAAACGCAGCGGCGGTCGTCCCCATTGACGCGCCCCTCCAATTTCGTTCACATTTGCATTCATTCGAAGCTCGTGACCAGCCCAGTGCAATCGTTTATACTTAATGCGCCTGACTATATCGATGTCGTTATATAGTTGATACATCTCGTCATTCTTGCGAATGCGGTAGTCGTTATTCTCTGACAGGTCCAATGATTTTACGAAAAATTTTCATCTCAAACGTTCTCAACTTTGATTTGTCCGCTTCTGACTTGACCCATGATTCTGCGCCATACATCAGTACTAAGAGAATCAACGTCTGGTAGAGTTGAATTTTTGTTGTTCTGGATAAAACACTACTTTACATTTGCTTACCGATACCAAAGTAGCATTGGTTAGCCAGACAAAATCTTTTTCTGATTTCCAAGCTGGTGTCATTGTTCTTGGTTGCCTCTGATCCCAAATGGACGAAGTTTTCTATAACCTCGAAGTTGAAATTTTCCACACTCACAGATTCTGTAGGGCGTGTTGTTGATCTGCGAGTAGATACCAAGTGTTTCGTTTCGCTGGTTTGTATGGGGGCTGTACCCTTAAGTAAACGTGACACCCTGGCTCTGACGTACAAACTATTCGTAGCACAGAAAAACTTTTTTTTTGAAATTTCAGTATCTTACAAACTGACCAAATAAAACAAGTTGAAATAAACAGGCGGACATGGCTAAATCAAAACTCCTTGTCGAGCTGATCACAAATATATATTTACTATATAAGGTTTGCGATGTCTCCTTTAATGCGTTACAAACTTTTCGACAAACTGATAATATCCGTTCACACTGTGTTACGGGTATACAAATGGGAAAGATCATTCAAATCGGATCATCCAAACAAAAGTTATGACCATTTAAAATTTAAGCCCACTAACCGCCATGCTTCAAACTGCTTGGTTTTATGTAATTCAATTTCAACAAAATTCGAGAACTTTTTCAATTGGCTCTTTATGCGGAGAAAGCAAATTTTGATATAGTCGGGTACAAAAACATGATGCCTCGGTCTTGATCGCATGAAAGCTTTTAACAATTACAATACAAATTAAACTTAAATAATTTTCTTTGTTAAATTTTTTATTTATGTATTTTAAAAATTACATTTAAAGTCAAAGATTTATATGGGCTATTCTTTTACAAATCGCACACTTTTTCAGAAAATTAATAAAAATTATTCGCGTTTGAAGAGGTCATAGCAATTGGAAAACGTTTCTTTGTACATATAGAATTATATTTTGTCTTAATAAATCGAACCTATCATAATAGTAAAGATATTTTTTTGCCAGTAACAATTATATTTTAATATATGTGTGTTATTAATATTAAGATAGAAAATATTCATGAAGTATATAGTATGTGTACGTACATTATTGATAATTTATATTTAATATTTAAATGTATAATTTTGATCTATAATAGTGGCTTGAGTTTAAGTTAATAATAAAAAAATCACTTTATCTTCCATTACCACATTTACCGTAGTACTTATGTCTATTATCTTTGGATTTCGTTGTTTAATTATTTATTATAGTTTTACTATATTTGCAAGATGATACGATTAATATTTTTGTGCTTTGATTTGAAATCTCGTGACATTTGCTTTTCACTCTTTAGTTTATAAATTGTATATTACAATATAAATACATATTTAATTATTTGTTAATATTTGGTTAATAAATATATTTATCTACAATAATTCGAGAAATAATTTTAAATATATAGTAAATGGCCTCTATAATATAAGATTAAATGGTCCCAAAACAATTTGATAAGAAAACCATATGTTATACTTATTACATACCGCAAAATACATACATTTCAAAAAAAAAAAAATTAAATTTAATTCAATCAACATTTAGTTTCTCTAATGTGGGCTGTCCCAATGCTGTCAATTAGTGCTGACGAAATTATAAGATTAGCTACCCTTTCAAATATGAGTTTTCCTCCCAAACCTATCCTATTCACGAAATGATTTTAGCGTAATGTACAAATATTAAATACATAACATATACATATATATAATTATCTTCATGAGAAGAGTTTATTTAGCCATCGGTATGAGTCTAATTTTGAATCTGGCAAAGTTTTTTTTCTATATCATCTCCAGTTTTTGGTTTATTATTACAAACATTTTTAAATAAGAACTACAATATTCCCGGCTCAACAAAGTTCTTTCTAGACTTTTTATACTTTTCCCGGTCTCATTAGGTGTACTCCACACATCGTTTCTGTTGCTAAAATAGATATTTTGTTTATCGTGTATATAAGACCAAAAGATATTTAGCCTAAGTCAACCCAGAAAAAAAAAAAAATAGAATAAGGGAAACAATAAGTCAATAGAATTTGGAATTGCATCAAAGGAAATATCTAAGACCCTATAAATGAGTTATTTTCGGCATACCCTTTGGTCTGTCTGTTTCTATACGCTTTATTCGGTCAGTTTTAATGATATTGACCAGAATTTTGAAACTAAACCCTAGGTGTCTGGTGACTTTCGAAAAACAGGGTTTTCAAAGAACTGGACCATTAAAAATTAGTATGGGACTCGCTTGTCGGATTTCAGTATGAAAAAAATTGTTAAATTTTAACATATTGAAACCATAAACCATAATCCTCCTTCTCTGAGCCAAAAACTAGAATGTTTTCTTGTACAATACAAAAAAAGCTGCGTGGAGCTGCTGTATCATAAATGAACATACATACTGTAGATTCTCTGCTCATAACCTTCTAAAATTTAAGTAGTTGATTTGCTGCATCTAACTTTTCGTTGCAAAATAGTTGTAAGAGTCACAATAAACTCATGAAAAATGAAATCCAGAGAATAATTTGACGTTGATTGAACAAGTAGCGAAACAGTAGATAATTCTTTGACGATAACCGTGATACAATACTGAACCTATATCTGAGGGTTCGTGTGAGGTGTACTAAAAAATGCCATGTAAATCAACATTTTGAACTTTGATCACGACAGCACTACTACGAGCCCCTTGTGAGCGGAAACACTTACACACGCTATACATACATCAAAGAATGATACCGAGGTATAAGATGAAAATATTTAAATTTCGCATTTTCATCATACTTATTTCCATGCGTAGATTTTCTTCGAAACACAAAAAAATATATCAATTTAGTCATTATAAGCATCCAATCCTAATTTTTTTTCTGGTTGAAAACATTTGGCTTGGATCTTTCTTATTATTTTTTTCGATTTTATTTCTCAGAAAATAATGTTCTAGAGAGAATATGCTCGAACATGTGTACTGTAATGTTTGTTATTTGTTTTCGGTGTGCTTTTGAAAAATTTCGTATGGACCTTTACTTTTTCTACCCGCTCTACATAGTGTAAACGGGATTATTTAGTTTGTCGGAAAGTTTGTAACGCATTAAAGGAGGCATCAGATACCGTTCGTCTGTCTGTTTGAAGCTATGCGATTCATTCGCTTAGTTTTAAAGGTATTGAACTCAAAATTTTAAACTTAACCTTTTTTCAGCAACGACGAGGTTAAGTTTGAAAATTAAAGTGCAACGCACATTTTTAGATATAGCCCCCAATCAAAGTTACCGCCCATTTTCAAATTTTTTTATGAATCTCTTTCGCACTCGGTACGCATGGTACCATCGTTTCGAACTTCATAAACTGTGCCATTTTTCAATGCTTTCTTACGTAATTAGGGAAAAATATCAAATCTAATCTAGTAAAAATCCCATCGCAAAATATTAGTAGAATTTTAATTACAAAATAACTTTTTAACAAAATAATTTGATTTTGAATGATAAATTTTCATCTCCATGATGACTATTCGACGATTAATTCATAAAATTTGATCGAACAGCTTCGCCTTTTATTCCATATAATTTAATTTGTATTTTCAATGGAAAAATGGTTGTATTGGTTAGACTGCATTTCCAAACAAACTTCAGAAACATCTGGTTGTTAACCAATTATGTCGTATGTACTGAACTATACCGATTTGAAAGTAATTGTGAGGGATATACAATTTTAGTTCGACTAAAATTGAAAATGTTATACATAATTAAATAACATTTATCATCCATTGCTCGATTTTTTTTTGAAAAACTGTCGGCAAAACTTACTTGTTTAATGGTAATTTATGTAAATATGTGTATATTAACTATCATAATCCAAATTCAATTATAATGTACATATAACACCTTTTTTTTTAGAATATAACACGACCCAAATATTTTCGCGTAACCATTAAAAGTTAAAATATTGCAAATCTAATAACTATTTAAAGCACTAGTGAAGAAGTAAATGTAACGTTTGTGTAAAAGTCGAACTTTGCAGCTGTGACGGATCCATCCTTTGTTTATTAGAGTCACCACTACAATTCGTCGATATTGGATGTGGGGACTAATTCTGAGAGCGCCGGAAGCATATTTTCGCCAGATTGTTGCCTATGGAAATAGAATTGCCAGATGTACACATGTGTACGTATAAAATAGTTAACTTCATTGAAAATGTTATATGTATTTACCTTTCAATCAAATGGTATGAACCGGGAGCAGAGTTTGAGCGTCCTGCTCGGATAAAACGCTCTAAACGTGAACCTCCACGTTGTGGTGCACGACCAGATATACCTTTGGCAAAAGGATTACCAAACGAGTGATTCTTTAGCATTGTTTTTATTAGAATAAGAGTGTCGAGCTTTGGAATACTTCGCACAACAGAGTTGATATCATCCTCGTTGACTTGTACCAAACGGCAATTTTCGTCCTCATTTGGTAGTGGATACTTACCAGCAGCCGTAACCCATTTGTTAACCTATTATACAAAAAAAAAAAAAAACTTAAATTATTAATTAATTATAGTGAACTATTAACTAGCCTTTAGAAGCGGTAAACTAATGCGCTTAGTTGGATCTTTCATCAGCATAAGTTCAATGCACTCCTTTAGCTCGGGACTTATCATGGGCGCTGCGGGAAACGAGAGCTCTTCAGTTTGTATTTTTTCATAAAGCAAGGGTATTGAATTAGCAATGAACGGCACATTCCCGAAAACCAAAGAGTACAATGTTGCCCCCAAAGACCAAATGTCAGCTGCCCTACCACAGTACACATTCTACAAAAGATATTGCAGAAACAAAAAAAAATTTTAACTGAATAAGTTTATTAATATAAAATGTACCTGTCCTAAGATCAGCGTTTCCGGAGCTCGAAAAGCAGGTGTGCCAGCCGTTGATCCATTAGTCATAGTTGCATCCGCTCCCAAAAACTCATTGCATACACCAAGATCAGCGATCTTTACATGTCCGCATTCAGTTAGTAGCAAATTTCCAGGCTTTAAATCAGCATGAATGATGCGTTGGTAGTGCACTGAAATAAAAATTACACTTATAAGTTTTTTTTTTCAAATCGCATTTCAAGAATATTGAAGTTTATAGTGCGACAACTAATGAAATGTCACCCCGCTTGACTCAAAACTCTAGAGTCCCCTGAAGATCTTTACAAAAAATGCAATTTATAGACTGTATTTGTAGCGTAAACTGTTTAAAAAGTTTAGGTGAATGTGATATGATTTATGATTAAGAGATGATTGTTGGGATGGTAGCAAAAAACAAGGTTGCATTGATTAATTTTCTGTAGCACGTACAAACATTTCGCTCCTAAACTAACGTGTCCATTTCTACATCAAACCACCTAAAACATATGAACCTGCAGTCTACGTTCTGCCATATTTTAGTCAAGCATGTCTCATCCAGGGGTGTCAGAGAAATCTTCCGTCGCTTGCTTTGTAAATCTCTAAAATAAAATCTCGATGTCACAGAACTTCGAAAGATTTAATTGTTCGAAGATATCTCTTACAGTTAAATAACTTTGTTTTGTTCCTGTGCGATTTATTCGCTCAATTTTTAAAGATATTGGGATACTTTCTTAGTTAAAATTAATGTACCGTCAACTTTTATATATATATCCACCATACAAACATACAAAATGTTGTCAAATTGTAACGAAACAAAAGTTTTTAATAGAGCTAATGGCTTCAAATATGGAACAAATGCTTCTTATATCAAAGCAAATCTTCAGTAAAATATTGGTTGAGATCGAATCGCAAATTTCTAATTTTTTTAGAATAACAGTTTATTATATATTTTATACGCAGGATAAAAAGAAAGATAAATCAATTAGGGCATGTTTTTCTTTCCGTCCAGAGCGAACAAACTTGAAACTTAAATTCTCCACAGCTTTCGTGAAATTTAAAATTGTAATTATCTATTTTTGTAATCCACAATTGAGGAGAAAGCCAGTTTTTATTCGACATAGAAACATCAAATTCGTAATGAATGAAAATCAAACAACATACATATCAATCGGGCAGTATTTATAAATTACTTATTAAAAAACAAGAAAGAACGCTGAGGTCAAGTATGCTCGACATCAAAATACTCTGTACCCAATCTTTATATACCCTAAGTTAAGTCTTATCTTAGTTCTATACTTTATCGTATTTGACCTCATACAAAAACTTCAAACAAAATTGGTTAATTTTGTATGGAGGCTGTACCTAAAATTTTTTTCGGTCCTACTCATATTCGGATATTTCATTGGGACTATCATAGGCATAATTTAAATTAACTTTGAAGTTCATAGAAAAAGAAACAAAGAAGTTTTTATGCAAAAACCAGACTTGCATGGGGCTACCCCGTAAAATGTTACGAGAGAAAACCCGTTTGTAAGTGACCACTTGATGTCTCAGGAGTCTCTAAGTTTTAAATATGGAAGCCCTACCTCTTATAGTCGCAGAGATAATCTTTCTCATACGGCAGCCAGACAGACAGACAGAGGAACATTGGTGACAGACATAGACTATATTGGTGAAGAATATATTTTTTTTTTCTATATATATATATATATATATATATATATATATATATTTTTTATATATATATATATATATATATATATATATATTTTATATATATATATATATATATATATATATTTATATATATATATATAGTTACTGTATAGGGTCTATCGGACTCCGTAAGGCATCTTACATAGATGGAAGTGACTATGGGACAGTCCCAAACAAGTAGCACACAAAGCGCCGTTTTGATGACACCTAATCTCGTAAAAGCGGCCTTATGCCCAGAGCTAGTAATAACTTATTATAAAGAAAGTGCGAAGTTTTAGACGGCAGGTATTGGACAGTACACCTAGCGAGTTGAGCTGCCATTTCCCAAGTAACCGCATTCTGTGTGATCTTAGTGCGGGACAGGTGCACAGAAAGTGGTCCAGCACGACCTCTCCCTTGCAACTTCTGCAGTGCCTGTTGAACGGAACTCTTAATCTCGTTTCCTTTATGGCAGCTCGGCTGTCCGAGAAGTTGAACACCGATCGGTCGCATGTTACATATATTTGCATAAACTTAATATACCCTTTTACCCTTTTAAGTACAGAGTATAAAAATACCAAATTTTAAAAATCAAACTAGAAACTCTCATTTCTAATTTTATTTTATCTTACAATACAACTTTACTAAGGGCACAGAGTATTTCGCTGTCACTACTACTCGACGGAAGCGCTTCTTTTTTTAGCATAAAAGCATTTAATTAGGCACAGGCCAGTAAGCTTTCGACTCAGTGAGGATATACTCGTTCACTGTTCATGCTTCATTGATTGATTTGCGTAGAAACCGTCTAAATTTATCGTTAAACGGACAAACACACCTTTTATCTTTATGAACATTTATATATAGTCGTGTATGGTTGATTAAATGCTGTCCTTGGGTGTGTTCACATGCTGCATATTAGGCACTATTAATAATAATCAAATTAGTTACTCATATTAAATACGACTATTTATAGGAATTGGTAAGTCATATGCAATATCAAACGATTATTTGTTAGAAATATATTTCATCTGAAGATGGTTTTAAAACTTTTAAAGACATTCAACGACATTTTCATATCGCAGTTGTCTTGCATGTCAAGCCTTGCAAGACTTCTTGGATGACATGTCTTGCATGGTTGTGTTTGTCATGGGGTATGTATTCTATCGATTTTTTTTACCAAAATATAACATAAATTTCTCACAAAAAGGTTTGTGTATTTTAATTAATTTTGTAGCTAAAAAAAATAAAAATAAATTTTGTAATTTTCGAAAAAAGGTCGTTAATGATTTTAAAAACGAAATTGTATGCAAAACAGGCAGGACAGGGGTATCAATTTTTAGCAATCTACAATTGTGTATTATAAACTCGCTGATGATCACACAACTGACGACATACCATCAAGCAGTAAATAGTGACAATGTCCTATTGGGGACCATGTCCATGTCGATTATTATTAATTAAATTTCTCCGAAGAATGTTCGCGGCCCCATGTTTTTAAACATTTTTCATGAAAACATTTTCAGGTGGCCAAAATCTACAAGGAAAGTGTAGCGTCTAATGTCATTTTGACTATAAGAAATATATTTACAGGGGTGACACCGAAATCTTATTGTTTTGGTGTTAGTGTTTTATGTGTCTGTGTTTTAATAAGTGTTTTCATTAAACTGGGTAAAAACACGTCTTACCACGTCCAATTTTTTTAAATAGCCCCCCATACAAACCTACCGTACATTTTCGAATTTTGCATACAAACATTTATTATTTCTGAATGAATTCAATTATAATTTGGTAAAATCAATTCCAATATTCGCCTAAGTGAACACTATCGATATGGTAAGGATAGGAAGTTAATGTTTTTCCTTGTTTTGATGCAGATAATTCGGAAATCGAACAGACTTTATTCGTCAATTGGATTAATTTTTTTGTATTGCACCATAAGGCGAATTCGCGTATGACGGGTATTGAAGTTTTCCTATTTTCTTTTTATTTCTTTTTTTAAAGCTTTTAAAAAAGCGACTGGGGTTTTAATTAGATATTTGTGGTTTTTATTGCAGAACAGATCGCACGCAAAAGTTTGAAAATTCTATATCAAGTCTTAAGAAAATTATACGTTGAAAAATGGTGATTGATTGATTTAAACAAAGTAAAAGGTTCCCCTTTTCCGATTTTCACAATTTTATAAAATTTGTTGATGACGGTTTTTGGAAAGTGTTTCATTCAACAAAACGTTTGCTGCGAAAACGTTTACCATTTGTTTTTGTTATCAAAAATGAATGTAAAATATAATATTTATTCAATGCAGCTATGACAGCAGTCATAGGCAAGCTTAGTTTTACAAATACATATATACGTGAATATACTTACAATATTCCAAACCCATTAATGTGTCCCTAAATACACTCCATGCACGCTCCTCAGACATTGGCTTGTCCGTGGGGATAGCCAACACTTCACCTTGTTTAACTAATTCGAACACCATATAAAGAGAATCTTCTGCTGGATCGTCCAGCACTTCTACTAATTTAACCACATTTTGATGATCAAGCTTCTTTAACACTGCAATCTCCCGATAGACGCGATCTAGTGGAGAAGTTGTTTTCTTTGGACCTCGTCGCATTAGACCAGCTTGCCGTAGAAGACGCCGTTTCGATAGAATCTTCATAGCATAGTGTGTTGAGTCCTCTTCAGAGTAGGCCAGTTTAACCAAGCCATATGAGCCCTGCCATATAGTAAAAATCATAATAGATTAAATAAAAATTTTAAAAATAATTTCCTAAAGTCCTACCTGTCCAATTTGGTCCATAAGCTTATATTGATTAAGTTGAAGGAAGCTGCCAGATTTTTCAATAGAAATTCTTCGTGATTCTCTTAGCGGTCTACGATGTGATCGTGGACTTCCATATGGACTGCCATAGGGGCTAAATGGTACGTTTGGGTAGATCGGACGAGAATCGAATGATTGAAACTTGGAGGCCACGTTTGGTCTTTGAATCGTCTTTACACTAGTATCCTCAGATGGATAATCAACAGATTGGCTGTGTGGTGGTGGCGAAAGTCTATTAAAACCTCTTAGGCTAGAGCTAGCGCTATCACTTGTAGCCGGAGAGTTTGTGCCTAAATTACAAGTTTCTATACCGCTTTTCATGTCGTCAATTTCCGTATTTAGACACGCTGAATTCTTACCTGGTGACTTAAATTCGTTAATTTCTGGTAGTTGATTAAAAAGCAAGTGTTGATTGGCATTAGGAGATGTTAATATGTTATCATCGTTGTGCAGATCGAGAGATTGGGATTTAAGGAAGGTTTGTTGACGCTTTCTAAGTAAATTGCGGCTGTGAAGCACATTTTTATGTGATATTTTGCTATCAGCATTCTCATTGTCAATCAGTTTTCTGCAGCCGGCGGGATAGGACAAAGCAGAAGGGGATTTGGTTGAGGATGCAAGCGAATCATTTGGAAAGGATGAGCCGTTCGATGACATCGACTCGGTTACGGAATGATTGCGATTAAAATTTGTGCAGTTTTCGAAATCGTAAATACCTTGAATATCTGCTGTATGCTTCAGTGGTCGAATAACATTGGAACTAAGCTTTGGCTGAATTTTTGAGCTCAATTGTCTATAAACTGGTTCTTTTGTTTGATTGCTTTGAGTGCTTTGGTTTTGGGTTTTTTGATTGGTTTCGACTATACTACATTTTTCACAGTTTCTTAGAAAGGCTGCTTCAGTTGACTGTTCCCGATCCTGGAAATCATGCATTTCATCTTCGCCAGTCGTTGGTTCCTTATACGAGCGAATATGAAAACTTTCCAATCTTTTGTTAAGGCTTGAACCACCGGCATCGGCGCAAAGTCTTTTAGTGTCACAACCATTTTTGATTTCGACAATGATGACATCGTCATCATCGTCGACCGCATTATATTCGAGTATTTGGTCCTTTGAATTGTCTCCGTTTCCTACCGAAAACATGCTTTTCTGAGATGTGAAACTTTGACTTGGCACATTTTTGTCATCACCGACATCAGTACTTGATAAAGCAGTAGATCCATTTCGATCCGTTCTTTTTGAAACTATTTGATGTGACGTGCACATATTTCCATCAGTGATTTCTTTTAATTTTTCGGTTGAATCCATTTTTGCAATTCGAATGTTCTAGATCCATTGTCCTCCTGAAAATATAAATATAATTATATTGGTTATAAAAAAAAAAAAAATATTAAAAAAACAAGGAAAAACGTTAACTTCGGTGGAACCGAAGCTAAATACCGTCACACGAATCTTTGAATAGTTTATGTGTGATCATAAAGTGCTTATATACATTTATAAATATATATTTGGAAATAATTACTTTTTCATATAGATGTTCGAAAATAATCAATAAGTTTGTATGGGGCTTTATCTAAAAATGGGTGTGGCACCTTGGTTTGATATTGATATTCGAGAATGGGCGGTAATTTTGTATGGGGGCTATATCTAAAAATGGGCGTGGCAGCTTGGATTTGATATTGGATGACATTAGAAGTATTTTTCCCAACTTAGAGTAACTACATTCATAAATAATAGCTATTTTCATAGAAAAAACCGAAAAAACCGTAAGTTTGTATGGGGGCTATACCTTAAAATGGGCGTGGCACTTTGATTTTAACACTTGAACTGCTTAGACATGAGAAAAGCTTAAGTTCCGAGTTCCAGGTCAATATCTTTAAAACTGAGCGAATGAATCGCATACATACAGACAGACGGACGGACAGACGGACGGACAGACAGACGGACATGGCTAGATCGACTCGTCTCGTCGTGCTGATCAAGAATATATATACTTTATATAGGTACGACGTCTCCTTTAATGCGTTACAAACTTTCTGACAAAATGATAATACCCTCCACACTATGTGTGGCGGGTATAAAAATGTTAAACTTCGAGGGCACTGAAACGTAACTAGTTTGTGTATTATTATCAGTACCTTAGGTAATATTTCATGAAAGGGGTAGTAAGGGGTTATACATTATCTTGGGCTAGTATTAAATGTGTGTTATATCTTTTTTAGCTAAAAATAAAGAAATGAAAAAGTGGAAAGTTTGTGTGTTATACTATAAGCTATAGTAACCCAATCCTAATTAAATCTGTAATGTATACATGTCTTAAGATTACAAGTAAGTAAGAACTATTTTTATATATAAACTCTAAAATGAACAGAAGATTCGTGTGGAGTCTATATGTTTTAGTGGCACGATCTTTTTAACGATTTCGACTTAAAACTTTTTTCCTTTAGCTCAAAATTTTTTTTGCTTTGAATTGAATTAATGCCAAATATATTTCGATAGGCGAGCCTACCTACTGGCCAACAGACCCGCGCAAAGTGCCAGATCTTATTGATTTCTGTGTTATTAAAAATGTAAACATTAATAACTTTTCGATAGAGTCGCGCTTTGAGTTATCCTCAGATCACTCACCAGTTCAACTCGATTACATCGAAACGCTTGCCACAAACAAGCCAACGCCCAGCCTCTATAACCAGATTGGCAAGCGTACAAAGAACTCCTAAACATATACTTACGTTTGGACATTTCACTAAAATCACCAAATGGCATAGAGAGCTCCTTAATTTATTTTAATGATGCCGTAGCTGAAGCGGCAATTAACTCGACTCCGCATTTAATTCAAAGGGAAAACTAAAAACTTATTTACACCTGCTTCAATTCGAAATCAAATAAAGAATAAAAGAAGACTTAGGAATATCTGGCAAACTACTGATGTCCCGAAGATAAAAAGAGACTTAACCGGGCAATAAGGGATCTAAAATTAAAGCTTAATCAGAATTAAAATAAAAATATAGAAAATTATCTGACTAATTTAAGCACAACCAGAGACACATATTTTTCCCTATGGAAAGCCACTAAAAAACTCAGAAAATCGACAACCTTTACCGCACCATTAAGGAAATCAGATGGTACTTGGGCTAAAACGGAACCCGATAAATCGACCCTACTAGCTAACTTTTATGAAAATGCCTTTACAAATAACACACAAACCTGTTATAATAATTCAGAAACCTGTAGCAACTCAGAAAATATCAAAATTAGATAAATAAGTAATAAGAAAGTTAAAAAAATTATCAACAATATCAAGGCTAACAAGTCACCTGGCTATGACATGATAATTGGCAAGTTGCTTAAAGAACTTCCTATAAATGCTATTTATTATCTGCGGAATATGTTAACGCAATAATAAGATACAAATTTTTTCCCAAGACGTGGAAGGTAGCAGAGGTCATAGCTATTCCAAAACCTGGTAAAGATGCCACAAGTGCAGCGTCTTACCGTCCGATAAGCCTTCTTCCAATACTATCAAAAGTTTTTGAAAAATTATTCCTTAACAGACTTCAACCCATCCTTTATAATATCTACATCATACCTGACCATCAGTTTTGGTTTCGGAAACATCACTCAACCATTGAACAAATTCATAGAGTAGTTAATAAATTTCTACAGATCTAGAAGATAGAAAGTATTGTATAGGAGTATTTCTTGATGTTGAAAAAGCATTCGACAAGCTATGGCACATTGGTCTATTGTATAAATTAAAAAAACTACTTCCACCAGATTTTTACCACATGCTTAAAAGTTACATATCTGATCGACACTTCTATGTAAAAGTTAAAGACGCTCACTCTACAATAAGGCCAATTAAAGAAGGTATACCTCAAGGTAGCGCTCTTGGACCACTCTTATACGTCCTTTTTACACAAGACTTACATATCCCAATAGAATCCTCTTCTATGATAGCAACTTTCGCAGATTCACATAAAGACTACCCCCAAAAAAAAAAAACTATTGAGGCATCGGCCAAATACTTGGGAATTCCCTTAAACAATAAACTGACTTGGAAGTTACATATAGAAAAAAGCGAAATCAAATGAAAGAGAAATGTCGTCAACTAAGCTGGACTCTGAACAAAAAATCGAAGCTCTCTATGAGCAATAAACTTCTATTGTACAAAAGCATTATTAAACCAATTTAGACTTACGGCCTTCAAGTTTGGGGTACATCTAAAACATCAAACATCAATATAATACAACGGCAACAGTCAAAAATACTTCGACAAATCACAAGAGCGGAATGGTATATTTCTAACGCAGATATACACAGAGATCTCAAAATACACACCGTTAAAGAAGAAATAGTAGCAGTTAGTAGAAGTTACCACACCAGAATCATGTCACATTCAAACAACGAGATGAGTAACTTACCCATACTTGAGTTAACTACTAGACGACGTCTAAAAAGATCCGACCATCTGACTTATCGCACTATCAATAAACGCCTACTTTTTTAATAAAGAAATTGCTATTCACGATAACTTCTTCATAGATCTATTTTTTGTTTCTAATTATAATTTAAAGAAATCGTTCTTTTGAATTAATTTTATTCCTTTATCGATGTTAAAAAATGTACAAGATGTTGTTGTAGACAGATGTATAAATTTAATCATAGGAAAATAAAACAAGCAAGAACGTTAACTTCGGAAGCACCGAAGCTCAAATACCCACCACACGAAACTTTATTCATTTTCTTGAAAAAATAAAAAAAGGTGAGTTTGTATGGGACTATATGTTATAGTGGCCCGATCCTTGTCGTATTGATAGAATATTCATAGGATAACAGTAGAAGTGATTTTACACAGATTGGAGTGAATATATCCATAAATAAATAAATATTTTCATACAAAATCTGAAAAATGGGCGCTTGGTTTGTATGGGGCCATATCAAAAAATGAGAAGTGCTTTTACCAATAATTGAAGTAAATACATTTACAAATAATAACAATTTTCATACAAAAAATCGAAAAAAATGGTAAGTTTGCATGGGGGCTATATCTAAAAATGGGCGTGGTACTTTTCTTCTGATATTGGATGGATGGATATTAAATTAAAAGTGTTTTTACCCGATTCGTAGTCAAAACATAATTCATAAATAATAACTATTTTCACACAAAAAATCGAAAAAAATGGTAAGTTTGTATGGGAGCTATATCTAAAAGGGGGCGGGCACCTTGGTTCTGCCATACAAACTGCCTAGGAACAAAAAGCTTAAGTTTAAAGTTTCAGATCAATATCTTTAAACTTTTCGAGAAAAACGCATTCAACAACGGACGGACGGACGGACGGAAAGACAGACAGACGGACATGGCTAAATCGATTCGTCTCGTCGAGCTGATCAATAATATATATACTTTATGGGGTCTCCGATGCCTCCTTTAATGCGTTACAAACTTTCCAACAAACTGATAATACCCTTCACACTATGTGTGGCGGGTATAACAAAAACGAGGAAAAACGTTAACTTCGGTGAAACCGAAGCTTAAATACCCGTCACACGAATCTTTGAATAGTTAATGTGTGATCATCGGTGGTTTATATACATTTATAAATATATATTTGAAAATAATTACTTTTTCATACAAATGTTCGAAAATAATCGATAAGTTTATATGGGGGCTATAGCTAAAAATGGGCGTGGCACCTTGGTTTTGATATTGGATGTCATTAGAAGTGTTTTTACCCGAATTTGAGTGAAAGTTTTATAAATAATAACTATTTTTATAGAAAAATTCGAAAATGGGCGGTAGGTTTGTATGGGGGTAATAGCTAAAACTGGGTGCGGCAACGTGGATTTGACATTGGAAGACATTAGAAGTATTTTTACCCAACTTGGAGTGACTACATTCATAAATAATAGCTATTTTCATACAAAAAAATCCGAAAAAACGTTAAGTTTGTATGGGGGCTACACTTTAAAATGGGCGTGGCACTTTGATTTTAACACTTGAACTGCTTAGGACTGAGAAAAGCTTAAGTTCCGAGTTTCAGGTTAATATCCTTAAAACTAAGCAAATGAATCGCATAAATACAGACAGACAGACAAGAAGACAGACGGACACGGCTAGATCGACTCGTCTCGTCGTGCTGATCAAGAATATATATACTTTATAGGGTCTAAGATCAAAATCCATCCATAAAGATCATAAAAAAGAGAGGCTCAGGCAGACCCATTTTTTTACATCTGTGCCCAGATAGTCGAAGTTATCTACAGCCTCAAAGCTGAAGTTCTTCTACGTCGTGTAGATTCTCTACGGATGGACTTATTGAAGCCTCTCCTGGTATCAGAGGGGTCGGAGAGATCCTTACCGACCCATCATCTCAATCTCCTCCACTTCACGTTCTCTTTTGGTCCGTCTAATCAGTCGTTTTTCCTCTCTCATTTTCTCCCTATATTACTCAACAACACCTCGTATTGCTTCCGCCTGCAGAGTTCGTGGTCGTGCTATACATTTTTCTCTGCAGTAGTATTTTCTAGTATTTTACATATTGATTGCATAAAATTACCATAAGTTGAAATTTAACCAATGTACCTGATTATGCATTAGTTATTGCTATGTAATTAAAATATATTTATTTTCCTTTATCTATGAAAAATTTTTACTTTCCCATGTATATTACATGGAAAACTTCAGGAACTTGGCCACACTTAAAAATATTATCTGATTAAAAACAAGGAAAAACGTTAACTTAGCTTAAATAGACGTCAACGAAGATTATACTATCTTTTCTTGAATAAATATGAGCTATGTGTAATGATTCTACTTTAATCCTGTGTTCTATTGTGATTGAAGATATTGAAAATAAATTGTTTCATAAGTAAACATTTTTTCATTGAAATACTCAAAAATAAGAGGTAAATTTCTAAAAAGATTATGTATAATTCTGATCCCACCACAACCATGGGTCCTTTTTTAAACATGAGTTGATATTAGAAGTGTTCTTACCGTATTTGAGACATATGTGTACATATATTTTTATAAAAACTCAAAAATTGACATGGGCTGCTATTTTAAGTGTTTTAACTGTTTTTAACATAAAACGATACATAAATATACCATTTTAAATTAAAAAAATTAAAAAAATTTGTATGGGGACTATGCCTAGAAGTGGGCGTGGAACTTTGTTTTTAACATTTTAATTGCTTAAGGCTAAGAAAAGCTAAAGTTTTGATTTTAAAACATTCTTTCAACATTTCTTTACACATATGGTAAGTGCGTATGTTCAGTTATTTAGAGAAAAAAAAAAACGTTTTATATCAGCATCATTAAAATAATTTATAAACAGACTATACCAAAATATTATCGCTCAAAATCTATATATAGACACACTCTGTTAATGCGTAAACAATTTTGAGTGTGCGTTGGCCTGATATTTTGTTTTCTCATCTTGCAGTTCACAGTTTGTAATTGGAAAATATACACGGAAAACGCAATTCTAACAATTGACTTTGTTTATACGTACTAAAGAAAAGAGCTGAAAAGTATAATATATGTATAAAACAATATGTTTTTAATTACCATAACAGTGCTCATCATAAATTGTGCAATTGGTCAGCAGCCAGCAGTACCACCTCAAGTAAATAATTTGCTCGGTGCTGTATCGGATCGAACCAATAACCACTTTCTATTTCAAAGTAGCGAACATGTTCCACTTGAATTCTATGAATCTGCAAGAACAGCAGATCATTCGAAAGTTATGCTTCAAGGACTATTGAAAAACTTTCTCGAAGTACTACACAGAAATTTAACAACCTCAAATGTTTTAAATACAGTGGAAAGTGATACCCGAGACATGGAAAACAATGAAAACCAGATCGCAAAGTTAAATAATCTGGCAGAGTTTTTTGATAGTACTTCCAGAAGTGCGCGTGACTTTGCAATTGAAGCTGTAAGATTCTTTGAAGTAACTAAAAATGCAAGTGAAATTATTCTGCTAAAACTACGTCAAGTGCCAGCCGGACAACCGATGGAAGTAAAAGAACTCTTAACCAACTATTTTGCTGAGATGGAATTTTTTTAACTTGATGTTCTCTGAAATAATCGATGAGGCACTTGAGTACACTCAGAATACTCTACGCAATGTAGAGAACACCTTTATACATTTTGCTGATATTCAACGAGAAGTGCTACGCGATTGGAATTCTAAGCTTGCCGGAATATGTTGTATGCACTACATGAATTTCTTACAAAATTGGTCAGCGCAAATATTTCAGTGTGCAGCTGGACATGACTTGGAAATTGTTTATGATATTTATGCGATGACAGAGATGAACGCAAAATACATAATGCGACAGCTCGAATTTCGAATCCAGCGTCTATTCAACTGTTTTCTGTTTGGGAAGCAAAAGATTAGGTGTCGTTTTCTTCAAAAAGCTGAAGACGATTTCAAAAACTTGCATTCAAAAATTGAAGATCTTGAAATGTATTATGATATAAAGACAAAAAGAGGACGTGTGTCTATTAGCCGAAATCCCCGAAATGATCGATTTCGTAAGGATAACAATGACTTGGCTGAAGCAGAGAAAGATACTGACAAGTGTATACCGTATGGGTATCCATATGCTCTAATGCCAGAAGGTCTAAAAAGCTGTTTATATTTGTCTCCAACTAAATAAAAATACTAGTAAAAATTGAATAATAAATTTCGACCGTTTATAAATATAGTTTCAAAGGCACGGCATGGAATTATTGATTTTAAATAAAAATATAACAATATAAGACGTCAGTCTTTGTTCAAAGCTTTTTAATTCTCATAATTGAATCATATTTTTCAGACCCATCTCTTGATTATATTAAAAAGAAAGAACGCTGTTTTCGAGAACGATACCCTGTAGCCAGTCGACAAGTTTGATTTAAGATCAAATCGTATTATTATTATTACTTATGGGGCTTATATAAACTTGCATAGATATATAGCTAAGGGTGGTCCAAAAAAAGAAGACCCGTATTTTATTTTTTAATCAGATAATATTTAAAGGTGCCGCCAAGCCTAAAAAGTTTCCCATGTATGTTGCATGGGAAAAAATCACTTTTTCGTAGATTTATATTTATATATATAGATTTTTTTTTTTTTGCATTCTAATCTGTAGATATAGTAGGTGATGATGGGACAGTCCCATGCAAATAGCGCATGATGCGCCACTATGGTACTATAATCTGTAACGTTCTAATCTATATCGATTTCTGTTGTGTCTAATTAAGTAACAAGGAAATTCTCATACATAAAATGGATAATTTGAGATAATCAGAAGAGTTATATAAGCTGCCTTTGAACCCAAGTTTAAATTTTTTATCTGAAAAATAAGCATTATTTATTCATAATGCTTTTTGAAGTCTATTACGCCTCTATTTGACTGTAACGTGCATTTTCACAAACTTAATATGTCCTTGTAACCTTCGAGCACATATGAGAAGACAACTTGAATAATAGAAGTAATTCTTTCTGTTTTTCTTTTTATGTATGCTGTTGATCCTTGTTAAAACAAATAATCGCTTACATTATGGTTACTTGTTAGTAAGGTGAGTTGGGGATGGTCCGTGTTAGCCTGTCACGACACGAAAAGAATTACAAAACAAGGAAAAACGTCAACTTCGGTGGAACATAAGCTCAAATACCCGCCACATCTTGGTATAGTTCATTTATGATCAAATTAGAAAATGGGTGGTGACTTTGTACGTATGGGGGCTATATGTATGTATGGGGGTAGTGTATACAAAGCATTACATAAGAAATGTGTTTATCCCATTCGGAGTGAATTCGTATGGGCCAATACCTAAAAATGAGCGTGGCACCTTGGTTTTGACATTGGATAACATTAGAAGTACATTAATCCAATTTCAAATTCAATTTTTTTTTTTTTTGTAAAGCTTCTTATAGGGGAGGTACGATGCGTTTCTAAAACGCTTATTATTTTCCCACGGGTTCGTTATTACTTTCCGCTTTGACGCCGATAGCACACTTTAAACTGACCAACATAACGGATGGGATGTTGATGTTCGTGTTTATTGGATAAATGTACAAGTAAATGTATAAATATAAATGGATAAAATCTGGAATAGTATATAATTACATTTCAATTAAATTTCATTAGACAAAAAATCGTTTGCCAAATGGTTTTGTCGTTGTTCTATTTTAATCAAGGCAACTGAAATACAGCAACTAGAGTATAGTATCTTCACTGGCAGAACCGCTTCCACACGTTGGCGCAAATGTGCAGCTTCTAAAAATAGGCTGCTCACTTCTTCATAGGCTATATTCACACATGGAATCATGTACTCCGAATAGGATTTCTTGTCCTCAATGCAAAGTTGCATGCGATCTAGGGCCTCGGCAAGCCCACGAAGCACATTAGCTAGCACAATACGAAATTTATGACATAGCGAGACAACTGGTTTAATGGTAATGTTACAACACTTTTGCAGTTCGTCTGATGCTTCCCGAATTAAATCATCTACAGCCTGACAACCCTTTTTGTAGATACGCGTATCGTTGATGGTGCGCAAGTTGTTTTTTATGTCAAAGGCCCAAGCATCAATGCTCTCACTGTGATTGATGAGACTCTCGTTTAATTGTCTCACAACTACATCGAACTGTTCGTCAAGATTTTGAGCCAAACCAAAGAGTTCATCCTTTACACGGCTTATTTGGGTTAACACTCTTGCAACAAGATCTTGAGCTATTGTTTCACCCGCAACGGCCAAACTGTTGGAGACTTTTCCCAATGCATCTGTAACCCGTGCCATTAGCTGATTAAGTATATTTTTAGAATCTCGTTGAATAATTTTTACTGTTAAATTCTGGACCAATGTCGTTACATCGCTGAATGCATTGCTTAGTGCACCGGTCAGTGACGTCGAGTGACGCTGATCAGATCCCGCAGTTGTCACATTCGATACAATTCTTACAAAATCCTTCTTTGAAGTCGTTCGCGTTACATCTGAATATTTTAATTTGTCGCTACAGTAAGAAAGCGAGATCAGTGTAACCAACCAGAAAACACAAAACAAATCAGCCTTACGTGACACAGACATTGCCTATCTTGAACTGAGCGCAAACAATTTTTCCCAATCGTTTGATAACCTCAGCAAGTTTTCCCTGATTGCAAGCTTTTGCGACGCTATCAGTTATTGATTTAGGATGAGCCGATAAGCTCAACAATGAAACTGACATGTACTCGTCGATGTATGTATGTATGTATCCATGTATCTGTGACTTTCTATAATTATGTGTTTGTGTCGTGTATTTGCATTTATAATTTTTTTATATTTACATACATATTTTTACGTATATTTTTATGTTTGTATGTATGTACGTATGAATGTATGTATGCATATGTTCATACATATTTCTGAAGAGTGTATTTATAATGGCATTTTGAACTTATTCAAAAAAAAAAAAAAAAAAAAAGATTGGATTGAAACAGTTTATTGTTTAGAGTACTCATACTGTGGTGTTCACAGTGCGGTGATAGTGTCATATTGTGCTACTTTAGAAATAAAACTTTTGTTGTTGATTGATATATTAAGCAAAAGTAGCACAATAACAAAATTAAATGGCACATAAAAAGTATAATATCGCAGGGGGCTGCCATTTTGTTAGTCTGCAGCCTTTGTTTTTAGTGTTTCATAGTATCAGCTTCGGTCAAACCGAAGCTAAAATACCCGTCACACAACTCTTTTAATAGTTTATATGTTCACCAGTGGCTTCGATTAAATTTCACGATGAATTTGGTCAAATTTGTCTGAGGTTTTATATTATATTAGCCCGATCCTTATCATATCAATAGTGTTCACTTAGGTATACTCGTACATTGGAATTGATTTTACCAAATTTTTAATGAATTAAAATTTAGTTTAGAAAATAAATGTTTTTATAAAAAAACTCGAAAGTGGATGTAGTTTTGTATGGGGTGTAAACCTAAAAATAAGCGTGTCACATTTTTTTTGACAATGGACGACATAAGAAGGGTTTTTTAACAAAATTTTCGAGTGAATATATTCATAAATAGTACCTATTTTCATACAAAAATTCTTAAATAGGCACCATGATTCTGATATACAATCTGCATAGGACCAAAAAAAAAAGCTTAAGCTAAAATTTCAAGTCAAGATCTTAAAAACATTCTGAGTAAAACGCATCGCAACAAAAAAGACGGGCAGACAGACGGACATGGCTAAATCGATTCGTCTCATCCAGCTGATCAATAATATATATACTTTATGGCGTCCGATGCGTCCTTTAATGCGTTACAAACTTTCAGACAAACTGAATGTACCAGTCCACACTGTGTAACGGGAATTAAAAGTGAAAAAGAATTGAAAACTTCTAAATTAAAAGTAAAAATATAAAATAAATAGAAGTTTGAAAGTGTGATAATGTATTTAGAAATGAAATAAATTCAGTTGCTATTTATTCGAAAAGGTTTTTCGGAATTTTTTATAACTTTTTTTGAAAACTAACAATACTTTTACACAATATAACAACTATCACCGCACTGTGAATACCCTAATTATTTTAAAAGTCTCTCACAGTGTAAACGCGAATTATCAGTTTGTCGTTTAGTTTGTAACGCAATAAAGAAGGAATCGCAGACCCCATAATATGTATATATATATATGTATATATATATATATATATATATATATATATATATATATATACATTCTAGATCAGCACGTTGACACCTAAGCTTTTCTCGGTCCTAGGCAGTTTACGTGTTGAAACACAACTTCCACGCCCATTCTGAGGCATAGCCCCTATACAGACTTAGTTTCATAGCTATTTATTTCAAATGTGGTACAAATTCAACATATTTTCAGTTTGAATTTCGTTATAAAACATATAGCCCCTTTGGCATACATACCTACTGCCGATATTTGACCTTTAATAAGAGAAAGGGTATTGACTTAAATTTCATTTAGATCATTTCAATAAAATTTTGTAGGTGTCATCTTATAAATATTTGAACCTGAGAAATTAAATTCGATACACACGTTACTAGTTCTGGGAAAGTGAAAAAATGGGTGGTAAGTTTGGCCTTATACAAGCGAAAAAAAAAATATCTAAAATTTTTGCAAATAATTGAACAAGAGAAATTAATTTTGGTATATGTACATGATGCTAAGATCGGGAAGAATATGATCCTTTGGAAAAATGGGCGCTGGATATGATTTTTTTTTTGCAAATATTTGCGCTACAGTAATGCAACTTAGTGTATTTGATAATATGAACAGGAGATGTGTGTGCCATTGGAGATATGGGCGAAGAGCGTGGCCCCATACAAGCAATACAAAAAATATACAAAGAATGGGTATTAGGAAGCGGAAAAAGTATGATTGATTGAAAAAAGTGGGCAGTGGGAAAAGCTGGTTGGTGTCAGAAAAAAAATATGAAAAGAACTATTTCCGACACCCGCTCAAAGCCGGCTGTTTGGAGTTAATAATTTGATCGAAAAGAAAAGAAATTTAAAATGTAAAGATCTAAAAATATTCTAAAATTAATCAAAACTGTCCGAACGGTTTGTATGGATATAATTGAGCTCCAAACTTAGGTTGACTTAAGAAACATTTGTTACATTTTTGTAAACTATCTAGCGTTGAGAAATGCTTATTCACATATAGACACAGGGATAATTTTCTAACAAATTTATTCGAAACTTGAGCTGGTCAAGAATATATATAATATATTTTTATTTTATAAGCTTACAGTTGCCGCGTTTAAATACTCGTTTAAGTGACAGGTAAAAATAACTTGTATAGAAAGATTGATGATTTACGGTAAAATATCTAGATAAGCGTATATATACACATATATATATATATATATATCATATATGTATATTGCCTTATGTTTGACGGAGCATCTTGAGAACAGCTCAATCGATATCGATTTTTTTTTTTATTCTTATATTGTGTTTGTAATTGTCACAAAAAAAGGATGCGTCATATGGAGACCAGTGTGGCCACAACATAAGCGATTCTTGAAATGTATAAAATTTTTTGAAATATGTATGTGAGCTACAGAAATCAAATTCAGTAAATAGGAGCGGAAGAAGTATCATCCTTTGAAAAAAAAGGCGGAGTGTGGACCCTTTATAGGATCATTTAAAACTTGGATTTATATATTGTGCATGGCCCTAGCCAGGTAGGGGCAAATTTGGTATTTATAGGTAAATTCAAGAAATTTTTGGATGAAAAATGATGTAGCTAAAAACCTAGGATAGATGGGAAGTTATGGTCTTCAAGAGAAATGAAGATATGTCCGTTAGAAATGTAACTTTATATCTTCGCTTTTTAGGTTTTGAACTATAGTGGTTCTTATCAAACATGCAAAATGGACCAATATTCTTTTTGGAATAAAAAACCAAACAACTGAAACAAAAATATTTGAGGTGGGTTTGACATATGTAATTAATGTTTCGAAATAAACAGTTTTGTGTATATGGTATGGATAGACGTACGGACAAACGGATAAAGCTTTATCGCTATATATTAGAATATTGGAACAATTAATACACATTTTCTTATAAAATGAAATTGGGCCATTCGTTTTCTGATGTTTTGCGTTGCTTTATCACTAAGAAGTTCTTCAAGTCCCAGAATACTTCGCTATTTCTCCGGGCGGTTAAAATCGATGTAAGAATCTTTAGAACATGATTTTTGAATGCAATTTGGATGTCAAAATAGTTAAGGATTGGGGAAATCAAGATTTGTCTGTCCTACAAAAAGGAAAAAATCCAGTGTCAATCCACATTAAAGGTTCAAAAATCATCAGAAATCGTTTTTTTTCTTTTAAAAAATTGGTAATTCATTTTTTAATTAGAACAAGGAAAAACGTTAACTTCGGTGGAACCGAAGCTTAGATACCCGTCACACGAATCTTTGAATAGTTTATGTGTGATCATCAGTGGCTTATATCTATATATATAAAAATGTATGTATGTTTCTATGTATAGAGTATACGTTGAAATCGTCCAACCGATGAGCCCCAAACCAGTTACATTTGAAAGAAAACAATGCAAGTAGAGTCTTAGACCATTTTCTAATTATCCCATACAAAAATGTTTTGCTTTTTTGACATAAAAAAAGAACAACAAGAAAAACGTTAGCTTTGGTAGAACCGAAGCTTAAATACCCGTCACACGAATCTTAAAAGAGTTTATGTGTAATCATCAGTGGTCACCCAAGTTTACACACAATGACAATAATTTTTTCGAAAATATCTGAAAATGGGCAGTAAGTTTGTATGGAAGCCACACCTAAAAATGGGCGTGGCACCATGACATTGAAAGACATAGGAAGTGTTTTTACCCAATTTGGAGTGAATAAATAATAATAATTTTCATTTTACAAACATATAAAAGGTTTTATTTAGTATACATTAGGGGTCTACGACGTCACAAATCCTTCAATGCGTTACAAACTTTCAGGCAAACTGACTATACCTTAACTTCCACACTTTAGAATGAGGCGGGTATAAAAAAAAATCAACTGACAGCTTTCCCCAGTATATTTTGAGTAGAATCAAAAAAGAAAAAAAAAGAAAGTAAAAATTCCATCAAAAAGAAACTGAAATTGCACAAAACACAGCAGATGCGAAACGGAAAAGAGCTGAAAGAGCAGCCGAAATGCCCGCACAACGTGGTAGCACACGCCGGGTATCTGCTAGTACATTTATAAATATATATTTGAAAATAATTACTTTTTCATACAAATGTTCGAAAATAATGGATGTTGTTGGGGGTATACTTAAAATGAGAACGTTTTGATATTGGATGTCATTAGAAGTGTTTTTTCCCAAATTTGAGTGAATAGTTTCATAAATAATACCTATTTTTATACAAAAATTCGAAAATGGGTGGTTAGTTTGTAATGGAGCTACAGCAAAAAATGGGTGTGGCAAAGTGGATTTGACATTGGATTACATTAGAAGTATTTTTACCCAACTTGGAGTGACTACATTCATAAATAATAGCTATTTTCATACAAAAAATCAGAAAAAAAGGTAAGTTTGTATGGGGGCTATACCTTAAAATGGGCGTGGCACTTTGATCTTAACACTTGAACTGCTTAGGACTGAGAAAAGCTTAAGTTCCAAGTTAAGGTCAATATCTTTAAAACTAAGCGAATGAATCGCATAAATACAGACGGACGGACAGATAAACGGACATGGCTAGATCGACTCGTCTCGTCGTGTTGATCAAGAATATATATACTTTATAGGGTCTACGACACCCTAAATCTCTGTCAAATGATAAACCACTTTGTGTGGCGGGTATTAAAATGGGATTAACTCTACGTGCTTTACGTACTTTACCTTAAGGAAAGAAACTAAGAATAAATGCAATGCCAATATGTATGGTACATTTATACACACTATACAAACATCTATGATACATACAATGAATTATACATAGTTGATAAAAAATTTAGCTTGAACTTTTGACTACAGTTTTTACGAATGAAATAAATGGCTAGGTAGGGTTACACCATTTATCTCAAATTGTACATTTGTCACAGGTAGCTATAGTCCTCATAGAAACTAACCGATTATTTTCGATTTTTTATATGAAAATAATTACACAGCCCTGCATCAGTTTTGCGAATAAGATGGGACCTAGTGTTTCAGAAGGGAACTTCGTGCTGAACACGAATCTGGGATCAAAATTCCAACACGTCAGGTTTTCGAGAAAAAGGGGGTTGAAAACCCCAAAAACAGCGTTTTTGGCCATTTTTAAAAAACTATAGAGTAGAACCCTGAAGTGCTACGAACTCCGTTACTGTCTGTAATTGAAGGTTGAACTTTGCTTTTTGAAATGAGCCCTATCCCAAATTATTCGCACGCACCCTTAGAGTAGGGGCTCCACTTATGTAAAGGGGGTTGGAAAAAATGAACATTGTAACTTATTTACACCCAAAGTTAAGAAATACTGGAAGAAGCAATGTTCCTAGGGGTATTCAATGTTGCTGATTACAAATCTGCAGTCAGATATCAAAAACTCAAAATGGCTTAAATACCCTTTGATCCCCCATTTTGAATTTTTGAAATGTGACTGCAGATTTTTAATCAGCGACATTGAATACCCCTAGGAACATTGCTTCTTCCAGTATTTATTTACTTGAAATTAATGAAATTCATCACTATTATTGCATAAACTCGTAAAGGGACCACAAAGCTACCCTTCTTAATCATAAATTTGAGCCCCAAAAAGAGTTGTCCGCACCCAACCCTTTTACGTCACTGATGATCGTACATTAACTAATTAAGGTTTCGTGTGTCGATTTTTCTTGCTAAATCCTTCTTTCATGGAGCTTAGTTTCTTACCTATCGAGACATATAACGAAGTTCTCACTTCTGTTCGCAGAATGCTTACATTAATTAAAAACAAGAAAAACGTCAACTTCGGTGCAACTGAAGCTTAAATACCCGTCACACGTGTTTTTAAATCGTACATAAATAGCTTACTATATGTGTTATCAACAGTGGCTTTGAAAGAACTTGGTGATGGGATGAGAGGGGGTCAATGGTCTGATATAACTCAAGTTTAAACACAATATTGGTATCAAATTTCAAGCTAAAAATACAGTTATCCAAAAAAATTCCATAATAATCGGTAAATTTGTGTGGGACCTATGTCTAAAAATGGTTTTGACATTGGATGACAGTTTAAGTGATTTTCTTAATTCGGAGTGCATACATATATAAATAAAACCTATTTGCATACAAATAATGGGCGGTAATTTTGTATGTGGGCTACACCGAAAAATGGACGTGGCACTTTCATTTTCCAACTTGACCTGGTCGTTCCTGAGAAGAGCTTAAGTTTCGAGTAAATCGTGTTGAAATAAACACGACATGGCTAGATCGACTCGTCACATCGAGCTTATCAAGAACTTATGTAGAAACTTTATGGGGTCTCCGATGACTTCTAAAATTTGTGTTAAATTTTTACTTACTGCTTATACATCAAAAAAATGTATATAAAAACAAAATTTTCGGGATGGGCGAGATCGGGAAAGCCATTTTTTCGGGATGAGCGGGATCGGGACAACATCGGGACAACTAATAGTGGTTAATGCTTAAACACATGCATATGTACGTTTGATGTTTTATTTAAATTTGTTTAACTATAAAATCCGATTTTTTGTGAGGCTAGATCGGTTACCCCCATTAGACTGATTTTTCAATTATATATTTTTAAATATCTTGATTTTTAAAATTTTTATATTCATCGTAATCTTTAGTAAGTTTAGTGCTTCAGTTTCTATTAAAAAATATGTTTTACAAAATAAAAAAAAAAAATATGGAAATACATAAGTGATGGTCTTTTACAAAATAAAAAACAATTTGCCTCCCATAAACAGGTAACAAAACACACTATTCTTCGAACGATTTTAAATGAAATATAAATTAAACTAGTATAAGTATATACACGAACTCGTTCATATGTATGCATGTATGCATGTGTGTGTATGTATGTATAAAATAAACAACTAAATGCATGTATGTAGGAATGTATGTATGAATGTAGCTATCTACATAGAAATGGAGGCGTATAATGAAATTAAATTTACTTGTTAGACTTTTTAACTAAAGGACCTTCAAGGGGAAGAGAGCGAAGCATTGTTTAGTAATGTTTAGTAGTAGGCAGCAGGAGAGGAAGCAGGTTGCGTCAATGTTGCAAGGACAAACAGGCCCGTGTGGTTAATAAGCGAAAATACACACGCTCGACCGCAAACTTATCACACACAAACATAACTTTTACAAGCTCAAAAAGCTCGCTCGAATTTATAATACAAGTATTTATTTATTATTTCCATTTAACCATGTACATACATACACGTGTATGTAAATATATATACATACATAAATACTCGTACGTATACTCGTATATGCCGGTCGTATATTGTAAAGTGACTAACATATTTATTAAAACTGCTAAAAGACTCTATCCCCTAAAATACTCCATTCGAGTAAAGTTAAAAAAAATACTCCTGTTTGGCGCTTCTTTTGATGTTACACATTTGTATATGCCAATATAATGTGGTGTATTACGAGATATTTTCTACTTATTTTTAGTCGTTACGAACCAAAAACTTGTATTTTATGAAGCGGTTTATTGGACCAAGGCAATTGTTTCTAACTGAAATTTGATAAAAAAATAATTTATAAAGTAATTTGTGATCCATTATGAATATCTTTTAAGCCGATCTGACTAATCCCCAGCACCGAATAGACGGACATGGCTAGATCGATTGGATAATTGGCCAATACTCGTTACACACTGTGAGTGGCAGGTATAATTATTATTATTATTTACTTTTAATATTTGACAGTACAATATTCAGCGTGGATATCAATGACTAGTGAGTATAAAATTTACCACTGAAATGGATTGTTTACAAATGCACATGATGTTCAACTGTGAATCAAATATATGGAGAATGTTAAAAAGCTCATCGCAAATTTTTTCCATTAAGCGGTACTTAACCTGTTAATCGAAAAATTTAAAAAATTTAACCAATAACCAATAAAGTAAGGCTGTTCATTAACATTTTCTACGCCCATGTACAAGCCCTTACTACAATTAGTTGGTGACCCTCAGCATTTTTGTCAAAGCGTAACTTTGAATGGTCTCTATTCTGTTCTTTATGAAGGTAAGCTCAATAAATTTGTATATACTTTTCTGAGAGTTTATTTTATGTAATAAACATTTCATTTGATATCTAATTTAGTATAGTTATTTTAACAGAATCTTATGCAAACTTAAAAAATGTAACAACATTTTTTTTATTAATCTAATAATATTAATGTTGACCCCAATTGTTTGTACCCTTTCACAAAAAGTGTGCAGTTCGAAATCTGAAAAAAATGAAGCTTGATCATTTAACTACCATTTTACGAATTATTTGAAATACAACCATTATCCTCGAAACTTATATTAGTCCATTTTAGCTTTTTATTGGTAAATTTACAAAATAATTGAATAAAAAAATTGTGAAGCTCAAAATCTAAGATAGAAAGGAAATTATGGTCTTCAAAAGAAGTGAAGATGAATCTTTTTATGAAGAATGCAACTTTCTGTCTCTTCGATTTTCAAAGTTAAATGGGCGTTAAAACTACTTTGCATATTCTACATATGAGGATAACAAAAGTAATGTTCTGAATATCAAACCAATTTCAAAATTTGTATTACAACAATTTTTTTTATTTTAATAACTTCGATTTAATATGCTTCTTTGTGCGTTATTTGGTTCAAGTTGGATTAATAATGTCACCTACAACCTTCGTAAAAGCTTTCTTTCATAAAATTGAAATTTTATATGACGGGTATTAAAGCTTCGGTTCAATAAATGTAAGTCTTTTTTATACCTGTTACACATGGTGTAAAACAGGTATATTCAGTTTGTCGGAAAATTTGTAACGCATTAAAGGAGGCATCGTAGACCCTATAAAGTATATATATTTTCTTGACCACCTCGACAAGACGAATCGATTTAGCCATGTCCGTCTGTCCGTCTGTTTGTTGCTGCGCAATTTATTCGCTCAGTTTTAAAGATATTAAGTAATAGATTATAGCTCCCATACAAAAGTACAACATTTTGTCAAGTCCTTATAAGAAAAAAATGTATGTATTTATAAAGCGAATGGCTTCAAATATGGTACAAATGCTTCTTATATCAAGCCAAATCTTCAGTTTAAAATTGGTTCAAATCGGACCGCGAGTTTCTAAATTTTTAAGAATATTTTTAATTTGTTTAGTATTTTAAAATAAAATTTAATACAAATGCTGCACAGAAAGGTCTATCAAAGCCAAATGATGTGTTACACGTATATAAGGTTCGGTCCAACCGAAGTTAACGTTTTTTCTTGTTTTTCTTTTTTTTTTTTAAATAAATATTAAAATATTTTATCACTTGTAGCTATTTTCATGCTGTTCGATTATCTATTTTTATGTATTATCATTTAAAGATACATATTAGTGCGAAACGTGAGTTTTGAAGAGTTTTTAAAATTTATTACATATGGCATTCATCTTTTTAGCTCGATATCACGTTTAAAAAACAGAAAAAATTCAATTTAGTAATTTGAGCGTTCTGAGTGCTCAAGTTGATATTTCTTTATTTAAGATTCGTATCTCGTGCTTAACGCAGTTCAAACTTCAATCAATTTCTGTTAAACACTTCAATTACAATATAATTACATATATATATGTAAGTACATACAAATATATTTATTTGTGTAGAGGTACGGTACTCACTGCCAGCTGCCAACTGCCACTGAAAACACTTGAAATGACCATGAACAGCGCAAAGAGCAGCACGAGTAACAACACAACACATTTAAGATGCCGTCACCAATGCCGAGTTACAGCTTTGTGACCCGATTGGATCCGATCTGACTCGTTTTGAACCAATAGTAAAACCATTAATACAAAAAACAGACAGCAAACATATTGTTTATATAGAAATAAGTTATAATGTTTGTTTTTAGTACTTTTTTTATGTTTTTTTGTTTACATTCTGGTAAAACTATTTTGATGAAATATTTAATACTAAAAATTTGCAAAAAGTACGTTTTTCAAACTTACGAGTGGTATATCTGATTTGTTTAACAATGGTGCACAATATTCGACTAGGAGCTAAGCTCAGCATCCAAAATATCAAATACATATGCATGTACATGCATTCATAAACGCACACATACAAAATACATTCACAGATACAAATACAAAATTGTTTAACTGTGACATTAACAGATGGTACGAGTATTTGTATTGAATAAAAGTACTGAGGCCGACCCTTGGCCTCTGAATTCGATTAGGCATCATTCGCTTTACATCTTCTACTCCCCATACACTTAATATGCACAAAATAATTTTTGTCTTGTTTAGCAATTCAAATTTTATTGCTAGAATTTTATTTAAACAATTTTTTTTTTATTCGTGCGCACACACTAGAAAACAACCGCAACAATAGGAAATAAGAACTATGTATTACCTAATTTTGAATAAAATACTCCAACATCCGGCATCTACAAACAAATATTCCGTTGGTAAATAAAACAAACAAAAATATATGTATCATTGAGTAAAAAATATTATTGCAATATTCAAATATCAATTTAAATTTCGGTTGATTTATTTGCAAAAGGTTTGGTTTGTTAAGTTAAATAAGTCACTTTTGTATCCCGATACAACCACTTGCAGACTCACCTTCCGAGGGAGTATTTCAAAGCTGACTAAAACTGAAGGAAAATAATCAGCGTATTAAAAACAAAGTAAAACCAAAACTTTCGAACTCAAAAGCACGTTCCCAAAAACAAAACATACAAATACAGTCTCAGTCTCAACAGTGTTGCTGCTCTCAAGTGGCTAACAAAATAGAGATAGAGAGAAAATGATACAGATGAGAGAAAGACAAAAAGAGAGACAATGCTTCGCTTCGTTTAACTGTTTGGCTTATTCTCTTCTTATTTAGAAACATATTCAAACGTTCGCCCCTGTGAAAAATTGAGAAAACATCCCGATTTTGAAAGTTTGAAAAGTAACATGGTAAATGATTCTATGAAACGACTTTTTTATAATTTATTTTGTTATAGAAACTTTCCAAACTTATTTGATTAAGCAAAAAATATAACTATCGAATTTATTAAGCTTTCTTTGTATAGTAGAAAAGAGTAATCGAAATAAAATTTTATGGTCAAATATGCAAATATATGTACATATATGTTATGTTTTATCGGTGTCATGTATGAGTCAAAGCTTAATGATCGGTTAATATGTAAAAGCTTTCATGAAATATCCTTTACCCCAAAATAAACATTCATAATTTTTATAGATAAGAATCAAAGTTTCACGTACATGTTCCAAGTTAATTATATTTTATTTTTATATTTTCTTAATATTTTTAAAAAAATGTTACCATAAAAATATCAAAACACAACAAAATATGTATAAAATATGATAGTATTTGCATCCTAGAAAGCCATGATAGAATGTGTTTAGGAGTGTTTTACTACTTTTTCAACGAATTTGAGATACTTAATAAGCTTTACTTAGTAAATTTGAGAACAGTTTCTAAACTTATAATCTGACGACAATATATTGTTAATATGGTTGATAGAGCATAAAATTACGCTGTTATCTTTTGACGATTAGACTATCACTTATATTTAGATATCATCAAACTTAAATTTTAGACAATATCTCCAATATCTTTCTACTTCGAAAAAATTTGATTTCATTTTTGTATTCTACATGAAATTTTACATTAAAAATGATTAAAACGTACAATAGATCAAATAGTTAAAAAAATCTATAAATTATACAAAATATAAAACACTAGCATGTACCCGCGGTTTTGCTCGCGTTTTTTTTTTTTTTTTTTGCTTTGGTGGCTAATTATAAATATGTTCAAAAATTGGTTCAAATTTTGGAAATCCAAAAAGGTCTAACCATCATTCAAATGTGCCCAGTTTCAAGTCTCTACGTCTATTCAATCCAAAGATTTGACTTTTTTTGTCAAGTCTCCCATTACGCCCCAGGTCAAAATTTTCCGAAATCCCGTCTTAGGCCATCGTAATTGGGTCCCAGATCCAAATTTCGGAAAACCCTTGAACACCTTGAACGCCAAAAATGTTTTTTAACCATCTTTCAAATTATATGGCTTCCAAAGATATGGCTTTTCCTATTTCAAGGCCCCCATTAGGCCTTGGGTAAAAATTTTCCAAGGTCCCGTCTTGTTGCTCACCTGAATTCTAAAGAAACACAAAAATAAATAAATTTTTTAACGTCTTTTTGTTCGAAATATTTGGCTTTTCCAATTTCAAGGCCCCCATTAGGCCCCGGGTCAAAATTTTCCAAAATATAAACCTATAAAATATATCTATTAAAAAAAAAACGCATCAAAATCAGTTGCGTAGTTTTAAAGATTGAAGCATACATAGGGATATAGGGACAGAAAAAGCGACTTTGTTTAATATTGGGTTGTTCAATAAGTAATTCGTATTTTTCCAATAGATGGCGACTCTTTAACATATCTTAGGTTGTACTAATCGCATTGGGTCGCCCTGTACGGCGATTTAAAGAGGACACAAAGCTACAAGGACACCCAGACTGTGTTGGGATCATATGTTTCAGTCTCAAGTTATAGCGCGCCATAGATGTGGATCACTTACGATAACGTCCAGCGAAAAAGGTCTTGGTTGAAGCGCGGCGAGCCGACCCAAACCATCGCCAAGCCCGGATTGAGGGCCAGGAAGGTTTTGCTGTGTGTGTGTTGGGATTGGAAGGGAATCATCCACTATGAGCTGCTCAACTATGGCCAGACGCTTAATTCGATCATCTACTGCGAGCAACTCGACCTTTTGAATCAGGCGATTGACCCGAAGCGGCCAGAATTGGTCAATCGGAATGGTGTTGTGTACCACCAGGACAACGCTCGTCCTCACGCATCTTTGATGACCCGCCAGAAGCTACGGAAGCTCGGATGGGATGTCCTATCGCACCCACCTTATAGTCTGGACTTGGCACCAAGTGATTACCATCTATTCCGGGCCATGCAAAACGCTCTTGGTGGTACTATGTTGGCCTCAAAAAAGGCTTGCGAAAACTGGTTGTCTGAGTTTTTTGCAAATAGGGAGGGGGGTTGCCTTCTAAATGGCAACAAGTTTGCGAACAAAACGGTGCATATTTGACTTAAATCGGAAAATTCTAAGTATGTTAAATAAAGCGTCAAAATTCAATCACAGATACGACATTACTTATTGAACAACCCAATACTGTGTAGTAAAGAGATATGTTGTTTCGACTTAAATATTTATGCCGACCAGTGTAGATATACTCGAATGTATTTCATACCCTGTAGCCTCTAATTTTGCACTTACATTAATTATTTTTAGTACATAATTATATTTATATATTTTTATTTGTTTGCTAGTTTATACGATAAATATAATTACAGTTTCTTACTTAGCAATTTTTAACAAATCTCTATTACCGGTCTGTTTGTCACTTTGAGAGCTCAACGAGAATAATCGATTAAGCCATGTCCGTCTGTCTACATGCCCGACTGTCTGTTGCAATGCGTTTTTCTCGGAAAGTTTTAATGATGTTGACCTGAAAGTTCGAACTTAAGTTTTTTTTTGATCCTAGCCACTTTGTATGACAGAACCAAGGAGCCATGGTATTTTATGTATATCTTCCCTCATAGTCACACACAGTGTAAAGGGTGTTATTAGTTTGCCAGAAAGTTTGAAACGCATCGAAGACCCCCAGCTCGATAAGACGAATCGATTAAGCCATGTCCGTCTGTTTCTCCGTCCATCCGTCTGACTGTTGCAATGCGTATTACTCGGAAAGTAGTTAAGATATTAACCTGAAATTTAAAATTTAAGCTACGCAGTTTGTATGTCAGAGGCACGGTGTCACGTCCATTTTTAGGTGTGGCCCCTATACAAACTTACCACATATTTGGATTTTTTGTATGAAAATAGTTATTGTTTATGAATGTATTTACTCTAAACTGGGTAAAAAAGACTTGTAATGTCATCCAATAACAAAATCAAGGTGCCACGCCTAGTTTTAGCTATAAGCCCATATAAATCTATCGCCCATTTTTGAGTTTTTGTATAAAAATAGTTCTTATTTATGAATCTATTCACTACAATCTGGTTAAATTCACTTCTACTGTCCTTCTATGAATATACTGCCGATATGACAAGGATCAGGCCATTATAACATACAGACTCCATACAAACTAACCTTCCATTTTGTTTTTTTGTTCATGAAAATTATTGTTATATCTGCATTTTTAGCTTAAAATTTTATATATGATACCCCTTATTTGAGCCCACCCAATCCCTTTCAAACATTATCCATGTTAATGAATGACAGTCTTAAATGATTAAATTAAAGTTTCGCATAGGATAACAACAATTCTACCGAAGTCACAGGTTTTTCCTTTGTTTTTATTTTTGCATTCCAAGACGATAAATTTCTCATTAGACAATCTTTTTTTTTTAAAAAAAAAAAAAAATTTTTTTTTTTTCGAAGAAATTAAAAAACCATAAAATAGAGTTAACTCCCTTAATAATAACAACAATTAATCACTTGTATCCAAAACAGATTTTTTTCACTTGGTAAATAGATTAATTCCCTATATATACGCATACTTTCTATATGGCATTTTTTGCAACAGTTCCACGGAGCCTATAACTCTCGCGGCCATCTCTCGGTTTTAAATCACGTAGTTTCTATAAAATAAAATACGCATATACATTTCTCTTTTGGGCCTTGAGCAATGTCCTCCACATACGATCGTTAGGTTCTGTGTTGAAGCCGTTTTTTAGAATACTAATTTTTAAGTTTTAAATACAAATTTAGCTTCCTTGAGAAGATGGAAATTTGTGTTGGATGTAAGATATTTTTCTTACTAAAAAACTTTGTAGGTTGGTCATATAACGGAACCTTCTCCGATCCTTATTTAAGATTTAACTAAGTATATTCTTAACAAGTATTGAGAATATAGTTGATGTAGGCAAGTGAAACTGGTTGTCCTAGTGGGCAAGTCCAACCTTTAACACTAAGCCTAATGATCGTATTGAGCCTTACCATTTTCAAAACCAAACTATTCAAAATCCCGTTCTAGTGCCTACCCAAAGATAAAAATTGGTTTAAAAACTATATTGTCACTATTCGTCTGTCTTTAGTTACTCGTTTCATTCGCTCATTTTTGAAGATATTAGGCTAGAGTCGAAATCAAATTTTTAAGCATAGTCTCCATAAAAATTACTGTTTTTGGAGTGCAAATATGATTATTTATGAAAATGTATAGTAAAACAAGAAAAAAAGTTAACTTCGGTTGGACCGAAGTTTATATACCTGTTACACATCATTTGACGTTGATAGACCTTCGTGTGCAGCATTTGTATTAAATTTTATTTCAAAATACTAAAAAAATTAAATATACTCTTAAAAATTTAGGGAACTCGCGGTCCGATTTGGACCAATTTTAAACTAAAGATTTTGGCATGGTATAAGAAACATTTTAACCATATTTGAAGCCATTCGCTTTATAAATACATTTTTTCATATAAGAACTTGAAAAAATGTTGTACTTTTTGTATGGGAGCTATACCCTAAAAGTGGGCGTGGCACATTGATTTTAACATAGAAACTACACAGGACCTAGAAAAGCTTAAGTTGAAAATTTCAGCCCAATATCTTTAAAACTGAGCGAATAAATCGCGCAGCAACACACAGACAGACGGACAGACGGACGGACGGACAGACGGACAGACAGACGGACATGGCTAAATCGATTCGTCTCGTCGAGGTGATCAAGAATATATATACTTTATAGGGTCTACGATGCCTCCTTTAATGCGTTACAAACTTTCCGACAAACTGAATATACCTGTTTACACTAGTGTAACAGGTATAAAAAAAGTTCACCCCATGTTCACAGTAGGACACATGCTTGAAGTAGAATAACTGAAGCATAAAAATACAAATGTAACAATAATTTTCTTGCGAATAGCAAAAAATGGAAGCAGAGTTTTTATAGGAATATATGCTATAGTTGTCCGATACTTATCATATCGGTGGTGTACACACAGGATGACATTAGATATATTTTTACCCAATTTGAAGTAAAAACATTCATAACTGTCTTCTTCAAAGCGTTACAAACTTTTTGATACTAAAACTGAATATACCCGTTTACACTATCTGTAACGGGTACAACAAGAAAAACGTGTATTTCGGTAGAACCGAAGCTCAAATACCCGTCAAACGTATTGTTGAATCATTGGATTTGATTTTGGATAAAATAAAATAAGTTTTTGTCCAATTCGTAGAAAATATATTCAGAAAAAACTATCTATTATCATAAAACACTATGAGTGATGGGTATAAAGAGCAATTAAAAATCATCCTAACGTTGCTATAATCTTATTAAATTAAAATCATCTATGTGGATTATGTTTATTTTTTGTTTTTTTTGTTTTTTGGTAAATAAGTTTAAGCGCAGAAATTTTATTTACAAAAACGTTCACACTGCATTTGGACCTGTATAATTTGTTTGGTCATAGGTTAAATGTATCGAGTGGCATTGGACCATCCCAGCTCGGTGCATACCCTAAGTGCAGCCACGCAAATCCTTGCTTTTTTTAACCATTTTCGATCATTCTTTGCAGCATATCTCTGGAAATAAAGACAATTTTTATAAAAAAAACGTTTACTTTCAGGTATCCCTTCAGTAAAAAGTCTGACCGCAACAGATCAAGCAAGGCACATTTCGACCACGATACTTACGCATATATCCACGTTGCGTACACACAATTTAGCTGTGACTCGCAATGTAAATAACAATTTTAGCGTATTGTTTAGTGTGTAGGCCATAAAATTGTTCAAGACCGACGCGTCCAACGCGTGCTCACTTAAGTCAATCTGAAAGCAAATATCAAATTTAAAGCAGTTAAACATTATGGTGCGAAAATCGTGGCACTAAACTTTGTGCAAAAATTTTGAGTTTGAAAGGGATCACACGAAATGATGATCATGAATACGCCTGATGGTATCGGATGGCAACGATAATAGCATTGATACTAATATACCCAAAAAAATATTTAAAAAAAGCGTGCAAAAAATGCTCTCATTTATCTGTTTTTAAATCCATCTTTTAAGGAACTTAGTTCCTTATCATATTGGTAGTGTGTAAATAGGAAGATATTAGATTGTTTTTACCCAATTTGGAGTAGATTTGTTTAACTACAATACATACGGACAGACAGACGGACATGGCTAGATCGAGTCGTCTCATCGAGCAGATCAAGAATATATATACTTTATGGGGTCTACCTCCCCTTTTCGTTACAAACTTTCTACAAACGAATATACCCGTTTACACCAAGTGTAAGAGAATGTGACAGATAAGCTATTTGTCAAAGGAACAATAAAGAAAACCACTTTTAAAGATCATTTTTCCGAGTTAGCAGACAAATCGCCGGAACCAGAAAACGATATATCTACACAAATAAACAAATATGTAAAAAATGTTAGAAACAGTCTATTTAATCTAATCATTTTGGAAAGAGTGCAACTCCTGCCACTACTTCAAAAACTTTCTAGACAAGTAAGAGTTTTTTTAACTTCGAGTAAGATATTAGAATAAAGGCGCATTTATCTGCTAAGTATAAAATTCGAGAAAATTATGTTCCTGAATAAAAAGGGTTCGGGAAACCCCATTTTTATACCCTGTACCAAAGGGTAAAAGGGTATATTAGGTTTGTGCGAATGTATGTAACAGACGAAAGGTGGCAAGATTGACCCTATAAATTATATATATTCTTGATCAGCATTGGAAGGGGAGTCGAACTAGCTATGACTGTCTGTCCGTTTGTCTGTCTGTCTGCCTGTCTGTCTGTCCTACTATTTGGTGTATAAGAGAGATTTTATCGGAGACTTTAAGAAACTTACACTCTCCTGAGCCGTCAAGTGTACACTGGCAAACGGTTTTCTCCAGACCCATTTTAAGGGGTACCCCCCATACAAATCTACACCAAAATTTTGGTTTTATGCATAAAAACGACATTGTTTCTTATTCTAGGAACTCTTAATTTAGTATAAATTATGTCTATGATATTCCCAATAAAATATCCCAATATGAATAGGACCAACAAAATTTTAGGTATAGCCCCCATACAAATGTACCCCATTTTTTAAGTTTTAGTATAAAAATCCAATAAAATGAGGTATGGTAGTAATATACGACTTAACTTAAAGTAAATACAGATTAGGTACAGGGTATCTTGCAGTCGAGCATACTCGACTTCAGCGTTCTTTCTTGTTTTTTTTTTTTTGGTCGGGCACGATCGGGTAAAAATTTTTATCCCGTGTCCATCACTAGAGTGTACAAATGTATTGTGAAGTTAAATTAGGTTTTCTGAAGTGAATCAATTTTTTTATATAATGGAAAATTAATATAGACAAATAGAAAGAAAGGATAACGGTATTGTAATTGTATTTCTCTTGGGATCATTTTCGTAGACTTTACAGCCGTTTTAAACGTACAGCAATATGTCAAGTGGCATTATAGATGTTAGTTATAAGTTACTTCATTTGACGAGTATTAAATTTTCGGTTCCACCCAAGTAAACATTGTTCCTTACTGTTTAAATTAGTTTGGCAAAAATGTGTAAGCAAACAAATGTGTATATTGTGTGTGTAGTTTTATATGGCCTTACAAATGATAATTGCTGATTCGGCAATGTGCATGTAAGCTTTACTTGAGTATTTGTTTCCTATAAAAGTTTATGTGTTTATTTATGTGTGTACCTACATACATATATACATAATTCGAGTCATAAGCTTTGAGCATATCATCGGTGCGCTAATGTTAACAATTTGGCTCTCTTAGTTGTAATACTCTCTCTCTCTCTCTCTCTGCTTATGTCGCGAACCTAATAGCAAAACAAACGAAATAAAGCACACGACTGCGCAAAGATTTTGACCGAAACTTGCAATGTGTTAGTACAAATAGTAACAGTATTGTAGGCGCTAACTACACATGTTCATTTCGACCAAAGTAAGTAAATATGTAGTTACAGTTATAATAATATGTATGTATGTGTATGTATGTAAAGCTGAATAAGTGTCAACTAAATTGAATATGAAAACAAATTGTAATTTTTGTTAAATATTTGAAAAGCTTTCAGCAAATTTATGAAATTTCTTTCAAAATTAGAATTTTAGACGAAAGATTTAGACGAATTGAACCGTTATATTTTCAATTTACATAAAAGCATTTTTACATTCGTTTACTCTTCTAGTAAAATTACCTCATTACCAAACTTTCTCAAACTGGAGAAAGTCAAAATTTAAATACTGAAGATCTGAAATTTTGAACAATATTGTATATAATTTTATTACAAAGTGTTTGGTTAACTTCAAAAGCAAAGTTTGAAATGGTATATTATTTTTTAAGCTTTTATTTTTGCTCCTGCTACTGCTCTGAATTTGAAAAGTGCATAGCAGGGAGCAACAGGAAAAATTTGAAAAGTAGACTCTACTATCTATATACATATATCAATTGCGCTACAGCCGATTGTTGGCCTTGGCAATACGCAAGGTTTCGCACCAGCGGTTGAAATCCAGTGTTATAAGATACCAATTTGGGATATCGATCTTGCGGATGTTCTCCAAAGATCTGGTCCTCTTAACGTAGCGGCGGACGTCACTACCGCGTCCCTGCGATTTGATTCACGTCTTGGTTATAAAATTTTCTTTGCCATTTGTATTGGATGTTCCTGACTATGTCTGGTACTGGAACTATAGTTGGACTGGTACTGTCCAACTATAGTTCCCACGTACGGTTTTTTGTCTATTACACAATATGCCAGATAGGATTCTATAAGCGTTTGGAAGGAGACTTATTACGCAATAGTTTGTGCAGACTGTAGTGTATCTTTTCTTAAAAACTAGGCACATGGGACTAAGGTTCCAGTCATTAAGCATACTCTCACCAGTCCATGTTTTACACAAGGGTTGATGCATAAATAACTCCGCGGGTAATTCGTCTGCGCCTGCCGCTTTGTTATTTTTAGCCTTTGCATGACTTCTAATACCTCGTCATAGTCTGGTTGCTCCACAGGAACCCTATCATCGGTCGGGGGACTCAGATATTCATCATCTCCACCAATGGTATGGTTCCCATTATCGCCCCCAAGTAGGGTGGAGAAGTGGCTTCTCAATAGCCTTAGTGATTCCTGGACATCTGTTACCATGTTTCCTTGTTCATCCTTGCAGAAAAAAGCTCCTTGCTTATAACCTTCGGACATACGCTTGATTTTGTGGTAAAATCCTCGGGTATCGTTTCTGCTACTTATCATCTTAATTTCCTCCACTTCACCCCTTTTGATTTCTCTTTTGTTCCGTCCGACCGGACGTTTCTTACTATATCGCTCAACAACAGTTTGTATTGCTCCCGCCTGCAGAGTTCGTAGTTGTGGTTTATTTAGGGGCTTTAAAGGGGGGAGGGCCTGGTGAAAGGGGCGCCAACCTACCAACAGCTAGCTTACGTTGTATGCTAGCTCGCCTATCGTGCGCTGTGCTGAGTTTAACACGTACCTTGGCTAGAACAAGGAAAGTGGTCTGAGTCGATGTTAGTAGAGTGCCTAGCATCAATCACAACATGATCTATTTGGGTGTAGATACTTAGGTCGCCACTACGCCATGTTGCCTTGTGAATCTCGAGATGTGGGAATCTGGTACTACTTATGATCATGTTTCTGCCCGCAGCAAAGTCGATTAGGCTTTCTCCATTACTGTTGGTGGTGTCTTGTAGGCTAAATTTACCGATGGTGGGGCGAAAGATTTCTTCTCTCCCAATTTGGGCGTTGAACATTTTTATGTCATGTTTGGGGCAGCGATCGTAGAGGCTTTTTCGCTCATAGAATTCATCTTTCTCCATCTCCTCTTTAACAATTGTCGGGGCGTGTACACATACGAGTATAAGGCTAATGTTGAAAAATTTAGCTCTGATGCGTATCGCGGCAAGACGTTCATCTACAGCTGTAAACCTGGAGACGAGTCCGCTTAGTTTTATATCAACCACGAAGCCACATCCAAATATGTGTTGCCTCTCATGGCCACTGCAGTAAATGTCACAGGTTGATAAATTTATGCAACCGTGACCAGTCCATCGGATTTTCTGGATAGCAGTAATGTCTGCTCTGAAATTGTCGAAAGTGGTAATGAGTTTTTCTATCGCACCATTCCTGTTGAGGGTTCGGACGTTTCAGGAGCACATCGTTTTCGGGGATAGTCATGTTTATTTGCTCTAACGGTAGTTGGGGCCTCCAGAATCCTTGCCCCTGCCGCGGAATTATCCACGGGTGGATTCACACATCTGTCGCTGCCACCTGGAGTACTTTCGTTTATACTAGCTATCATTGCATTGCATTGATATTAAAGAATGTTGCGCAACATTGTGTGAATACTATCTTACTTTCTTACTCTGATATCAAAAGTAGTCTGTATAAAATGTTTTTAAATATTTCAAGTAAATTTTGATATTGCACGAAACACAAGCAATGTAATATCTCATGAAAATCTAGCACCGTGTGACTGGGCCCTAAGGAATCGATGCTAATGCTTGTATATTTTTTAAAATTTTGGAATATGGCTTTTTTCACCAAGCGATATAAATTGTTGTACGTTTTTCAGTGATATTCACTGTATTTTATTTGTATTTCAGTGGATATTAGTTATGCGTTAAAACAGTATTTTATCAATTAAATTGCCACCTTGAATTAACAATAATTCAATTAGACCCTATAAAGTATATATATTTTTGATCTCCTCGACGAGACGAATCGATTTAGCCATATCCGTCTGTCTGTCTGTTTGTTGCTGCGCGATTTATTCGCTCAGTTTTAAAGACAATGGGCTAAAATTTTAAACTTAAGCTTTTCTAGGTCCTGTGTACTTTCTATGTTAAAATCAATGTGCCACGCCCACTTTTAGATATTGCTCCCATAGAAAATAATAACATTTTGTCAAATTCTTATAAGAAAAAATTTCTTTATAAAGCAAATGGCTTCAAATATGGTTCAAATGTTTCTTATACCACGCCAAATCTTCAGTTTAAAATTGGTCCAAATCGGACCGCGAATTCCTAAATTTTTAAGAATATATTTAATTTGTTTAGTATTTTAAGATAAAATGTAGTATAAATGCTGAACACGAAGATGAATTCACGTCGAATGATGTGTGACAGGTATATAAATTTCGGTACAACCGAAGTAAAATTTTTTTTTTTTTTTTTTTTAATTTATTTACGAATTTGTTGTGCAAAAATTGTTGCAAGTATATTATTCAAAGTATTGTGCATCACTATCTACTACTTTCTCTGATCTTTCAGACAATTTGCGGATACCATGTCGGAAGAAAGTAACGTATTTTAAGCCAATCCATGAATCGTCCCATTTATGGCTATATTCATAATAAATGAACTGTCGCTCGGCTAGGCAAATACTCATCGACCGAAAGAGATGCTAATCGGAAGGAGCGATGTCTGAAGATTACAGCGGGCGGAGTAGGACTTCCCAAACAAGCGTTTCAAAGTAGATATTGACCGGTTTTACAAGCATTGTAGTGCTACAATATCACTTTGTCACTTTTCTTCGTATTTCGGCCAGTTTTGCTTTAGAGTGCTGCAAACGCATGAGTTGAGTCGGATAGATTTGTCCCGTAGTCGTTTCGTTCGGTTTGTGAAGCTCGTAGTAGATCACGCCACACTAGTCCCACCAAATATAGAGCATTACCTTCATGCGATCAATACTCGGCTTTGCGAAGGATGTTAATGGCTGGTCGGAAATAACACATGACATTTGGCGCTTGGGGTTATCGTATTGGAACCACTTTTCATAATTGCAGTAATAATTGTAAAAACACCCTTCCTTTTCCGCCATGCAAGCAGTGAAATCGCCTCCCAACTTCACTCGACTTCAATTCGTACGGCACGAAATTTCCTGATATTGAATCTTTCCCAAGGCCTTTAAACGCCACAAAATGATTGCTTGATCAACTTCAAATAAATCTGAAATATCTTGTTGCGTTTCACATGGGTCTTAATCGAGTAATACCTCTAATTCTTTATCATCAAACTTGTTCGACTGACCTGGACGTTCTTCGTCATTTACATCAAAATCACAACTTTAAAATTAGACCCTATAAAGTATATATATTTTTGATCTCCTCGACGAGACGAATCGATTTAGCCATATCCGTCTGTCTGTCTGTTTGTTGCTGCGCGATTTATTCGCTCAGTTTTAAAGACAATGGGCTAAAATTTTAAACTTAAGCTTTTCTAGGTCCTGTGTACTTTCTATGTTAAAATCAATGTGCCACGCCCACTTTTAGATATTGCTCCCATAGAAAATAATAACATTTTGTCAAATTCTTATAAGAAAAAATTTCTTTATAAAGCAAATGGCTTCAAATATGGTTCAAATGTTTCTTATACCACGCCAAATCTTCAGTTTAAAATTGGTCCAAATCGGACCGCGAATTCCTAAATTTTTAAGAATATATTTAATTTGTTTAGTATTTTAAGATAAAATGTAGTATAAATGCTGAACACGAAGATGAATTCACGTCGAATGATGTGTGACAGGTATATAAATTTCGGTACAACCGAAGTAAAATTTTTTTTTCTTGTTTTTTTTTTTTAATTTATTTACGAATTTGTTGTGCAAAAATTGTTGCAAGTATATTATTCAAAGTATTGTGCATCACTATCTACTACTTTCTCTGATCTTTCAGACAATTTGCGGATACCATGTCGGAAGAAAGTAACGTATTTTAAGCCAATCCATGAATCGTCCCATTTATGGCTATATTCATAATAAATGAACTGTCGCTCGGCTAGGCAAATACTCATCGACCGAAAGAGATGCTAATCGGAAGGAGCGATGTCTGAAGATTACAGCGGGCGGAGTAGGACTTCCCAAACAAGCGTTTCAAAGTAGATATTGACCGGTTTTACAAGCATTGTAGTGCTACAATATCACTTTGTCACTTTTCTTCGTATTTCGGCCAGTTTTGCTTTAGAGTGCTGCAAACGCATGAGTTGAGTCGGATAGATTTGTCCCGTAGTCGTTTCGTTCGGTTTGTGAAGCTCGTAGTAGATCACGCCACACTAGTCCCACCAAATATAGAGCATTACCTTCATGCGATCAATACTCGGCTTTGCGAAGGATGTTAATGGCTGGTCGGAAATAACACATGACATTTGGCGCTTGGGGTTATCGTATTGGAACCACTTTTCATAATTGCAGTAATAATTGTAAAAACACCCTTCCTTTTCCGCCATGCAAGCAGTGAAATCGCCTCCCAACTTCACTCGACTTCAATTCGTACGGCACGAAATTTCCTGATATTGAATCTTTCCCAAGGCCTTTAAACGCCACAAAATGATTGCTTGATCAACTTCAAATAAATCTGAAATATCTTGTTGCGTTTCACATGGGTCTTAATCGAGTAATACCTCTAATTCTTTATCATCAAACTTGTTCGACTGACCTGGACGTTCTTCGTCATTTACATCAAAATCACAACTTTAAAACCACTTCCGACACTATTTTTCAGATAGTGCATACTCGCCACTGATATTCCTTACCCTCTGTCGCACTTTTCTTTATATTACAGTAATGAAAAAGAACTCCCCGCAAAACCACAATACATATTTGGTACGAAATTCGACGTATTCTAATTGTTGTTGTTTTTGTTGTTTATGTTTTAACTAAATGACAAAGGGTGCAAAAGATGCTCATTAACAATAGGTTTTAGCGGTTAAAATTGAAACTGAAATATGGTTTCATAAACTAATGGCGACCTTATATGACCAACGGTCATTACTAATACAAGGTCCCAATAAATTTAACATTCAATTTTTAAACACAACTTTTTAACCAATTAAAAATCACATGCATAATTGACGCCAAAAATGAATAAACGCTGAAAAATTAATTTTTGTGATGTGTAAGCCGAACTATCGATGACACTATCGTACACTATCGAGAGATTGAGCCATCGATAGTATGGAAGCTCGATAGTGTCAAACCATCGATAGTGCCGATATTGCTATCGATAGTTTTCCACCTCTAATGCCAAGCGTTCTTTCGCTCTCAATTTACTTGATTCCAAATGTCAGTCTTATTAAAAGACAAAAACGGAAAGCAAAGCGAAGCAAAAAACATATCTCTATTTTCTACACACTCGCCATACTAAATAAAAAATCGAGCATTCTTCTAACTGACTCTCATACGCTTGCATTGCATGGTATCAATGTTTCGCTGGGCATCACAGTAAAATTTTAACTTCGGTTGAACTAAAGATGTAATAATCGTCGTCCTTAAACTCGTACAGTTTGTATTTCCACGAAAGTAATTATTAATCCTGGTTAGAGTTAAAAGATGAGCACGGGACCCACTGATCCCGCAGGTCCCGATAAAAATGGCTTTCCCGACCCCGCCCATCCAAAAGATTTTCAAATTATCGCGCGGGTCCTAAATCCCACCCGAATGTTTTACACATTTTTATACCTGTCACACATGGTGTAAAACAGATATTATCAATTTGACGGAAAGTTTGCAATGCATGAAAGGAGGCAGTGCAGATCATATAAAGTATACATATATATTTTTGATCACCTCGACGAGATGAATCGATCGAGCCATGACCGTATGTCTGTTTGTTTGTTGCTCCGCAACTTAATCGCACAGTTTTTAAAATATTGGTCTAAAATTTTAAACTTAATTTTGTCCTGTATACTTCGTATGTTAAAATCAATGTGTTACACCCAATTTTAGACATATCCCCCATACAAACATATAAACAAGTTATTATAAAAAAAAAGGTTGGTAATAGAGCTAATGGGTTCAAATATAGTATGTTACAAATCCAAACCAAATCTTTATATACCCTGTACCCAAAGGGTAAAAGGGTAAAAGGGTATACATATTAAGTTTGTGCGAATGTATGCACTTACAAACGGTTTTTCTCTAGACCCATTTTAAGAGGTACCCCCCATACAAATGTACCCCAAAATTTTGTGTTTTTGCATAAAAACGTCATTGTTTTTTATTCTAGGAAGTTCAAATTTAGTAAAAATTATGTCTATGATAGTCCCAAAAAAATATCCCAATATGGATAGGACCAACAAAATTTTAGGTATAGCCCCCATACAAATTTACCCCAAAATTTTGGGTTTTACATAAAAACGTCATTGTTTTTTATTCTAGAAAATTTGAATTTAGTATAAATTATGTCTATGATAGTCCCAATAAAATATCTAAATATAGGTAGGACCAACAAAATTTTAGGTATAGCCCCCATACAAATTTACCCCAAAATATTGGGTTTTTAAATAAAAACAACATTGCTTTTTTTTTCTAGAAAATTTAAATTTAGTATAAATTATGTCTATGATAGTCCCAATAAAATATCATTATATGGGTAGGACCAACCAAATTTTAGGTATAGCCCCCATACAAATTTACCCCAAAATTTTGGGTTTTTACAAAAAAAAAGTCATGGTTTTTTTTTCTTGAAAATTTAAATTTAGTATAAATTATGTCTATGATAATCCCAATGAAATAGACCAATATGGGTAGGCCCAACAAAATTTTAGGTATAAACCCAATCAAAGATATACCCGATTTTTTAAGTTTTTCTATGAAAATCCAATTCAATGATGTATGGTAGTAAAATAGAACCTAACTTAAGGTACATATAGATTGGGTACAGGGTATCTTGCAGTCGAGCATACTCGACTTCAGCGTTCTTTCTTGTTTTTTTTTTTTTTTTTTTATTTTCCTATGAATAAATTCATACATCTGTCTACAACAACATCTTGTACATTTTATAATATCGATAAAGGAATAAAATTAATTTTAGAGAACAATTTCTTTAAATTATATTTAAAAACAAAAAAGAGATGTATGAAGAAGTTATCATGAATAACAATTTCTTTATTAAATAAGTTGGCGTTTATTGATAGTGCGGTAAGTCAGCTGGTCGGATCCTTTTTAGACGTCGTCTAGTATTTAACTCAAGTATGGGTAAGTTACTAATCTCGTTGTTTGAATGTGACAGGATTCTGGTGTGGTAACTTCTACTAACTGCTACTATTTCTTCTTTAACGGTGTGTATTTTGAGATCTCTGTGTATATCTGCGTTAGAAATATACCATTCCGCTCTTGTGATTTGTCGAAGTATTTTTGACTGTTGCCGTTGTATTATATTGATGTTTGATGTTTTAGATGTACCCCAAACTTGAAGGCTGTAAGTCCAAATTGGTTCTTTGATGGTTTAATACAAAATAAGTTTATTGCTCATAGATAGCTTCGATTTTTTGTTCATAAGGCAGCTCAGTTGACGATATTTCTTTTTTTTTTGATTTCGTTTTTTTTTTTTCTATGTGTAACTTCCAAGTCAGTTTATTGTCTAAGTAAATTCCCAAGTATTTGGCCGATTTCTCAATAGGTATGTCAACACTATTTATTTTTAAAGGAATGGGCACGAAAACTCTTTTGGTTATAAAAATAACTTGTGTATTTTTGTTTTCGTTAATTTGTATGGCCCATTTATCAAACCACTATTTGGTGTTATTAAGTATTTTTTTAAGCTTATTTGAGGCTGTAGCTAAGTCTTTATGTGAATAAAGAAGAATTGTGTCATCTGCGAAAGTTGCTATCATAGAAGAGGATTCTATTGGGATAGTGAAGTGTTGTGTAAAAAGGACGTAGAAGACTGGTCCAAGAACGCTACCTTGAGGTATATCTGCTTTAATTCGCTTAATTGTAATCAGATACATAACTTTTAAGCATGTGGTTAAAATCTGGTGGACCAATGTCGAATGCTTTTTTCAACATGAAGAAATATTCCAATACAATACTTTTTATCTTCTAGAAATCTAGAAGATAAAAAGTATCTGAATTATCTAGAAATTTTATTAACTACTCTATGGATGTGTTCAATGGTTAAGTGATGTTTCCGAAACCCAAACTGATGGTCAGGTATAATATAGCTATTATCGAGGATGGGTTGAACTCTGTTAAGGAATAGTTTTTCAAAAACTTTTGAAAAAATATTCCTTAAACCAAATCTACAGTAGAAATCAAAAAAAGCAACAACTTGTTTCAAAAAGTTAAAGTGAATATTGGAAAGCTATTACGCGTCATTTCTTTCAATAAAAATTTTTTGAACCTCGGTAATCTATCTACCATAGTAAAAATAAAGTTCCAACGAGTTTTAACATGTTGTTTAAGAAATTTAGATAGGCTTGATTTAAGCTCTGAGTGCTTAAAATGAGCCATTTAAAATTTAGAAGCATCTATCAACAAGAGAAGTTCGGATAAGTTTACTTTTTAGAAAATTAGCATTGATATTGTGTTTTCACGCATATTTAATTTCGGTGATTTTTTTAATAGTGATTTAAAGATCGCAATGGCGCACTGCGACAGAAAGTAGTGATTTGCGATTTTTTTGTTCCTCAGACAACATGCTCAGTTATCGACGATTTTGTGTATTGCTCTTTGTGAACATTGAAACTGTTCATTTATCAGTGATTGGTGCGCTTATCACTCTTCACGAATTGGTCATATTTGCATGAACACTGAACCTGTACAATTTCGTTGATACATTTCCCAGTCACTGAAAACGCAATTGCAACAAAAATATGAATAAAAATTGATGTGAATTGTGACTGTTTTTTATACAAAAAAAGTAAAACAAACGGCAGAATGCAAAATGTTTTCTGCCAAACTGTCGTCCAAAACAAACGTGATTAACTTAAACCAGCATTTGCAAAGGAAGCAACCAAGAACACAATCGTTTTTTTTTCTTTAAATAATATTTTTTGTGCAATTAAAATATGTACAATAAAAACAGTGCTTTACTTTTCAATGAATTAAAACAAAGTCGGTTTGTTGTGTTGGTGTAGCGAAACAGTTCAGTTAGCGGCGATTTTGTGTATTACTCTTCGCAAACAGAGAACCTGTTTAGAAATCGATGATTGTTTTTTCGCAAACTGCGATTTTATTATTTTGTACAGTCACTGCGATTTTCAAGTCGCAGTCGTTGATCACACTGCGAAAATCACTCTTTTTGCCAACACTATTATTTATTTTGAAGTCCCGAGTGCAAATTTGCGTCCCAAATGAAATTAAAAGACATCCGGGAGTTTCGGGATAGTAGGTAGGGTGAAACGTAATGATTTTTTATTTTATTCAATGTCCCCTTTTAGCTTGATACACTTATTCTAGCGATTTTCCAATTCTTTATCCCGCCCAAAAATAATTTCCGGAAGATCGGCAAAGTACTCCTCCGCGGCGTCGATGATTTCCTCGCGTGAGCTGATTTTATTTATTGATGTGGCTCATCTTTTGAGGTTTGGGAAGAGATAATAGTCCGAGGGAGCCAAATCGGGCAAATACGGTAGATGCGGAATTAATTGGAGCCCTAAGTCATTGATTTTAGCCGTTGCTCTTATTTTTAGTTTCATGTTAACTGATTATACCTTTTTTTTTATGATATATTGGGATTTGGCTATACTTTTGTGAATTCATTACTTTACACAACAACAAATATTTTTTAAAATTTTGTAAATTACCAAAAATATGGCATTTCAAAATTGTTTTGAAATTTCTGTTAAAACTACAAAAGCTTTGGTTCTAATTAACCGATTTTTGATTAAAAAAAAAATATTATTTAAAATTTATTTATAACAATTTTATAAAACAAACAAGGAAAAACGTTAACTTCGGTGGAACCGAAGCTGAAGTACCCGTTACATGGGCGTGGCGTCTTGGTTTTGACCCTGGCTGACAAAAGAAATGTTTTTAACCAATTGGGAGCGAGTACAGTCATAAATAATTACTATTTTTAAACAAAAAAACGAAAAAAATCGATAAGTTTGTATGGGGGCTATACCTAAAAATGGGCGTGGCACTTTCATTCTCGAACTTAACATAGTCGTTGCCGAGAAAAGCTTAAGTTTAAAATTTCAACCCAATATCTTTATATCTTCATCGAATAAATCGCATAGCAACAAACAGACGGACAGACAGACGGACATGCCTATATCGATTCGTCTCATCGAGCTGGTCAAGAATATATATACTTTGTGGGGTCTCCGATGCCTCCTTCAATGCGTTACAAACTTTTGGACAAACTGAATATACCCGTTTACACTATGTGTAACGGGTATAAAAATACGGGTGTTCTTATTTTCGATATAGAACAATCCTAAGGGGTGACCACATACAACTTTTTTTTGGATCACCCTACTATACACCCTTTATACTGCTGACATGCCAACGATTCCTGATACTAGGCTGCTACCCTTCTGGACGGTCTTTTTTTTTTGTGTTTTCTCCCCCCCAAACCCCCCCTGATTTCCTTCAGATGCAGCTGAATATCTAAAAGCTAAAAAGATGGAATATAATGGTTATCCCGGAGAAATCTACGCAAATAACTTTTTTCCTAGGAAGAGAAGGTTGCCACCCGGTCCAACTGCACGGCTCACCTATCCCAACCAGTGACACTGCCAAGTACCCAAGTCTGGAGCACGATAGAAGGTTGAAATGTGCCCCTCACCTAATCAATTAGAAAAAACAATTAAATGCTAGATTGAAGAGGTACCTCTGGCTTCTGGGAAAAAGATCCAACCTGAGGTAAAACAAAAGCTCATTTGGGCATATGGAATCTCAATCTGGGGCACTACCAGCCATAGTAAATGCGATTGATCCATAAAATCCAAAACAAAGTACTCAGTACAATCTCCAATGCGCTCCCGTTCCATACGAATAGAGATATACACAATGTGCTCGAAGTCCCTTGGGTCCATCTAGAGATCCCCAGATTTGCCAAAGCCTAGTGAGACAATGAATGGGCACACCAACCCTTACCATAAACCTGTTGGACAACAGCGCTGTCACCTGCCGCCTACGTAAAGACCACTCGCTAGATCTGCCTCACCGAGTAAGTTGAACTCCCAACCCCTCCCCAACTAGCACCACCCCAACATCAAGGGCTTAGGAAGATTAAAGTTAATTTTTTTAACTGTTTTCTTTTATTTGCAATCGTCCTTTTGGACAATCAACTAAGGGTTATTAATTAACGTCGACTTTTAAATTAATATTTATATTAAATTTAACATCAATTTCATGAAACCACCAATAGTAATGGAGAAAGGCTAATTTACTTTTCCGCGGGCCGTCACAAGTAGCACCAGATTCTAACACCTCTACATCGAGCCCAGGCATGCATCGAGCGTGCTTAATGTATGTGCATATAGAGATGTCGACCCAGCTCACGCCAAGAAAGCAGTAGCTATCTAAAAAGCATCGGATGTAAGATTTTTCAACTAAAGAGAAAACTTCGAGAGACTTTCTGCCATCTGACAATATTTATGAATAGTAAAAACATATCTCAAACTCATTATCATTGCCTATGCTAGACCTCGGACGCAATCCTGGTACGATAAGAAGTGTCACATTGCAGAATGTAGCATACCAGCGAACTCTACAAGCGAGAGCAACACGAGCTGTTGTTGATCTTTACCGGAGAGAGGAAGGCGCCTTTTAAAATGCAAAAAAAGGGGTACTAAAAAGTTGTGAGTTAAAATAGTTTTGTGGATGTGGAACAGAAATGAGGTTTGGCAATTCTTCTATTTATCCGGAGTCTTGTTCTGCAAATACTTGGAGGAGGCTATGTAGGAACCTCTTTTCTACCGGAGAAAAATTGCAGCTAGCGAAGTCACAGACACATGTATTCCCCTGTGCGTCTACCAGACTATGAAGAGCTATGAAAAGCTTTACTATAAAAAATCGTCAGTCACAAAAAAGCTGCCCACGAGTTCTTTAAGAACGGCAACAATAAGTTGACTAGATGTATACTTCAACTCTCACAAAATATAGAATGGTGAATGCATGCCCAACGATTGGAACCCAATTTTAAAGAAAGGAGACCCAGCTCTTTGCCTTCGCGAAAATTTGCCAATCGCATATAAAATACTGCCCAGAGTAATGTGTAATAAACTTGAAACATACATTTGAAGTGTGATTGGAAAATATCATTGTAGTTTAAGACCAAATAAGTCGACTATCTACAAAATATTTACACTACTCCAAACTGTGAAAAAAATCTAAAGAAAACCATATCTCCACATATTTGTCGACTACAAAGTAGCGTTCAACACTCCAATAAAATCCACATTCTACGACGAGCTGACTTATCTTTGTATCGCAACAAAGATACCAAGAAAGGGCACAGTCTCTTGATGAAATATATATATACTTATTATCCAATGACCAAGATTAACCAGCCTGTCTCATCTTAATCGGCAAAGGTCAACGTGCAGTCAACAATAAAGTAAGTGGAAGTACTTGGTATCGAATCGCAAACTATCATCCCTACTTTGTGGAAAGGAATATTTTAACTTCGATTTTGTGAAAAATGCGTCTCTCGATCCTATTTCCGGCAAATTCGGAATAAAACTTTCTCCAGGAATACAAAATTCCACTCTAGTCTAAGTGTATCAATCAGAACAACTTTGCATTGCAATTCGACGGACTTAAAAATCTAACATCTATAATATAATGTTATTACAATGTTGTTTGATTTCTTATCAAATTTAAATCTACAAACTTTGGTCACAGGTTCACTAACGCATTTTCAATTTTTAAACCATTGTATTCTTGACCGCCCGCTAGTGTGGTAAGGTTGCCAGGGAAGCCACCAACGTCGTATAACAAAAATAACCACATAGGAAAAAGTTTTCCCAAAGCAATGATGGCTAGACTAAGCTGACACAGAGGTGTAAATCCAGCCGTGGATAATTCCTCGGCAGGGAATGGATTCTGGAGGCCCAACTACCGTTAGAGCAAAAAAATTCGGACCCCGAAAACGATATAGGGATCTCGATATATGGATATTCACCTGGAACGTCCGCACCCTCAACAGGGATAGTGCAATAGAAGAACTCATTACCAATTTCGACAACTTCAGAGCAGACATTACTGCTATCCATGAAATGCAATAGACTGAACACGGTTTCATAAATTAAGCAACCTGTGACATTTACTACAGTGGCCATGAGAGGCAACACATATTTGGATGTGGCTTCGTGGTCAGTAAGAAACTTCGCGGACTCGTTTCCAGGTTTACAGCTGTAGAGGAACGTGTTGCATCAGAGCTTAATTTTTCAACATTAGCCTTATATGTTTACACGCCCCAACAAATGTCAAAGATGAGAGGAAAGATGAATTCTATAAGCGATTGGAAAGCGTTTACGACCGCTGTTCCAAACATGACATCAACATCATGACACAAATTGGGAGAGAAGAAATCTTTCGCCCAACCATCGGTAAATGTAGCCTACATGATACCATCAACAGTAATGGAGAAAGGCTAATCGACTTAGCTGCGGGAAGAAACATGATCATAAGTAGTACCAGACTCCCACATCTCGAGATTCACAAGGCAACATGGCTTAATGGCGACCTTAGTGTCTGCATCCGAAAATATCATGTTGTGATTGATGCCAGGCGTGCTAAATGCACGAGCGTACAGAGGTCAACTCGGACGTTGGCCGATCGTTGGAGACTATCACGAAAACAGGTGCAGAGACGTAGGACGATGATATACTCTTCGTAGTCTTTATGGCAACGCCAATACGGTTGAAGGTAATTCAAATGCATCTACTTAAAAGAAAACTTGAGTACCGTCGGGAAACTGTGTTATTGACTTTAACTCGACCATTTAATACAATTTTTAACCAAAAATTAAGAAAAGTTATCTATGGTTACTTTATTGATAACAGAAGAGAGGAGTCAATAATTATGACAGCATGCTATAGGGCACCCGATCGATATGTACCACCAGAAAAATTAAAGAGAACGCCAAACACAAAGCACCGAATGGGCCAGTCAACCCTGCCTCTTCATATCTCCAAATAAGTCTTTGGTAAAGGACATTGAAACGTCCTTAAAGATCCTTAAAGATCAAAAGCTAAAAGAACTAAGAAAACTAAACTCACAAGAATTCACAGAACTCAGCAAACGGGCATAGGAAATCACCTGGAACGAATACAAAATAAGACTGCGAAACTCTGAAAACCTTCCCGCTCCGGCATAGATATGGTATCTGACTCAGCAAGGATTCTGAAGCTAAGCACAAATTCTAGATATTTTACCGAAAGGTGCAGATGCAAAGGTCTCTGAAAACACAACCCACGACCATCATTAAAGAAAGTACCTACCGGACCATGTGTTTCTAATAAGATTTACAGAATTGTAGGCTTCATTGAGATGTTAAGTCCTCCGAACTTGTTGGTGTATTTTCAGCTATACTAAAGAAGAGGAAAGGCCGGCGGCAAACTGCCGAACTGGATAAGTTCAACCGAATGGATAATCAACACTGCGACAGAGGTAAGCTACCAAGTTAACTAGATAGTTATATATGCCGAGTTATAAGCGTAGTTATAATGGGAAAGTGTCCGCCAACGCATAGCTCTACCAAGGGCAGTAAACTTTAAGACTCACTAAAGTGGGACACAGGAGCAAATCTTATTAGAAATACTTATAAGACAGACCTCATTTCCTTTACTAAGATGCAAAAACTACAACAATGAATCTAAAAATAAATAAGAACCCACCAACCCAAAAATAGAGTAAGATATATTGGAGTAATATTGTATAAAAGGTTGAAGTGGAGACGTAATGCTAAACAACAGGTAAGAAGAGACCAATGCACTGCATGCATCCAAAAAAATTCTAAGCAGCAAGTGGGCCATTTCACCTAGACTGATGAATTGGATCTACTCCGCAGTTGTGCAACCGACACTGCTTCAAAGAGTAATAGTATGGTGGCAAGCCACGAGGAAGTCCACATACCTAAAGCTCATGAAGAAGACTTAACGGCAGGCAGTAGTTTGCGTCACGGGGTGTTGCGGTCCACTCCTACATAAGTACTGGAAAAATAATAGGAATCTACCCCCTTTATATATATCCTCGTCTGCTGCTCAAAAGACTGACTGATGTGTCTGTATGCCAGTGACAATGTAAAGTTTGCACATGACATGACTTCTAAACTCAACTTTACCTCCACAATTTCGCTGCGACCAGAAGACTGGTACGAAACATTAGTCCAGCGCTTGAACGAAAAAGTAAATTCGTTGAAAATCACGCCCTACAGCTTTGCAAGCGACCATCATCTACTTTACAATTGACCTGACAAGATTGAAAGCAGTAAATGATTTTCACAAAACGGTACACATTTTCAGTATTTCCAGTCATAGTAGCTTAGGCGGTAATGACATGGCTGATATCGTACCAAAGAAGGCTTCATATCGCGTTAAGGTGAAACAATAAACTTACCAACACTGTGAAACAATAAACTTACCAACACTGTACAGTACGAGTACGAGGGTTTCGAAAAACTTTTAAATTTCAGCCCAATCAGTTAATATTTACTATCATCTTGCTTTGAAAGTTTCATTTGGTGATAGTTTTTTATTGGCACTTGATTACACTATACGACAAAAAAATCGAAAATTGAAATTACTCTGAAGTCTTATAGTAAGGTTGGTCTAGTATGTCCAATGCCACTCGATGCCAATTCTGGACGCCCAATCATCCGGACGTCCTCCAGGACCTAATCTTTCCAACGCAGCGTCGCACGTCCCCGCTGTCGTGCCCTTCTGATTTCTATCACGTTTTTTGTGATACACCGTTCCCGCTGGACCTTCTTAATTCATTCGAAGCACGTGACCAGCCCATGTCATTATAAAGCTGGTACAGGTCGTGATTCATGCGATAACGGAATTCGTTGTCCACTCTGACGGGACCAAAGATTTTATAAAGAATTTTCAAGGTAAAATTCCCCATAGTCACAAAATCCTTAGGTCGTGTTATTGATTTGCGAGAGGATACCAAGTACTTCGTCTTACTTTCGTTCACCACTAGTCCTATCTTGCGGGAATTCTCTTCAATATCGTTGAAAGCCCAGCTCACTGTAAGTGGATTTTTGCCGATTATGTCGATGTCATTGGCATACGAGACAACATAATTTCCTCTAAGAAAATGTTGCGCTTCAGAACGACTTGTGAGCATTTATTCAGGATGTACTCCAACAGGAATTGAAGAGTCGCTCGACAACGCATATCCCTGTCTGAAGCCTCTCTTGGTGTCAAAGGGGTCGGAGAGATTTTTACCGACCCTGACAACGCTTTAAGTGTTTGTCAGCGTCATCATACAGAGGTGAACGATTTTTGCAGGGATTCGAAGTTCAGTCAGTGCTTTGAAGAACTTTGATCTTATAGGCTTGTCGAATCGCGTATGCCGATGACATCGACATAATTGGCAAAAATCCACTTACAGTGAGCTGGGCTTTCAAAAATATTGAAGAGAACTCCCGCAAGATGGGACTAGCGGGGAACGAAAGTAAGACGAAGTACTTGGTATCCTCTCGCAAATCAATAACACGACCTAAGGATTTTGGGACTATGGGGAATTTCACCTTCGACGTTGTAGAAACTTCGTCTACTTGGGCTCTCAAAAAAACAAGAGCAATAACACCAGCCTAGAAATTAGACGAAAAATTACTCTGGCTAACCGACGCTACTTTGGTCTCGGTAAGCAAATGAGAAGGAGAGTCTTATCCAGAACAACGAAAATCAAACTTTGCAAGATGCTGATTATCCCAGTCCTGATGTATGGCGCAGAAACATGGGTCATGTCAGAGGCTGACAAATCGGCGTTGGGAACATTCGAGAAAAAAATTCTTCGTAAAATCTTTGGTCCTGTCAGTGTGGACAACGAGTACCGTATTCGCATGAATCACGAGCTGTACCAGCTATATAATAACATCGATATAGTCAGGGGCATCAAGTATAAACGATTGCACTGGCCTGGTGACGAATGGATTTCTTGGGTTAAATTCTATCGATAAATAATAGATTTTCACGAATAACAAATGTGGATAGCTCATCGAAAAAAATTATCATTATCCCGATTTTCCTAGGCAACCCATGTGCAATTTATCAATTGACGTGTTGTCTGTCATATAATCTTTGTATTTTGCGAATAACAGTGTTATCACATTTCAGATTTTATCTGTGTGTATTTTCAAGGCAAATGCATTTTTTTACTTATTTTATTTAAATTGTTCAACATTATCGAAGTTGGGTTACTATTTTATTTAAAAAATATAGTATGACGTTTTTTAAAGTACGCACAATTACGAGTAAAGCGGATGGTTATTGGGAATCTGACAATAATTGACAAAGTTATAAATTTTTTTTTAAAAACTTATTTTCATAAAATCACAATTTTTCATTCAAAATTTAAAAAAAAAATTTCTTTCGGACACGCAGCAATACTATGGCTCTAGAATAACTTAATAACGATCTCCGATAAGTATTCAATAATTGTTCTATGCGAATCCCTCATTGGGGTCCGCTGAAACAGCCGATTGAGTCGTTCATAAGATTTTATGAGCATAAAGACTTTTTGTTTGCAAAAAGAAAATTTTAAAATCGGATTCAGCCCCTTTTCAAAATAGAAACGGCGACATAAACTTTTTTCTTATTGGTTAAATATAGTTTGCTCGTTTGATAAGATGTTGAAGACAAAAATCTATGGATAATTACTTCAATTATAAGCAATTAAATTAAGATGATTGCGTAAAAAATAATTTTGTTGAAATATCAAAACTCCATACCCTCCCTAGAAACAAGTTTAGACACCCACTTTAAAGTGCTCACAAAAAGTTAATTTGATTTTTTAACAAGATAATGCTAGGATTCTCATAAGGCGCGATACATCTTATGTTTTGGCAAAAAAAAACATTGGTTTCTTGCCATGGCCTCAGCGAGTTTATAAAAATAGTTCGCAATTTGACCACTATTTGATTTCCAACCTAATAATTGGTATGGACAAACATCAAGAGAAGCTTTTCGCAGGTAAATAAGGTTTCTTGAAGCGAATTACCACTTTGATTTCTTTAGATTTACTCTCTAATCATTTTCTTTTTTTACAATATTTGTAAGTGGCGTTTTACTTGTTGAAGAACAATTCTTGTGTAACAAATTGTGCATTGTTTTGTTTTGCACATCTTTTGGGAATTTTCGTAGAATAAACTGATACTCTGCCACCTGGTTATTTTTATTTATTACATTTATAGACCACTTGGGTCTTATAGGAAAAGCTTGGCGTCATTCAATGTACATTTTTGCTAGAAACTAGTGACATCGATGCTTATGCAGGATTGATCTTTTTATTAACACAGTTTCGAATTTCGATGAAACTTGTTAAATGTATGTATTTATATGTAAAACAAATAAGTTGCATTTTTTAATAATGCATGTGTAGTATATAAATAATCCAAATGTTTGTGAATACAATTAAAAACCCGTTTATGGTACAACTTTTAAAATATAAATTTGCATTGTCTCAAAACATGTTTCTGGTTGTCTATGTAATTAATGTTTTATTAAATGCTTTATTTTGAGGTTTTAAGAATATAGCTAAATATATGTGCATTATTTAAAAATTAGGCGAGCATTTTTCATATTATCATCTTCAACATAATGAGCATTGCAAGTACGTATGTGTGTATTTTGTATCTAATGAATGCATTTTTCGAATAAATCCGAGTTTGCTTTTACGTTTGTCGTTTATGATTTCAGGTTTACAATTTTCTATTTCTATTTATAAATCGGCACTTAATGTTACCAAATTGTTTTCAATGTTATTTCGCACTTTGTGTGAATCGTGAAATAACTCAATAAGAAAATTAAAATAAAATATTCATTCATGCATTCACTTTTAATTGTATCAAAGTTTTAATATAAATATACAAATACGATGAGAACTGTCTTGGCTTTTTCTACGAGCACTCTTCCTGACTCTTTCGGACGCACCGAGCTACCTTTCGTTTGAAATCAGAATATGATTCCCTCCACTCTTTTGCTGCATCCACATTGGCTGGTGACTCATCGTTCGGATCAGCCAGCATTGATATCACAGATATCAAAATTGTTTCAACTGTGTGTACAGGCAACCAGCGTTCCGAAGCTTTCTCGTAGCCCCATTTATCATCGCCAGGCTCGTGCAAAATTGAGATACATACGTCACCGTTTTTCTCAATATTAGGATGCCAAATTTCTGTAACAAACTTCATTCTTGGTGGACGTAAAGGGTACTCTTTCGGGAAGTACAAATGCGCTTTGAAGAAACCTCCTTCGCTATAATTATACGAAAATATATATTTAATTTGCAAAGAAAAAAAGCATTTTTTTAATAAGCTTACTATAGCGTATCTGGTGGTCCAATTATTAAAACTTCCCATCGAAATATATCGTTTTCGTCTATTAAACCAGCAGAAAATCCTTCAACTGGGTTTTTATTTAATTCTGAAAAGCGACAATAAAAAAGAAAGTATTTATAATTAGTACAATTATACAATTACATTTTTAACACATATATAAATATTACAATCAAACCTGTTCTGCATTTTGAAATAAAAACAAGTAAAAACGTTAACTTCGGGGAACCGCAAATAGGTTTTGTTTGGTTTGGGGGAAAAAAAATTTACCCTTGGGAGGTACATTAAATAATTACTATTTTTAAAGAATGAATCGATAAGATTGTAGGGGCTATGCCTAAAAATGGGCGTGGCACCCATTTTGAACAACCTAGTCGTTGCAGAAAAGCTTAAGTTAGAATTTCAGCAATATCTTTATCTTCATCGAATAATCGCAACAAAAAAACGGACAGAGGACGGACGGACGACGGACATGGCTGATGATTCGTTTCACGAGCGTGAATATATATATGGGTGATGCCAGAAACTGAAATACCCGTAGGGAAAAAAGTCGAACAAGTTTATATTTTGGAGAATGTATTATCATTTGAAAGCGAAATCAAATTGTGGGACAGGACACATTATATTTTTATTCAATACTTGGTGCTACAAACACTCTTAGTATATCTAAGTTAACAAATAGCCGGCATTTATCCATACAACAATACCAATTTTAATTCAAGACTTCGGTATTAAGCAAATAATTAGTTGAGTAACTCAGAAAAAGCAACAAAAACAAGAAAAAACGTTAACTTCGGTAGAACCGAAGCTTAAATACCCGCCACACGAATCTTAAAAGAATTTATGAGTAATCATCAGTGGTCACCCAAGTTTACACACAAAAATACAGATATGTATAACAACATATTTCTCGAAAATATCTGGAAATGGGCGGTAAGTTTGTATAGAAGAAACACCTAAAAATGGGCGTGGCACCATGATATTGGAAGAGTTTTTACCCAATATGGAGTAAATTCATGAATAAATAATAACCATTTTCATACAAAAATTCGAAAATGGGCGGAAATTTTGTATGGGGGCTATGCCAAAAAATGGGCGTGCCACATCTTTTTTGACATTGGACGACATTAAAATGTTTTTAGCCAAATTAGAGTGAATATATGCATAAATAATAACTATTTTCATACAAAAATCGGAAAAAACGGAAAGTTTATATGGGGGCTATGCCTAAAAGGGGGCGTGGCATCTTGGATTTAACACTGGATGACAAAAGAAATGTTTTTACCCAATTGGGAGCGAATACATTCATAAATAATTAGTATTTTTATACAAAAAATCGAAAAAAACGGTACGTTTGTATGGGGGCTATACCTTAAAATGGGCGTGGCACTTTCATTCTCGAACTTAACATAGTCGTTGCCGAGAAAAGCTTAAGTTCCAAATTTCAGCTTAATATCTTTATATCTTCAACCTAAAAAGATGCCTAGAAATATACAGATAGACAGACGGACGGACAGACGGACATGGCTAGATCGATTCGTCTCGTCGAGCTGATCAAGAATATATATACTTCATGGGGTCTACGACGTCTTCTTCGATGCGGTACAAAATTTCAGACAAACTGAATATACCCTTCACACTATGTGTGGCGGGTATAAAAACTGGATATATTAATTTTTTGAATTTATGTATACAAAGCCAACGATTTCAATTCCAAACAAGTAAAAACTTTAACTTCGGTGGAACCGAAGCTTAAATACCCGTCACACGAATCTTTGAATAGTTAAGTGGGATCATCAGTGGCTGATATACATTTATAAATATATATTCGAAAATAATTACTTTTTCATACATTTGTTCGAAAATAATCGATAAGTTTGTGTGGGGACTATAGCTAAAAATAGGCGTGGCACCTTGGTTTTGTTATTGAATATCATTAGAAGTATTTTTACCCAACTTGGTGTGACTACATTCATAAATAATAGCTATTTTCATATAAAAATCGAAAATGGTTGGTAAGTTTGTATGGGGGCTATAGCTAAAAATGGGCGTGGCAGCTTGAATTTGACATTGGATGAACTAAGAAGTATTTTTACCCAACTTGGAGTGACTACATTCATAAATAATTGCTATTTTCATACAAAAAAATCCGAAAAAAGGTAAATTTGTATGGGGGCTACACCTTAAAATGGGCGTGGCAATTTGATTTTAACACTTGAGCTGCTTAGGACTGAGAAAAGCTTAAGTTCCGAGTTTCAGGTCAATATCTTTAAAACTAAGCGAATGAATCGCATAAATACATAAAGACAGACAGTCAGACGGACATGGCTAGATCGACTCGTCTCGTCGTGCTGATCAAGAATATATATACTTTATAGGGTCTAAGATGTCTCCTCTAATGCGTTACAAACTTTTTGACAAAATGATTATACCCTCCACACTGTGTGTGACGGGTATAAAAAGCGTTTATCTTATAGAATGTTCTAGTTTCTTAGAATTTTGCTGAGCAATGTTAGCATGGAAAATATGTTTTTTGGTCGATTTGGTCTTCTTTTTTTGAATCAGTTACACATAAAAACGTTTTGTTAAATTATTTTTAGGGGCAGCTCCCATTTAAACCTATTCCACGTTTTTACGTTTTTATATAAAACCTTTTTTGTTCCTTAATATGATCATTTCAAAATAATATGATCACTGCCAAAGAAAAAAATATTTTCGCAAGAGCACGAAAGAATATTGTTGATTAGCCGAGAGTGATGATTCAAATTTTGCATTTTTAATCATTCTAATTTAATTTTCTTGTACTGTTCACTAGGTCTTGCATTTGTCTAAAAAAAATAAGTGCAAACGGTTGCAACAACAACTTACACAGAAAATTCTTTAAACGACGCACCTTTAATCTTCTCATTCGGGGGCGACTCACATCTGGAAATCGCTCGAAAACCTAAATAATAACTACAGTCTACAAAAATTTTGGTTAAATTTAAATCGCGCCTAGTTTAAATTCAGCAAGTTGCTCTTTCATCAATAAAATGTAAAAAAAAAAGTTGTTGGGGTTTTCACAGAAGCCTATATATCAGTAGAAATACTATACTATATATGTATATACTGCAGCAACTTTACAAAAACAATTTATGTAGAATGCCCGTGCATATATTTCTGCAGCCCCATATATTGAAGATATATGGGGCTGTGTAGCAAATTTATTATAAATAATTTTATAAATAATATAAATAATGACAAATCAGTGTTACGAAAATTTGTACGGACAAAGAACACGGAAGTGGAAGTGAAATAGAAACATTATTGATGTTATTTTTAGAATTTTCAAAAGAACACTTTGATTTAAAATTTTGGCTGTTGTGGGTGAAATTTTACCTGATTAAATACCTTTATGAGTTTTTCCAATGATTTTTACCACTCATGCAAGGCCTTGTGAACAAATAGATAAGCTCTAATTAGTGTTACAGCTCGCTCTGGACTAGTAGTAAACCATATTTCCCACGAGTAATCTACGGTGAACGGTCTAAATTGTATTCATTACTAAACCTAGTTTAGAAGTGAACTCTAGAAAATATCAGAACGTTGTTGGTATCATTAGGGTTTGGGCTTGAATTTCCCCTAATCCGGCCTTTAAGACGTTGTGACAATAGTCTTGACAAATATTAGAAATTATTATTGTATCATTATAACAAGGGTAAAAAATAAAGCAATAATTAAACACCTCTAATGCGTATCCCGTATAATAACCTAATCTTGAAAACCTAACCTAAAAAAAAAAAAAAAAAATATCGAATATTTTTACTGGGAAGAAAGACAAATATATTGTTTTCAATTGGTACAAATTTAACATTAATTGATAAACTTTCTTAAAACTTTTTATTAATAGCATTTTGTGCACGTTGTCACCCTGAAAATAAAAATCACAGTTGCGTGATAAAAGGGTATATTAAGTTTATATAAATGTATGTAACAGACAGAATGAGGAATAAGCACACGTATATAATTATTTTTGATCAGCATTGAAAGTCTAGTCGATCTAGCGGTGTGTTTTTCCGACCTTGTTTTTATCTGTCTGTCTGTCTGTCTGCTGTATAAAACCGATTTTTGGAAAATACAAAAGGTAGAGGGATTAAATTTGAAACTTAGATTCTGCAGTCCTGTCTGAACGTCACTTATAACCAGATTTATTCTAGAAGACATTTTAGGTAAAGTCACAATACAAATACCGAATTTGGTTCACATAGAACAACTATAACATATAGCAACATTTTTGTTCTTTTTATACCTGTTACACTAGTGTAAACAGGTATATTCAGTTTGTCGGAAAGTTTGTAACGCATTAAAGGAGGCATCATAGACCCTATAAAGTATATATACCTAATCTTGATCACCTCGACGAGACGAATCGATTTAGCCATGTCCGTCTCTGTCTGTTTGTTGCTGCGCGATTTATTCGCTCAGTTTTAAAGATAACAGGCTGAAATTTTAAACTTAAGCTTCTCAGTGTCCTGTGTACTTTCTATATTAAAATCAATGTGCCACGCCCACTTTTAGATATTGCTCCCATACAAAAGTACAACATTTTGTCAAGTTCTTATAAAAAAAAAATGTATTTATAAAGCGAATGGCTTCAAATATGGTACAAATGCTTCGTATGCCATGCCCAATCTTCAGTTTAAAATTAGTCCAAATCGGACCGCGAGTTCCTAAATTTTTAAGAATATATTTAGTTTGTTTAGTATTTTTAAATAAAATTTAATACAAATGCTGCACACGAAGGTCTATCAACGTCAAATGATGTGTAACAGGTATATAGTATAAACTTCGGTCCAACCGAAGTTAACTTTTTACTTGTTTTCTTTTCTATTGTTGTAAAAATTAAGCGATGAACACTTATATATAGCAAAGCATGGTACCACAAGACAAAATGTTTTTGAGGTTCATATAGATTTGATACAAGGTATCTCACAGGCTCGACTACCTTGTTTTTTTTATTTTTTATTTTTACTTGATGAAATAAAAAATTTTCTTCATTTTTTGCACCATGCATTTGATAAGCTCTTCGCCATTGGTCATTTTAGGATAAACGGTTTTAAGTCTCTAATGATACCACAAACCAATCCCATCGAATTTTCATTTAGCGGTATGAGTTAGCTTATTTTGACTAAAATGTATGCATACATATGTATGTGCACATACTTGTGAGATGTACGCAGCTTTCTATGTAAATATGAAAAACAAAGGTACAACTGTGTGTAGGTCCTACAAATGAGATTGGTAAATTTGGTACAATATTTTTGAACTATATAAAATATATATGTACATACATACATATGTATGTATGTAGGATATATGGACTTATAATTATGCAAAATATATATTTGTATATATGTATGAATGTATGTTTGAACACTACTATATGTAGTGTTCAAACATACAAAAAAAAAAAAACATTTATATTCGACACACGTATATTTTACATATATTGTGTACAGACTACGAAGAAAAAAATATATAAATTATCTTTAAAATTAAGACATTTTACAAATTACACCCTTCTGAGAAACGACAGACGCAGTTGAAAGTTAGAATGAAGAAATACAATAGTAATCGATGCGATGTGAGTTTTGTGTGTTCCGCGGCTGAACTTAGTCTATTTATAACATAATTTTAGCTTTACAAAACTAAATGCGGCATAGATTAAAAGTCTCGTCAATAATTTTTACACAAATATTTAGCAAATAGCAGAACAATGTCCACCGACAAGGTCGTTTACCCTTTCGTATGGTGTGTTTCTACAGTGAGTCACAAGGAACCGCAACTTCGTCTACTTAAAAACAAAGGCGAACATCACACATAAAAAAATGCAACGTGCTTGCCGGCAAGGATAATTTTTTTCCGAAAGACAATTTGCGTACATCCTAAATCTTATGTATGCGTCGATTTACCAACAAAATTTTACACAATGCCTCCACAAATTAGTTTATTTTCATAAATGTGGTTGAACGGAAGTGTTTGCAAATGTGAATGTATGCGTACAAATGGCGCTGCACAAAGGCAATAGCGAGCGGCAATCTTTTGGCTAACGATTTATTTACCTGCTAGTTGCTTTTTTAGTAGCAATGATGACTGAAGTTCCGACATTTTACGAGGTATCTAAAATTTTTTGCTACGTTTTACGAAAACTAGTACACAAATTACAATTTTAACGAGTCAGACGACAACGCTTCCAAGGTAATTTTTGTCGAATTTCACTTCGAATATTTCATCAGTGGTACCCAAATTCGCGAAAGTGAGAAATGAAGTATCGACTAAAAAAATACCAAATTATTTTTATGAAAAACTAAAACGTGATGTACACCGTCCGTATAATCGGTCTGACAGTGATACTAAATTTTTCCAAGTCGATAAAAATTATGAATTAAATTTTAGTGGTTTTTTAAAAAAAAAAAATCTTTGTCTTTTAAATTTGAAAAACTTTTATTTTATCACAATTCGGGACTTTCTCTGTTATATTATTTTTAATAATTTTATGGAATACAATAATTTTCCGTTGTGTAATATTTTAAGTTTAGAATTAAATAAGTGTTAAATAAAAATTTTGGTTTTGTGCTAGAACGTAATATTTATAACATACTTTTTTATAAAAAAAAAGTTTCACATTACGCTTGTACGCAGACCTTTACTGCCTAACGTATGTCCACATTCAAATTCAATCAAAATTTATATTGAAATTTTGACTTTCTCGGTGCTCTAAAACGGGTAGACATTGACCAACATAAAATGCAAATACGAACCATTTGTTGCATAAATCATATTTCTCCGTTTAACCCTTATCTCTACAATCGCCTATCCAGGTATTATTTATATTATATTTAAGTTTAAAATCTTCTTACTGCATTTACTTCAATTCGAAAGGATTCCTTTAAAATAGTTTGGGACAAATTGGTTTAAGCACAACTTGTACTGACAGATCTAAATCTCCGACTACACAATGTCATGATAAACAGGGAGTGCGTCCATAAAGAAATTAGGCAAAAAAAGAAGATAAAGTTATTAATTTTTTTAAAACAAACCAAATTCAAAATTAAATTCGAAGTAACTTTGAGTTGAAAAAGTTCGAACTAGAACGAACTGCAATATTTTACTCAATAAAAACTTTATGCGTTCTGCAAGACAAAATATTTTATTTGAATTTTAGGTTAGGTTGTGTTTTCTTTTAGGTATGACTGTAATAGTCATGCTTTTTGTCTTCCAAATTTTGGTAACTCCCCGAATTGCCTACAAATAAATTTTATACCCGCCACACATAGTGGAAGGGTATTCAGTTTGTCGGAAAGTTTGTAACGCATTAAAGGAGCATCGGAACCCCATAAAGTATATATATTATTGATCTCCATGAGACGAATCGATTTAGCCATGTCCGTCTGTCTGTCTGTCCGTCTGTCCGTCCGTCTGTTGCAATGCGTTTTTCGGAAAGTTTTAAAGATATTAACCTGAAACTTTAAACTTAAGCTTTTGTGTTCCTAAGCAGTTTGTATGGCAGAACCAAGGTGCCACGCCCAATTTTAGATATAGCCCCCATACAAACTTTCCATTTTTCGATTTTTTGTATGAAAATAGTTAATATTTATGAATGTTTTGACTGCAAATCGGGTAAAAACACTTTTAATCCAATATCCATCCATCCAACATCAGAAGAAAGGTGCCACGCCCATTTTTAGATATAGCCCCCATGCAAACTTACTATTTTTTCGATTTTTGTATGAAAATAGTTATATTTTGTAAATGTATTTACTACAAATATGGGTAAAAGCACTTCTAATGACATCCAATTTCAAAAGAAAGGTGCCACGCCCATTTTTTTATACGGCCCCCATACAAACAAAGCGCCCATTTTTCAGATTTTGTATGAAAATTGTTCTTATTTATGGATATATTCACTCCAATCTGTGTAAAATCACTTCTACTGTTATCCTATGAATATTCTATCGATATGACAAGGATCGGGCCACTATAACATATAGTCCCATACAAACTCACCTTCTATTTGTTTATTTTTTCAAGAAAATGGATAAAGTCTCGTGTGGTGGGTATTTGAGCTTCGGTGTTTCCGAAGTTAACGTTCTTGCTTGTTTATGCTCAGTTTGTGGTCAAAATGCAAAAAAAAAAAAAGTTGGCTAGAAAAAACCGACATCTTTTTAAGTTGTTAAGTCAATGCAGTTTGGCTTTATACGCAATATCATATAACTGACACCGAAAATGGTGCTTAATTTTGTATTGAAGCGCTCAGGACGCTAGCTTTAAATTAATTGGAATTTGTCTAGTTATAGAGTACTTTGAGAATATTTCACCTTTCTGTATTGTAATAACCATGTATTTTTGTATTTATATTGGGTTTTGTATATATACATATAAACTTCGCTTGAAATGCATGAATTTGCCCAATATCTACTAAGTGTTGTTGTTGAGAATATTAGAAAAAAACAAGGGAAAATGTTATCTTAGGTGAAACTGAAGCATAAATACCCGTCACACAAATTTTTAAAGAGTTTATATGTGATCATCAGTGGCTTAGATAGAGCTTCGAGATGGGATGGGTAGGTAATGAGAAGTAAGTTTGAATAGGACCAGACGTTATAATGGCCCGATCCGTACCATATCGGTAGTGTGTACGTAGAATGGTATTAGATATGATTTTCGCCAATTTGAAGTGAATATATTTATAAACAATACCTATTTTCATACAAAAATTCGAAAATGGGCGGTAAGTTTATATGGGGGCTATACCTCAGAGTGGGCGTCGCAATCTGAATTTAACATACAAACTACTTAGGACTGCGAAAAGTTTAAGTTTCGAGTTTCAGCTCAATATCTTTAAAACTGAGCGAATGAATCACCTCGCAAAAGACATACGGACAGACGGATATGGATTCGTCGCATCGACCTGATCAAGAATATATATACTTTATGGGTTCTCCGATATCTCCTTTAATGCGTTACAAACTTTCCGACAAACTGATAATACCGTTCACACTATGTGTGGCGAGTATAAAAATTGGGGTTTTCAATTGCGATATATGTATGTATGTACATACTTATGTACAAACGTTAAAATTTATGATTGTATCAGTTTTTTCAATTGCAGAATTATCCAATTTTTCAATATTTGGTTCTACTGGTCAGCACAATATATTTATAAACAAATAATTTTTACATTTGGTAGACTTATCTATACTGTTTTAAACCATCAGCGAATATTATGAAACAAAAGTTAAGTGGATTTATTGGTTTTTAAGATTCAATTAATGTACATATGTCTCGATATATTTGGACGAAAAAAATAACACGAATGCAAAAAAAAAAAAATAAATAAATAAAAAGTTGCAAGACCTAATGAACACCTCTAAACAACTCAGCAGCTAAATACACTACAAATTACACAAAACGTTTTTGTTTCGTCAGTCAAAAAATCATTTTTTTTTTTTGCTCATCAAAACGTTTTTTCGTTTGCATTTGCAAAACAAATAAAATGTTTGTCTGATTAGGTATGAAGTTATGCTAATACTACAGACCGATAATGATGAGACCAACATGAACGATAAAAGACCGACAGCACTTATCGGTAATTGATAACTTCTATCGGATTAATGCGCCAATAGTGTGTTAATCGAAGCTTCCCGGTAAGATATTTGCAGTTGTGAAATTGTGGTGTTTAGTTGCATAGAATTTTACTAGTTTGTGAACACAGACGACATATAAAATAATGGATATCGATTTGCCCTACTCCTCTGAGTACGCTAAGACCAACCGAGCCAAATGCAAAGGCTGTAAAATGCCTATATCGCAAGGCTCTCTACGCATAGCAGCAATGGTCCAGGTAAATGCCAAAAAAAATGAAGTTAACAAATGACAATAATTTCGCCATAATGCATTTAACGTTGCTGTTCTCCTTATTTTAAGTCGGCTTTCCATGATGGCAAACAACCGAATTGGTTTCATAAAGATTGCTTTTTTAAAAAACAGCGTCCAGCTTCGGTTGGTGACATTGCGAACTTTCAAAACCTTCGTTTTGAGGATCAACAGGAACTCGAAAAATTAGTTGGTATGACTTCGTTCACCATTTGAAGTAAAGCATGCTTTTGATTGCATTTATGCATATTTTTTAACAGCTTCTGTTGCAACTGTTGTTGATGTCGGTTCCGGTAAGGGAAAAAAGCGTTCAAAACAGGAAAACGCAGCACTCAAAGATTTCGGCATTGAAAATGCAAAATCGGGTAGAGCTGCCTGCCGTGGCTGTGAACAAAAAATTCTTAAGGATGAAGTGCGCATTCGGAAGACAGTGTATGATACGGAAGTGGGTATGAAATACGGGGGTCAGCCACTTTGGCACCACGTAGAGTGTTTTGCACAGGTTCGCTCTGAGCTTGGTTGGTTTGATACCGGCGAAAATCTACCCGGTTACAAAAAGCTTGTCAGCTGAGGACAAGGCAGTAGTAAAAAAGGCAATTCCGTAAGTTCTAAAATTGCTATCATGTAATTTAATCTCAAGTGATCAATAATTCCAATAGGGCAATTAAGGCCGAAGATGTTCCAGATGCCAAAAAGCCAAAACTTGAAAAGTTAGATGCAGAAGATACAAAACTTGAGAAAGACCAAATAGAAAAAGTAAAAAAGCAAACAGATAAACTTTTTAAGTTTCGTGATCTAGTGCAGAATGAAATGTCCAAACCGGACATGGCAACGCTGTTAAGTTACAATGGCCAGGAGGCTGTAACTGGTGACTCAGCAAAGTTACTTGACCAAGTAGCAGATTTGCTATCATTCGGCGCCTTAAAACCCTGTCCGGAATGTAAAGGGAAACAGTTACTGTTTCATAAGTCAGGCTATTTGTGCAACGGAGATTTGTCAGAATGGACAAAATGTGCAAATTTAATTAAGGAACCTAAGAGGACAGCATGTAAAATTCCCAGCGAACTTAAAGGAGTCTACTCGTTTCTGTCTAAAGTACAAAAGAAGCCTGAAGATAGAGTTATACGATACGTTGCACCTAGTGCCGCAACCATTGCAAAGAATGTCGCTTTAAAGAAAAACGCTGATGAGATCGAAGGGTAAGAGCAGCATGTTAAACACGTACTTATATTTGTAGTATCTAAAACAAATATTTTCCCAATTTAGGCCTAAGGTGAAACGTGAGCGTCCCCCATTGTACAATATGAAATTTTCTCATATTGGCCTCAAAAATGATGAAGCCGAAATTAAAAAAAGAATCGCCAAACTAGGAGGAACGTTGGACACAAAAATCACTGAACATACCGTTGCCATTATATCTAACGAAAAAGAAATTAAGAAAGAAAGCACTCGTATGAATAATGCTAAACAATTGGGAATTCATGTCGTTCCGATTGAATATATCGATTCAGTTGAATCCGATGGTGCCGGCGCCATAAACTATATAACGAGCATGAGTCTATGTGACTGGGGCACTGACCCTTCAGCACGCATTCCACAAGAAGAGACTAAGAGTTTGAAATCCAAGAGTATATATACCAAATCGGTTCCAAAATCATTAACTTTAAAAGTCAAAGATGGACTGGCAGTTGATCCTGATAGTGGCCTCGAGGATGTCGCTCATGTTTATGTAAAGGAGAAGATAAATATAACGTTGTACTTGGGTTAACTGATATTCAACGCAACAAAAATTCGTTTTACAAAATTCAACTATTAGCAAGCGACAAACAAAATAAGTAAGTTTTTTAAAATGTTTTTGGATTTATTGTCTCTAAATTTTGATTCATCACTAGAAAAAGTTCGTTTGGTTTTTTAAAGAAATTAATGATTTAATGCGTACAGTAAAAACACGAATCTTTCAAAAAATCTCTAGTAAACTGCTCTTTTAGTATAGATAATTTAAAAACTAAATAATCCTTACACTTCCCGCAGGTACTGGATATACCGTGCATGGGGTCGCATTGGAACTACAATTGGTGGAAATAAATTAGAGGATTTTGGCGATGTTTACTCTGCTATGGCTAATTTCAAGACATTGTACGCCGAAAAAACTGGTAACGATTTTGATAATCGTTCTAACTTTGTGAAGGTGGCCGGAAGAATGTATCCAATCGATATCGAATATAATGATGACAAAAAAATTGATTTGTCTGTTGAGCATAATGTTAAATCTTCACTGGATCCTTCTGTCCAAAGTTTAATCAAACTTATGTTCGATATTGATAACATGAAACGCACCATGATGGAATTTCAACTGGACATGGAAAAAATGCCTTTGGGTAAACTAAGTATTAAACAAATTCAAGCGGCTTATAAAGTTTTATCTGAAATTTATGATTTAATTCAAACCAGCGGTTCTAATGCAAAGTTCATTGACGCTACAAACCGATTTTACACTCTTATACCGCATAATTTTGGCGTCAACAGCCCTCCTTTGCTAGACACCATCGAGCAGGTTGAGAATTTACGTCAAATGTTAGATTCGCTTGCTGAAATCGAATGCGCGTATAATCTTATTAAGGGTGAAGATGCTAACGATGACATTAATCCCTTGGACAAACATTATGAAACCCTTAAAACGAAATTGGAACCGCTTGATAAGCAGGGCAAAGAGTTCGAAACACTTAAAGAATACGTTCAAAATACTCACGCCGATACACACAAATCGTACGAATTGGAAGTTGTGGATATATTTAAGGTGGCACGTCAAGGTGAGTCCCGACGTTACAAACCGTTTAAAAAGTTACACAACCGTAAACTATTGTGGCACGGCTCTCGTCTTACTAATTTCGCCGGAATTCTCTCCCACGGTCTAAAAATCGCGCCACCGGAAGCACCAGTAACTGGTTATATGTTTGGCAAGGGTATTTATTTTGCTGATATGGTATCCAAATCTGCTAACTACTGTTTTACAAGTCAACAAAACTCTACTGGTCTATTGTTACTCTCCGAGGTTGCTCTGGGCGATATGATGGAATGTACCTCCGCAAAATATGTAACAAAACTACCCAAAGATAAACATTGCTGCTATGGACGTGGTCGCACTATGCCAGATCCTGCTGGATCACTCAAGCGTGATGATGGCGTCGAGATTCCAATGGGAAAACCAACCACTGATCCCAATCTACAATCATCACTCCTTTATAATGAATATATAGTATACGACATTGCCCAAGTAAACATTCAGTACCTTCTTCGTATGGAATTCAAGTATAAATATTAAACAGCGCGTCTACATTTTAACCACGTAATATTCATTAAACACTGTTACATGTATTCAAATCAAAGTTTTGTTTCTCGCTATGTATTTGTTAATTTTTATTTTTATATTTTGCTTAATATAATGAATAAAAAATCTATATTAACTTAAAACGTTACGGAATGTTTAAATTGAATAGGAGAAAGCTAACTGCGAAAAATTCGTTAGCGACAAAAAAAAAAAACGGTAGGTTTTAGGTAGAGATCGAAAATAAGAGTTCCCATATACTTTTATTACGTTCTGCTCACGAATATACAAACAAAAAAATAATCAGAACTTGTTTCCTGAAGCATAATGCGCAACTTTCCTCGTTTTTGTTTCGTTGAGTTCATATTCCTTCATGTTCCCTGGTGTTCTCAAAATATTGGAACCCCAAAAATGCTATGAGCATAAAAGAGAGCGAGAGAAAGCAAAAAAATGTCGGCAAGAGAAAATTGCCGTTTTGTACTATCTACCCTACCAAGTGATCAACCCTTTCTCAGGTTACAAGTGGTGCAACGAAGTTCTGTTCAAGGAAAAGAAAAAAAGAATATTCTGGCAGCTAATGTCACTCTCGCTTATTTTCTGTATAACAGCAGTGTACAATGCAAGTGCATGTTAAAAACTTTAATAGTTATTTTTAAACATAAGGTTTGCTGTTTTCAGTTAACTATATACAACAATAGAATCGACGACCTAGCAATGTAGACAGCAAATATATATCTCTTGCGTTTTAACGTTCTCAGCTGTGTTGAAACATTTAACACTTATGTTATTCCACCATGATTTTAGTCATGGTTTCCGCTTCCGAAGGGAAATTTCTTATTGAACACGAATTCGAGGTTCAAACTACTTACAAGTACTAAGGATACCGATTTTATTGCATAAGAAAACAAGAAAAAAACGTTAACTTCGGTGGAACCGAAGCTCAAACACCCGCCACATCTTGGCTTAGTTTATTTATGACCATCATTGGCTTAGATAAAATTTGGAGAAGGGATGGCTTGGAGTCAATAGTCCGATATAACCAAAGTTTAAACATCGATTCGTCGAGCTGATCAAGAATATATTAACTTTACATTATGTGTAACGGGTATAATTATTGTAAACGTAAACATTTTACTAATTATATAATCTGACTTATACTATTTGAAGGTGTAAAAATCTACTTGTTTTTTGAAAAATTTGAATTTTGAAAATTTTCACTTCATATTCGTGAGCAGAGCTCCAAGAGCCCCTATATAAGATTTTTTAAAAAATCTATTAATTTTTTGAAAAAGTCGACCGCCATATTTGATCCTTCATTTTGAACTTTGACTCTGGAGTACCTTACATTGACCTATATTTTTTTATACCCTGTACCCAAAGGGTAAAAGGGTATATTAAGTTTGTGCGAATGTATGTAACAGACAGAAGGAGGCAAGATAGACCCTATAAAGTATATATATTCTTGATCAGCATTGAAGGGGAGTCGAACTAGCTATGTCTGTCTGTCTGTCTGTCCGTCCGTCTGTCATGCTGTCTGCCGTATGAAAACGATTATTTCGGAGACTATAAGAGGTAGAGCTTTCAAAATTGAAAGTTAAACTCTCCTAGGCCATCAAGTGTGCACTTGCAAACGGTTTTTCTCTAGACCCATTTTAAGGAGTACCCCCCATACAAATCTACCCCAAAATTTTGGGGTTTTGCATAAAAACGTCATTGTTTTTTATTCTAGGAAGTTCAAATTTAGTATAAATTTTGTCTATGATAGTCCCAATAAAATATCCCAATATGGGTAGGACCAACAAAATTTTATGTATAGCCCCCATACAAATTTACCCCAAAATTTTGGGTTTTTACATAAAAACGTCATTGTTTTTTATCCTAGAAAATTTAAATTTAGTATAAATTATGTCTATGATAGCCCCAATAAAATATCCCAATATGGGTAGGACCAACAAAATTTTAGGTATAGCCCCATACAAATTTACCCCAAAATATTGGGTTTTTACATAAAAACGTCATTGCTTTTTATTCTAGAAAATTTAAATTTAGTATAAATTATGTCTATGATAGTCCCAATAAAATATCCCAATATGGGTAGGACCAACAAAATTTTAGGTATAGCCCCATACAAATTTACCCCAAAATATTGGGTTTTTACATAAAAACGTCATTGCTTTTTATTCTAGAAAATTTAAATTTAGTATAAATTATGTCTATGATAGTCCCAATAAAATATCCCAATATGGGTAGGACCAACAAAATTTTGGGTATAGCTCCCAAATTTACCCCAAAATTTTTGGTTTTTACATTAAAACGTCATTGTTTTTTACTCTAGAAAATTTAAATTTAGTATAAATTATGTCAATGATAGTCCCAATGAAATAGACCAATATGGGGAGGCCCAACATAATTTTAGGTATAACCCCATTCAATGATTTACCCGATTTTTTAAGTTTTTCTATGAAAATCAAATTCAATGAGTTATGGTAGTAAAATAGAACCTAACTTAAGGTACATGTAGATTGGGTACAGGGTATCTTGCAGTCGAGCATACTCGACTTCAGCGTTCTTTCTTGTTTTTATATTTTATATGGGGAGATACATACAGATTGTTGTTTATTTTATAAAAACTCAGTCAGAATATTGTTAAAAGAGAAATGAAGACATATACTAAAATAGGCCAAATTCGATAGTCCGTAGGGGTACCTCCCATAGCCCTATATTAATTTTTTGTTCAAAATTTTGTATGGGAGATATGGTTGTCTATATTACCGAAACTCAGTTAGAATACTGGTAAAAGATTGTTATAGTCTTGTGCTGATAGTGGGTCAAATCGGTGGGCCCTAGAAGTACCCCCATGGGCCCATTGAGAGTAATTTCATTCAAGTATTTAAATATCGTAACTACATTATATAATTCAAACAGTTATTTAAGAGGTTGCTGACATATACTTTTAGTCCAGTGTTTATTAAACTGAATAAGATATAGTTATTATCTATCTAGCCATGTCCATCAGTCTGTCTGTAGTTACACGTTTAATTTGCTCAGTTCAAAAGATATTGAGATGAAATTCAAAACTTATGCTTTTCTCAGTCTTAAGCAGTTAAAATGTTAAAACCAAAGTACCCTGCTCATTTTTAGGCATATCAAATACGGTAAAAAACAATTCTAATAGCACCACATGTTTATAAAAGGACCGATGGTTGAGGTGGATTCACTATAGAATATAGTACCCATTAAAATCTACCGCTAATATTTGAGATGTTATATAAAAAATAATTTACTTATGAAGCGATTTATTTCTAATACCTTCAAAATACTTATTTTAGCATGATTAAAGAAGGATCATTATAGCACATAACCCCTTTTACAAACCGAACGCACATATTCAAGAAAAGTTGGTCTAATCAACGTGTGACGGGTATTTAAGCTTAAGTTCCACCTAAGTTAACTTTTCTCCTTGTTTATTTTAAAATGCATTGCAATTTTCGTGATTTGCGACATAAGATTTACAACTTTCTTTAATTTTTTCAATTGAAATAGTAGACCACAATTTTGAATATTTTTATAGCTAGAAAACAGAGCCATGAGCTATATTTTGCTCTTCTATAGAAAATTGAAAACTTGCCATTTTATAGAGCCATTTTCATTCCTAAATTTCTTTCGATTCACTTATGTTACCCGTTAAATTAAAAAGAAAGTGCTATATTTTAATAAAAACATCACACAAATTTCAGTTATAATAATTTTAATAAAAACATCACATAAATATCAATTTTAAAAAATATTTCATATTCATAAGCTACGGTAATGTATGCAAATTTTTTTGAAGTTTTTGCAGCCAAATCTTTCAATTAATTCAACGACAAAATATTACATTTTAAGATTTAAACTATGAATTTTTCTTAATAAAAGAATTCTCTATCAAACTGCATCATTCGATTTTTGAAATTTTGCGAAAATACCACAGTGCGTCTCACAGTGGGCCAAAAAAGTAGCCGTGGACAAATTAATTTTGAGAGCGCAGTTCTTAACCAATTTTTGATTATTTTTTTTAAATTAAAGCTTGTTAAATTTTGGTTTTCATAGGTATCGGGCTTTTTATATAACATTTTCATTTATAATTTATTAACCTTGAAAAATGAAAAAAAAAAAAAAATATGTTTGAATGCTACAATTTGGGAGAAAATACTTGAAATTAATCCAAAACAGCTAGAAGTTCTTAATTTACTATCTCTAGAAAATTTGTCATAGGATAAGATTCATTTAAAAAAAAATTATTTTTTATTAACAAATATATAAACAAAAGTGGTTTTTTGAAATTGACATTGTTTAATGTATCCTATAAACGGTTTTTTGGTGAGATTTTCTTTAACATTTGTCTAATTTTACTTATTACTCTATAACTTACACCCTTTTAGTTCGATTTGATCAATCTTACGCTTTATGTTTTTGTTATAAAAAAACCATTAATTTATAAATAAGTAAAATCAGACAAATGTATTTATTTAATTATACAATTTGTTAACTTAAGAAAATCACATCAATAAATGTTCATTAGATAGACATTTTTAAAATTTATCGGCCATTAAGTATCTAAACGGTGTCAAATTCGAAAAAAAAACTCTTTTATTAATACATTTGTTAATAACAAATAAAATAAATTTTTCAATTAATACTATCCCATCACGAATTTTCTAGGGATAGTAAATTAACAACTTCCCGGTGTTTTGGATTAATTTCAAGTATTTTCTCCAAAACTGAATGCATTTAAATACATTTTTTTTAATTTTTCAAGGTTAAAAATAAAAATGAAACTTTAATTTGAAAAAGCCCGAAAGCTTTTAAAATCAAAATTTTATATTGGTAGCCGTGGACAAATTGATTTTGAGAGCGCAATTCTTAACCGATTTTTAATTTTTTTTTTAAATTAAAGCTAATAAAATTACGGTTTTAATAGCTATCGGGATTTTTTAAATGAAAGTTCCACTTTTTTTTATTAACCTTGAAAAAAAAAAAATTGTTTTTGAATGCTTTTAGCTTTGGAGATAATACTTGAAATCAATCCAAAACACCTGGAATGTGTGTATTTACTATCCCTTGAAAATTTGCCAAGGGATATGATTAATTTAAATATATATTTTGTTTGTTATCAACAAAAATATATATATTTATTTTTTTTTAAACTTTAAGATTGTTTTACAATCGAAAAAAATGGTAAGTTTTCATGGGGGCTATATCTAAAGATGGGCGTGGCGCCTTTCTTTGATGGATGGATATTGGATTAAAAGTGTTTTTACACGATTTGTAGTCAAAACATTCATAAATAATAACTATTTTCATACAAATAAATCGAAAAAATGGAAAGTTTGTATGGGGGCTATATCTAAAAGTGGGCGTGGCACCTTGGTTCTGCCACATACAAACTGCCTAGGAACACAAAAAGCTTAATTTAAAGTTTCAGATCAATATCAATTTAAAACTTTCCGAAAAAAAACATTGCAACAGACGGAGGAAGGGGGAGGGGAAAAGTTTTAATTTTGGTCTGGCTAAAAAATAAAAAAAATAAATTATATAGGGGGTCGGTTCATTCTTTTTTTTTTTTTTTTTTTTTTGGGGGTTTGGTAATTATTACTAACTAAAGTAGATTGTTATACCCCACTAGTGGGAGGATAACTGCTGCTCCCCCTATTCTTTGTATGAATCTTATCATTTTTATAGGTTCGGTTTTCCCTAACCTGCTCTAAGGAAAGTGTATGATTTCCTAACAATAACATTCTACTTCTGGACGTAGCTACACATTCTGATAGAATATGGATAGGTGTTTCTTCCATACTGCCACAGAACCTGCACTCAGGAGAGCTCGCCACACCCATTACATGTAGGTGTCTTTTAAGTCCGCAATGACCTGTTAAGAGCCCTATCATGATCTTTAGCTGAGTTCTATCCAGCTTAACCAATGCTTTGGTAAACTTAGAGTTAAATCCCTCTATTAGCAATTTGGCCTGTCTCATGCCTTGCCTTGAACTCCAGTGTTCATCCCTGGCACGTTTTATATCATTACGTATTGTCTCATTAAGTGTATGATTTCCAATGGGACAATACGGTTCTGGACCTATTAGAGGAGTTGCCGCCCCCTTCCTGGCTAGAGCGTCTGCTAGCTCATTGCCTGGGATGTTTTTATGTCCTGGCACCCACAATAGTTGCACCTTATTATTTTTCCCTAGTACATTTAAGGTGGTTATAGCCTCTTGTACTAGTTTAGATTTTACTATGTCTGACTGTATCGCCTTAAGGGCTGCCTGACTGTCTGACAGTATTGCTATATCGCAGTTGTTATAGTTCCTGCTAATATTGATCTGCGCACAACGGATTATCGCGCATATCTCTGCCTGGAAGATGCTAGTGTATCTGCCCAGGGATTCCCATAGTTTAGTTCTTGGGCCAGCTACACCCAAACCGGCTCCTTCGTCGGTGAGTGACCCGTCTGTATACCACTTGATAGTGTGTGGTTTTATTTTGTAAGCATTTTCAGATGTCCAAGACTTCTTACTTGACCATCTGATGGTGAAGTCTTTGTCAATGTTGTACCTTTTGGTTATAATGTCCATAGGCATTGACAGAAGTTGTGACCCTGCCATCCACGTTGACAGGTATTTCTTGCAGAAGGTAGATGCAGTTTTATCTCCATCTACCAATATGCGGATGAGCGTGCTTCTCATTCTTAGGTTCACTTCTATATCTAGTGGCGTCAGGTCTAGAAGTGCTTCAAGTGCTGCTGTAGGACAGGTGCGTATTGCCCCCGTGATGCCTATGCATGCTAGTCGTTGTAATGACTCAAGTTTTCTTTTGGTCGTAAGTTGGTTCGACCTATCTCCCCACGCAATCACCCCATATAGGAGTATGGGTTTGACTACCATGCTGTATAGCCATAGCATGGTACTGGGTTTGCATCCCCAGGATTTGCCTGCTAATTTCCTGCATACGAACAGGGCCTTAGTGCATCTTAGAATTACATCATCTGTGTGGCTTTTCCAGAGAAGTTTGCTATCCATAGTTAAGCCCAAGTATTTTGCCGCTGTACTAAAAGGTATTTCTACACCTCTCAGTACAACTGCCTTGAGTCTTGGTAGCTTGTACTTCCTAGTGAATGGTACAACGACGGATTTGGCCGGATTTATATTTAGTCCGACCTCCCTGCACCATTCCTGGGTTATACTTAGACCCCTGTTAATTATGTCACATAGGGTTTCTTCGTATTTTCCTTTTGCAATGATTACAATGTCATCTGCATAGCCTTGACATTGTATTCCATTGTTGCTTAGTCTAGTCAGTAGGCCATCTACCACCAGACTCCATAGCAGAGGTGACAGCACGCCCCCCTGCGGACATCCTTTGACGGTTTGTACCCTAATGCTCGTGCCATTTAGGTCTGTTTCCGCCGTTCTAGTGTTTAGTAGTGAGTGTATCCAGTCGACCACCAACGGTTCGACCCCTCTTTCTACTAGGACCTTGCGTATTATATCGTGGTTCGTGTTGTCAAACGCCCCTTCGATGTCTAAGAAGGCACAAATAGTGATTTCTTTGTATTCAAACGAGTTTTTAATTACTCCAGTCAAGTTCAAAAGGGCAGTGTCAGTTGATCTTCCTGCTCTATATGCATGCTGGTCCTTATGTAGAGGTTTTCTCGTAAGGACCGTCTGTCTAATATGCCTATCTACTACCTTTTCCATTGTTTTTAATAAAAACGATGTCAGGCTGATAGGCCTAAATGATTTGGGGAGAGTGGGATCCTTTTTCCCTGCCTTGGGGATAAAGACCACCCTGGCCCTTCTCCACTGGGTTGGGACATGGCATGTTGCCAAGCTACTGGTCATAAGCCTTTGAATTCTAGGGATTAATTCCCTACCCCCATATTGTAGTAGAGCAGGAAAGATTCCGTCTACTCCAGGAGATTTAAAAGGGTGAAAGGTGGATATTGCCCACTTTATCTTGTCCTCCGTTATTATTTTCTTTGCAAGCAACAGGGTTTCCCGACTTGCTCGCCTGCACTCCACCTCGGGCTGAGACTCATCGTCTCTGGCTCCTGGGAAGTGTGTTTCTAGTAGGAGCCTAATTTTTTGCTCCTCGTTTTCCGTATAGGAATTGTCTGGCCTGCGAAGTGCTATATTCGCTTCGGCCTGGACTCCTGCCATAGCTCTGTAGATACGGGCAGCTGAGGCAGTGGAGGAAATACTCTCGCAGAAAGATCTATAGTTCCTGCGTTTCGCTTTCCTTAGTTCTCTGTTATAGAGCGTGAGCTCCAGTGAGTACTCCTCCCACCGGTCTGTGCTTTTCGCTCTATTAAACAGTTTCCTTACTTTTTTCCTTTGCATCTCTAGGCGTTCATTCCACCATGGGGCGTCATTTTCGCGCCTAGAGCTAGCAAATGGGCAGGCATCTTCATAAGCCCGGGTTATATTTTCGTTGAACTCGAATACCTTCTGTTCTAACTCAAGGGGATGTCTGGAGTAATTAAGCTCCCCTCTGGGTGTTATGCTAGACAGATTGTTTCTATAAAGATCCCAATTTGTTTTCTTGGGATTTCTTTTAGGTAAGCGGTGGGTCGTACCCCCCCTTATGTTAAAACGTATAATCCTATGGTCTGACATGGAGGGTTCTTGAGATACATGCCAGTTGCTAATTTTATCTTCTAGCGCTAGACTACTAAAAGTTATGTCTAACACCTCCTCCCTTACTCTATTGACAAAGGTTGGTGTACACCCCTGGTTGTTAGTAGTAAGGTTATTTCTAATTAGAAATTCAAGCAAACACTTACCCCTTGAATTTGTGTCAGTGCTGCCCCATACCTCATTATGGGCGTTGGCGTCGCAGCCTACAACAATCTGGATACCTCGCTGGTTACACAGTTCCACCAGGCCTTCCAGTTCCTCTGGTGGTGATGGATTCTCGGCCGCAAAGTAGGCTGAGGCAATAACCACCTGTCTTCTGCAACCATCAATTTCTAGCTCGGTGGTAATTGGAACGCAGTCCCGAGTCAGGTATTCTGAAATTACAGTAAAGTTAATGTTATTTCGAATCAATATGCACGCTCTAGGCTTTTCTTGCCTGTTGTCGCATATTACCTTTGTGTTCCTGGTGTATAGACCTTTAACTCGGCCTTCATGGCACCAGGGCTCCTGGATAAGCGCCAACCCAAGGTGTTGTTTTGTGAACGTCCTTGCTATGACGGCTGATGCCGCCTTAGCGTGGTGGACGTTCACCTGGGCTACGCTTATCTCGATGGCGGGGCTATTGAGCCCGCTCATCTTCGAGTGATGCTTCCATCTCCTCTGCGACGAGGGTGGTGTCCTCATCACGTAGGAGCTCCTCCGCCTCCCGTAGCTCTTGTGGGGAAAGCTCCGATTCCTCGTCCTCAACCAGTATGACGTCCGAGTTCACGGACATCGGTGTGCCTGGTCGTTCCGACTTGCATTCTGCGGTTGCAGGTGTAGGTTCTGGCATCTCCGGGGGGATGCCTTCCACTACCTCATCTTCGGCCGCTGCCTCTGATGGTGTTTCTTCCGGCGTTGCTTCCTCTTCCGCCTCCTGTCGCTTGCGCTTCAGATGGACGGGGACGAAGCCGTAGCGGAATCGGATTTTTAATCCGTTTTCTACAAGGGTTTGCTTGCTTTCATCATCAACTCCTATTACTAGGAGTTGGCCATTGCCCTCCTTCCGTGCGGAAATTACCTTCCACGACTGGGTGTTGAGGTCATTCATTGCTTCTATTAAATTCAGAAGCATTTCTGTTTTCCAACTTGCGCACCTTGGGAGGAACAAGTGGATAATCTCCGTCGAGGGAATGTCCTCGCCGGTAAGTGTGGTGAGGATCGGGCCTTTCCAATCCTTCAACGTCGGAACGTGATTCTGCAGCCATTCTGTAGTGATGTCATCGGCGCAGTCGATGATCAACATTCCTGGTCTGAAGTGCACGGCATCAAACCTAATCTTATGGTTCCAGCCCTGGGCAACTTCAAACAGGATGAGATCCTCTAGTTCCGTCAGGTCTTCCGGTGATAGTGACACCTGCTGGTAGTCACTCGGAAGGACTGCCACCTTTGTGGTTTTCACAACTGCGGCAAAACTCACATCTTTCGATACACTAGATGTGGTAGGTGCGGGGTGCTCCCGAGCCCTCCTCCTCTCCAGGGCCGCTGCCGACGTGGATGGTCTTTCGTCCAACCTGTCCTGCACCCTCGGAGTAGTCCTGCTCCTTTTCCCCTTGTGCTCAGGGGGTGTGAGCGTTTTGTTGGCTCTTTTAGCGGCCGGCCTTGGCTCCTGCACAGTCTTATGGCTCAAGGCTTTTGCCTTGGCCTCCTGCTGCGGTAAGCCTTGCTCAATGTACCTTAGGTACCATTTCACTCCCGCCCCACTTAGTCCTCGGCGGTGTGGATCATCCAAACCTCCTGGTGCTCCAAGTGGTGGGAGAACGGGCCTCTTTGACGAGGCAGTATTTCCCTCTCGTGCCGGTGGAGGGGATACCTGGCTGCCGCCTGGTCTGCGTAGTGCAGGGGATCTATGCTCCGCCTGCCGTTGCACGCCTCGTTGGACACGTGTGTCCTTGGTACTCGGCCTTGGAGTAGGCCTTGGGGGTGGTTGTTGTTGTTTGTGCTTCGGAAGAGCTTGATGCGACGGACATCGTCCAGTCGCGCTTGCTCAAGCTGACTAGCAGCTTGTGTCGCGGTGCAGTCCCGCGGTAGTTTTATGTTTTTGTTTTTAATTCTTTTATCCATCATAGTTTCTTTTTGCGGAGAATAACGGTCCGCCTGCACAGAGATCCGCTATGTGCAGGTAAGGTCTTTATACTCCTCGAGGCGACCCGGTGTCGAGGAGGTACCGTTAGCGACTGGGCTATTTGGGGGCCCCCAGCCTGGTTGATCATCGACACGGTTCACATCACATCTTGATCCGGCCCCATGGAGGGAGGGACATGCGTTGTCATCAGGATGACCATGACCATCTCAATATGCATTGAAGTGGTCATGGTCCTCCAAACAACACCACATGTCCCCGCACGACTATTTTAGCCAGGCTGTCAGTAGATTCTAGATCTTTCTGAAAACCTGTTTCCAGGAGCCACCGCGGTGGAGGTAATAGTCGCACTTCTCTTACAGGGAACCGTTACGGCATGTGCAGCAATACCTGCGACATGTTAGTCCCCCGGTTATGTAGGAGCTGGCTCCCGATGCCTCCTTTAATGCGTTACAAACTTTCCGACAAACTGATAACACCCTTCACACTATGTGTGGCGGGTATAAAAATTTACAATTAATTTACAAAAATAATCAAGAACAGTGGTTTCACCAGTTTAATTCAGGTCTGAAGGGTAGGTCCAGGGGGTGACTTCTTTTGAGCCTACTTGTGTGTTGACTGTTGTCGAGTAAGTTTACTGCTAAGTGATTATCATGATACTCCAGTCTGGAGATGTGGCGGGTTCCGAATTTCCGAATTTCAGCAATATTTTGTTGCGAGTGCTCAGCTCAGATCTCCTGCCGAGTAGCCAGTTCAATTTAGCTAACTTTAGATTTAGCTGCTTCCTTTTGGCCTAGACGCCTGTCTAGGATAAGGCCCAGGTACCTTGCCTTGTCCACCACTGGGAGGAGAGAGCCATGAAGGCTGACTGGGGGGCTGGTGAGCCTGTGGGTCGCAAAAGTCATATGAAGCGACTTTTCCGTATTCACGGAGATGTTCCATCTCAACAGCCAAGGTTGCAGCATGTCCAGCTGCTTTTGGACGATTTCAGAGGCCTCCGAGCAGTCCGCTGCTGAGGCGATGAAGGCTGTGTCATCAGCATAGGAGGCAACAAGGAGCTGCTCATGTTGAAGTACAGGTAGATCCGCAGTGAAGAGGGTATATAGGATCGGCCCAAGCATGCTGCCCTGTGGAACGGTAGTCCTTACAGTTGTCCAGTCCAGTCCTCGAGTTGGAGCTTTCACACCGGACATAGAAGCATCTGTCCAGAAGGTATGATTTGAGTATAAGGTAATATGGAGCCGGAAGCAGGAGTTTGATTTTGTAAAGTAGTCCAGCATGCCACACCCGATCGAAGGCCTGTTTCACATCCAAAAATACCGCGGAGGAGTACTTCTTATCCTCAATAGAGCAGAGGATCTTTTGAACAACGCGGTGGCATTGCTCAAGTGTACCGTGATGTCGCCGGAATCCAAATTGATGGAACGGTAACATTCTAGCCAAAAGTATTCTCTCGAATAACTTGGAGAGTATCGACAGCAGACTGATTGGACGGTAGGAGGCAACTTTATGTTCCGGTTTCCCAGGTTTCGGGATCATAATCACCTCAGCACACTTCCATTGAGATGGAAAGTGGCTTAGGTCAAATATCCAGCAACTGGACTACTCTGGACGGGAGACACTTTATAGTGAAAACATTAATTCCGTCATAGCCGGTACTTTTTGTGGTTTTTAGTGAGTGAGATTTCATGTTGCACCTCTTCCGGCGTGACTCTGATGATGGGGAGGGCCATTTCGCATGGAGATTCCAGAAAAGCTTGGGTGGCGTCAGCTTCTTCAGCGCTCCATGTACTGAAGGGGGTGAAAGTGTTTGCCAGATGCGACGTGAACTCCTCAGCCATCTCCACGCTTGACCTGCACCACGAGCCATTGGAGAAGTCCGAGCAGAAGGTGAGAGCTTCTCAATAGTTTGGTCTATATCCTCTCCACTGTTGAGGTAGGCATTTGGCTCAGTAATCTCATTAAGCAAGGTTTTAAAGGAGTCAATGTTGGAGAAATTACTGAGCAGCGTGGTAGAGCGCTTTATCATCTTAACAGGGATATCCACCCAGACCTTGACCGCACTGTGATCAGAGTGAAGGTCGGAATCGGCTTCAGTCAAAATTCTTCTGTTGTTTATTCCTCTAGAGATTGCAATTTCCAGGACATCCGGGCTCTTCCGTGGATCAGTTGGCCAGTACGTTGGTTGGCCAGACGAGTGGATAGTCAGGTTGAGGATATTGATGCAAGGCATGAGGGCAAGACCCTTAGGGTTGTTCAACCTTGAGCCCCACCACGTGTGCTTTGCGCTAAAGTCACCACCGATAATAAATCTGGAGCCAAAGGTGTTTAGGACTTGCAGGAACATTTGAGTGTCGACAGTGTGTCTGGGAGGGACGTAGCAGGAGGCGATAGTTAAATTTCCAAGAGAGGTTGATATGCTCAGGGAAGATGCTTGCAGCCACGGCAGGAGAGTTGGCGTGTTTTGATTTAATGATAATGCCAGCTCCGCCTCTGGCATTACCGCTGGGATGATTTGCCAGAAGGATGTCGTATCCACTGATTTTGACAAAAGGCCGGGTGGTGAGGTGGGTTTCAGAGACGAGCTGGATATCAACGTTGTTCCGCTTAAGGAACAATTCAAGCTCTGGCCTACTCTTGCATATACCGTTCCATAAGACAATCTTGAGACCTACTTGCATAATGAAGCCAAAATCGTGTTCATCATAGCCCACTGTTTCAAAGTTTTTTGCCACTGCGGCGTAAGTCATCCCTGGCTGAGTAAAAGGGGGATTTTGCGAAATAGGGTTGACGAACCCAGCGCCCGGGCGATTGCGCACAGTACCAGGGCGAGTTAAAGATTTTCTTTGGCCTCTCAACTTGACTGTTTCCTTACAAAACCCTGCACCCTTTATAAGAAGCAGTGTGGCATTCGTTACAGTTCTCGCATAAGGGGGGGCAGCTCCTTGCCTTTCGGGCAATTTTTGGTTCCGTGGTTGCCTGAGCACTTAACACATCTCCAGGGTTTGTTGCAAAAGTTTTGGGTGTGATTGAATTCCTGACATCTATGACATTGCACTAGCTCGTTTCTTTTCTTGGCGGCTCGATAACAACGACGGCGGTACAAAGGCGTTTGATTGAGAAAACGTCTTTGTTAACAGCAGGTTCAATGTCGCTTTGGATGCTCTGTTTTTGATGTTGGTTAGGTGGCGCACTTTGTGACCTAACTTATTGAGTTCATCACAAATGAAGCTCAATGGAGTGATGTGGTGCAGGTTTCTGATGAAGGCTCTGTACGCTCTTTCCTGCTTCAGGTGGTAGCGGTGGAACACAACCTCGCTTGCTTCTAGTGCTCTGATTAGCTTCTTGTAATGCTCAACGCTGGTGGTCATAATGCGCACCTGACCGTCTCCGCCTGCTTTGTACTCACGTCCAGATGCTGACGACTCCAGAGATAACGAGCGCCATCTTTCAACCGAAGGCTTCTTGCGGCCCATAATGGGAGACACATGTTTTTTCTTGTCTTGCTTCCCGGAAACAATTTACCAAGAAACAGGTTCCGTAGCACTGCCGTTCGGTGCACCGCCGTTATTCATATTTCCTGCTTTTGAGGCACTAAGTGTATTGCCTAACGACAGAATCTTCCGCTTTACGTCAGGTGATAGGTCGTTGGTTCGTTTTTTAGGTTTAGGTTTTTTTTTTTTCACTTTTAGCGAACCTAATACTACATCGTCATCATCATCTTCGCACATTTCCATGTTATTTAAAAACTGTACAGTTCGTTTTTTGTTTTTTTTTTGTTTGAGGGATCTTGCAAATTCCGTAAGCGCGAAGCAAAGTTTCACTTACCAAGAGTACAATCGCACCTCTGCTGTTTTTTTTTCCTTTATATTGATGTAAAAATTTAATAATTTTTTTTTTTTTTTTTTTAAAATATATAAATAAAAGTGATATTTTTTGAATTTGATATTGTTTAAAATTTTTAAGTTTAAATTTTCTTAAGTTAACAAAATTTTAATAAGTAAACAATTTTTATAAACAAATATTTTCGTTGCGATTTGTTGGTGTAAGGGTTACCCCTTTATATTAATTAATAAATACATTTGTCTGATTTTTGTTATTTATAATTTTTTTTAAATTAATGTTATTTAATTACAAAAGCATAAAGCATAAGATTGTTCAAATCGAGCTTAAAATGTGAAAGTTATAGAGTAATAAAAAAAAAAAAAATTTAAAATCTGTTAAGAATTGCGCTCTCCAAATCAATTTGTCAACGGCTACTTTTTTTGACCCACTGTGCGTCGTAGCGAAAGGTCATTTAATGCCGCATTTCCACTGAGCCGCGTTTTGTTATCGCGTTAACAATTTATCGAAAAACGCGGAACGGTGTTTCCATTGCGTTTTAGCGTTAACTTTCGAGTTAAAACAGCTGATTTTGTTTGTTATGTAGTAAAAAAATTGTACAGGTTAAAAAACATTTTTTTTTTTTTTTTTGAAATGAAGATTTTTAATATAACGAATGGATGTAGGTGTTGTTCCTTTAGTAACTGCTGTCCAATACGAGCATGATAAGGTAATCCGTCATTTGAATATATGCAGCTGAAGCTTCTATGTAAATGTTTATTTTTTGCGGTTACTTTGTCAGCTGTTTTAATAAGTATGCGCAACTTACGATTGCCAAATTATTCGAACCGATAAGAGAAATCGGTTTGAAATCTGTGTGAAATCGGTTTGAACGCGTGTTATCGAAAGTCGCGTTCAAAATTAACGCGACTTTTTCCCATACCTAACTGCCTATCTTTTTTGTATACGATTTAAAGCGAGTTTGTCGAGTTTTTAACGCTAACGCGGAACGCGGCCTAATGGAAACGGGGCCTAACACAAAACACAATTTCCTTGTGTGTGGAGGGTATTATCATTTTGTCAGAAAATTTATAACGCATTAAAGGAGACATCGTAGACCCTATAAAGTATATATATTCTTGAACAGCACGATACGAGTTGATCTAACCATGTCCGTCTGTCCGTAGTTATGCGTTTAGTTTTCAATATATTTGAAACTTATGTTTTTCTCATCCCTAAGCAGTTAAAGTGTTAAAACAAAAATGCCAAGCCCGTTTTTAGGCATAATTCCGATACAAATGTACCGCCCATTTTTTGAGTGAAAATACTTATAATTTCTGCTTTTTTGGTCCTTAGTAGAAGGGTTTTCAAAACTTAGGTAGCACGCTAGATTTTATATTTATAGCTCTCATGCCCTACCGCCCGTTTTGAAATTTTGTAAAAAAACGTATAATGTCAATATAGAATATAGCCCCCCAAAGTTTATTTTTGAGTTTTTATATAAAACAAGGAAAAACGTTATCATGGGTGGAACCGAAAATCAAATACTTCCACTTCTTAGTTTAGTTTATTTATGATCAGGAAAAATTTAGCTAAGGTATGTATTGGAGTCAATAGTCCGATACAACTAAAGTTTAGACAGAATAATGTGGTCAAATGTTAGCATAAGGACAGAACAATAAACATTGTCTTGAAAAAATAAATTAGAAAATGAGTTGTGACTTTGTTTGGGGGCTACATATAGTGGGCTGATCCTTATAAAATCAGTATACTAAAGAAAGGATCATATTAAAAGTGTTTTTCCCATTTTGAAGTTAATACATTCATAAATAAATACTATTTTCACACAAAAATTACAAAATGGGCGGAAATTTCGAATGAGGCTCACACCTAAAAATGAGCGTGGCACTTAAGTTTTGACATTCGATGATATTAGAAGTATTTTTACCCAATTTTGAGTGAATACATTCATAAATAATTGCTATATTCACTCAAAAATAACAACATGGGGACTATACTTAAAAACGGGCGTGGCATCTTGACTTTGACATTGGATGATATAAGACGTAATTTTACCCAATTTGGAGTGAATACATTCATGAATAATTGCTATATTCATTCAAAAAATTTAAAAAACGGTGAGTTTGAATGGGGGCTATACCTAAAAATGGACGTGGCACTTTCAATTTCATACTTGACTTAGTCGTTGGAGAGAAAAGCTTAAGTTCCAAATTTCATTGCGAAAAAAACAAACAGACGGACGGATGGAGAGACAGACAGACGGACATGGCTAGATCGATTCGCCTCATCGAGCTGATCAAGAATATATATACTTTGTGGGGTCTATGACGTCTCCTTCAATGCGTTACAAACTTTCAGACATACTGAAAATACCCTCCACACTATGTATGGCGGGTACAAAAATGTTATTTATTAAGCTAATTGCTTCAAGTATGGTGACAACTTTTGTTATGCTGGTCTATGGGTACAGCATACATTTGATAAGGATATGTATTATATACCTTAAAAAAAATTAGGTCACTATTTCATATAGTCCCTATACAAAGTCACGTAAAATTTCCTAGTTTTTGTCAAGAAATTTAGTGTGATTGGCATTAAAACTTCGGCTCAACTTTTTTAATTGTATCATTTAGAATTAGATACACATATGGCCAAAATAATAAGTACACTAGCACAACTTAATTGAATATGATTATAAAAAGTTATTATTATTTTAATTGTATTAACAAGATAAAACCTTAAAGCACCGAAAACATCGATAAATATATATAAAGGACAATGTTTCAATTCAGCCAAAACGTTAAACTCAATAAAAATGGTTGGACAAAATAATAAGTACACTCATAACAAACTTAATTTAACTTATATTTATGATGACAACCGTAACAAATATATACCTACTTTTCTGAAAAGTAATTTTGATAACATATGCTTACATATTCTTATAAAATACTGTTCAGTTTTTAAATAACATCAAACCTTCAAAATCATGCAATTTGTATGAAAACTGCCAAAATTTGTTGACTTGTTTTGTATAACTCGAAAACTAGAAGAGATATCAAGTTCTATCTGGTATCAATATGTGTAACTACTGTTTGCCTTCATTTTTGTAGAAGGTATAAACTTTCTATATCCTCTTGATTTTAAGCGAGTAAGGCTCAAAAACAAATTGGTCAAAGGACCATTCTGTTGTTTCGAGGAGAACGACTGCAGCTCGAAAAGTAATATGTATTGTGGTATCATATTAATGGTAATAAAATTACCTTTCAGAAAAGTATATATTTGTTAGGGTATAAATATTCTATAAAACTTTAAAAATAACGGTATAAAACGAAGTTTTATTATTATTATTTTGGCCATATGGGTATTTAAATGAGAAAAAGCATTCACAAAAACAGAAATAACGTTATTTGATTTTAAGAAATAATAATACAAAAATACAATGTTTTTTTTTTTTGTTTCTACTTGTTTACTAAATATATACTAATACTAAAAATATATAAAATAGTAAAAATGTTTCTATGTCCGGTATAGGCGTTAAAACCATTCAACCGATGAGTCCCAAAACGGTGTCATTTAAAAGGTGATAATGCAAGTAAATTAAAATACCACTAAAATAATGCATTAGGCTCATTCATGAATTCGATTTTTTAATTTTACCATACATAAATGTAATGCTTTTCCTAGCCCCAACATATTGTGGTCCTGCTGCAATAAAAAAACAAAAACGAAAATAACGAAAAATATGTATTTTTTTCTGTATGTAAGTAGCGAGAGAAGATTCAATGCTGCCAAGTTCAGCTTCTGTCAGCAGTGCGTTTAATAAAAAGTTTTGATGAAAATTATTATATTTTCTTGCAACGAATATCTAAAATTTGTTCAATCAAAAATTCTGTAAAATCACATAGATAAATACGCAGAAAAGTTTCTGACGTCAAGGGCTATCGAGCCTTATGTAATGATATCCAATATCGGTGGGGGCACTTTTTACATGCTAGCCGGGCTACAGCCTTTTCCTAAACGTCTTGTTGCTCACCTATAAAGTGTTTTTGATCTACACCAAAAAAAAAAAAAAAACAGCAAGTTTTTTTTATTGAAAAATTTCGGGCACCTCCCTTGTGCGGACCCACGTCAAAAATTTGGAAATAGCTTGAATACGTCCAAAATATTTTTGTTTTGTTATATCCGCTACATATAGTGTAAACAGGTATATTCAGTTTGTCCGAAAGTGTGTAACGCGAATTGATTCTAGTGACAATACATTGAAAACCCATTTAGAAATATGCCTCCGTAAAGGAATTTATGCCTCATCACAAATTCAGAATGATTTAATAATTAAAACCCTTATAAACTTCCAACTTTAAGAACGCCAATGTTTACGCCGCATTAGCGAATGAATAAGCTGTTATATCTGGAAAAGAGCCGCTTTCGATTAGTTTGTGTTTTTATGATTAGACATATATAATAAGAACAAAAAGAGTATATTGGACACTATAACTATTGCCACAAAAACATGTGGCACTTTTTTGATTTACCTCGGGCTGTCACCGGAAAATTGCGTTGGATGGATTATCTAATTACCTAAAAAAAAAGTTTACTCGGGCACTATATTTCCATTGCGCTAGCCTCAACCTGAATCATGTTGTATATGTCGTAAAACCCAGTTCCAGAAATAAGAAATACTGCTTGGACCGTACAAATTGTTGCACGGGATAAATATTTTGTCCGGTTCCGCTCGTCCCGAAAAAAATGTCTTTCTCGATCTCGCCCAATCCGAAGATTTTAAAATTATCCCGCGGGTCTCATTTGGAGAGAGAAACCTAATGTACAAAAAGATTTATTTTTTATTGACTAAAGTTAGGCCGCGTTTCCATTAGGCCGCATTCCGCGTTAGCGTTAAAACTCGACAAACTCGCGTTAAATCGTATACAAAAAGATAGGCAGTTAGGTATGGGAAAAAGTCGCGTTAATTTTGAACGCGACTTTCGATAGCACGCGTTCAAACCGATTTTACACCGATTTCAAACCGATTTCTCTTATCGGTTCGAATAATTCGGCAATCGTAAGTTGCGCATACTTATGAAAACAGCTGACAAAGTAACCGCAAAAAATAAACATTTACATAAAAGCTTCAGCTTCATATATTCAAATGACGGATTACCTTATCATGCTCGTATTGGACAGCAGTTACTAATGCCGCATTTCCACTGAGCCGCGTTTTGTTATCGCGTTAACAATTTATCGAAAAACGCGGAACGGTGTTTCCATTGCGTTTTAGCGTTATCGTTCGAGTTAAAACAGCTGATTTTGTTTGTTATGTAGTAAAAAAATTGTACAGGTTAAAAAAAATTTTTTTTTTTTTTTTTTTTTGAAATGAAGATTTTTAATATAACGAATGGATGTAGGTGTTGTTCCTTTAGTAACTGCTGTCCAATACGAGCATGATAAGGTAATCCGTCATTTGAAAATATGCAGCTGAAGCTTCTATGTAAATGTTTATTTTTTGCGGTTACTTTGTCAGCTGTTTTAATAAGTATGCGCAACTTACGATTGCCAAATTATTCGAACCGATAAGAGAAATCGGTTTGAAATCTGTGTGAAATCGGTTTGAACGCGTGTTATCGAAAGTCGCGTTCAAAATTAACGCGACTTTTTCCCATACCTAACTGCCTATCTTTTTTGTATACGATTTAACGCGAGTTTGTCGAGTTTTTAACGCTAACGCGGAACGCGGCCTAATGGAAACGCGGCCTAAAGGAACAACACCTACATCCATTCGTTATACAAAAAATTGTATATCAAAAAAAAAAAAAAAAAAATTTTAACCTGTACAGTTTTTTTACTACATAACAAACAAAATCAGCTGTTTTAACTCGAACGCTAACGCTAAAACGCAATGGAAACACCGTTCCGCGTTTTTCGATAAATTGTTAACGCGATAACAAAACGCGGCTCAGTGGAAATGCGGCATTAAACTGCAACGAACGTATTTTATACTTACTCAACACTAATTGGTCTAAAATTGTACTTTACAGCACTGATATAGTACATAGTTGTGGCTGTGGGTTGGTTGAGTCAGAAAAATACTTTTTTTTTCTTTATCGCGAAAAGTAAGGTGTGCATATTATTTAAACGAACGAGACAAAATATGTCGTACCAACAAAGCTCAATGCCAGACCAACAATTCCTTTGGGATGTTTTTCAAAGGTAAGCTAAGAATCTAGAATGAAATGTTTTGTTATTGTTATCACGAGTTATTTGCAGGGTGGACAAAGATCGTAGTGGGCATATATCTGCAGATGAGCTACAGGTGGCACTCTCAAATGGCACATGGAGTCCGTTTAATCCCGAAACTGTCAGATTGATGATCGGCATGTTTGACCGCGAAAACCGAGGAACTGTGTCCTTTCAAGACTTTGGTGCTCTCTGGAAATATGTAACGGATTGGCAGAATTGCTTTCGCTCTTTTGACCGTGATAATAGTGGAAATATTGACAAGCAAGAATTAAAAACAGCGCTGACTTCGTTTGGATATAGATTATCGGATCATTTAATTGAAGTTCTTCTGCGAAAGTTTGATCGATTTGGACGAGGAACAATTCTCTTTGACGATTTTATTCAATGCTGCATTGTTCTATATGTAAGTCAAAGTGTTATGAATTAGAAAGCTCAAATTATAAAATGATCTTTTTTTCAGACCCTTACTTCAGCTTTCCGTCAACACGATACAGATATGGATGGCGTAATCACTATTCATTATGAACAATTTTTAAGCATGGTATTCTCCCTAAAAATTTAGGTCTGTTTTTAAAAATTCCTTTTTATGATATATAATTTTACTTTTAAAAATGAATTAAGGTGGTTACGTTTATTAAGCATGGCTTAAATTACATTTATTTTTAAAAACCTAAACAATCTCAGCTGCACTAATAAAGCAGTTTGCCAAATTTTCCAATGTACCATAAAAAAAAAACAATAACAAAAAAGTTTCCTTTTGCAAGAGTAATACAGAGATTTTTTTTCTGCAAGCAAAAGAATTTGTGAGCAGGTTCATACTTATGTTGTAACAAGAAGTAGATAGAAGCATAAATGAAAAGTTTGTTAAAACGAATTATTTCAACCATGGTTGTCCATTCTTCAAGCGTCGAGAGGCTTGTTAGGTAAAAGAAAAATCAGGATGTACAGAAACATGGCTGGATAACTGCTAGACCTAAGCAAAAGACTTGAAGATTTTACATCACTTTCGTTTACATTGTACAAAAAATTACTTAGCAAATTGAAATTTATTCTACTTGAGTTGAACAATAATTCATTTATATACATTTGTAATATTTTTATTATTTTTTAATATTTTGATGAAATTGAGATATATGTTTTAATTTATTAAAAAAAAATTATTTCAATTGTAAATTTAAAATTTTTAATGGATATTTTTATTTGCAATACATGAACTATAATGTTACTTTCACTGCTTATTAAAAATGTTTATGTAATTGATGGAAACATTTTTCCCTCCATTCCGTTCATTCGCCGTCAGGTCGATTGCATCGAATATTAAGCAGCACCACGTTCATCACAGCTCCTGGTTGCTTTCGATTATTTCGACACTATTGTATCATTAACTAGTTTCTATTTTAAACGACATTATATAAATTCCCCTAAAAAGATATTTTGATAACGTTTTCCTATTTTGCTCAGCTACAATTGTACACTGCGTAAATTCGTACACAGTCAACTATTGACCACCGTTGTCAATGCTTAATTTGCGTTTGAACTTATACCGGGACATATTGTCTGTTGGTCTGTCTAATTCTCCTGCTTCAAGAGATGCCATAACGTTATTTATTTTAGATTTTGCCAATAGATTTTCCCTAGATCTCTAACTCGTCATCTTCCATCCTACTATTTAAAAACTTAAAAGCTTTTCTCATCAATGCGTTACGTTCGATACTTGTATCTGTAGTTTTACGCCGCTTTGCTGTTTTGACCGAAAACGAACTGCTCTGGGATGTTGAAGGCGTGTTACATAAATGCAATTCGTCATTAAACATTTCATTTTCTAGAATCAGATCGTCAAACGTTAACATGCTCGCTTCCGACTCCGTGCTCATTACCTGTAAATAAATAAAAATTAAAAATATTTTAACAAAATGTAGCAAATGAAAACTGTCTTTTGCATTTAAAAGCAACAACTGCTAGCGTAGTGCTGTACTAGATCAGATAAATATCAGATACAACATTTTATGGAATTAATTGGCAATACGCATCTTGTTAAATGTTTTAAAATCCTTACAAAATTGGTTGAATAATTTTCCGAGTCCATGCTTAAAATAGGCTGGAGAAACAACATTGCATTGTAAAAAGCATTTGGTGGTTTCTGAGCAGCAGCAGACTGACGACCAAGTTTTGTTTCATTTGCTTTATTACAAGCATTCTGCAATAAAAATAAAATTAATAAATGATTTAATAAAATATTAATAATTTGTAGCTACACGAAATTGCTGACGCAATAGATTCCATTTATTGGAAACTTCTTCCTTTGTAAGATTCATTTTAGCAGATATTTCTTTCCAAGCCGCCTCGCGGTTGCTTCGATTTCTGTAATCACTGTTTGAGATATTCCAAAGGTTTGGTTTGGATTCAACCAAATTTATTAAATTGAATGACATTTCGGAAGACCAATATGTATTGACCTTTCTAGAGCGCCGGCTTTTCTTTTTTCTCCACTCTTATCCTCTGTTTTTGTACTTAAAAAATCTTTCGTTTCTTTTTCCATTTTGAAACAATTACAATTTAAAACTTTTAGTCAACACAAAACCAAAACAAAAAAAAAAAACACGTCAATTGTGTTGTGATTGTCAACGAGCCAAGTCAAGATCACTATTTGCCAACTATGACAATGTGTGTTGACCGCCAGTTGTCAACCTTATCAACTGGTGTCTATTTTTGTTACTATTTGGCTTCGCATCTATTTTTTGTCAGGAACTGTTTATCTCATTTGTAATGTCTTGCGCTGTATGGCTAAGGCTTTTTTAACGCGGACTTTTTAAAATAAAATTCACTTTGAATAGTTTACTTATGATCATCAGAGGCTTAGGTTAAATTTTGAGAGCCTGTGGGTCCGATACTATCATAGTTTAGAGACAAAAATGGAGTCAGCTTGGAAAATAAACTATGTTAAAACCGGTGTGGACATATGGCATCCAGTGTTGGCAAGTAATTCCAATGTAGAGATTTTGCAAAGACTAAAAATTTGATATGTAATGCCCCCTGGCTTGTCACTAATAAATGCATTCACAAGGACTTGAATAAATGTTTGTTCAATAAAAGAGGAAAGTAGAAAAGGAAGTACTAAATATTTGGACAAACTAGAAAAGCATACCAACTACCTTGCGATATAGTTAATCGATAATAGTGAAGAGACATGCAGGCTTAAATGATAACATGTTATTGACCTGCCGTTTAGACCTTCATAGTATTTATTTCAATAGTATCGGCATTTATGACCAAGATATTTAGCAGAATAGCAAAGTAACAGTTTCATCGAAAAAAACAAGGTTTCCAACATCAATAAACACATATCTATATTTATACAACTAGTACACATTTCTTTGGTCTCTCTCCTACCAGAAATTTAAATTCAATTTATTTAATTAAAAAATTGCGTCATTAGTAAATCCTACAGTCCTGTAGTCAGGATTTTTAGGCACTTTAATACAAAATAGGGTCTACTGTGCGGCGCTTACGTAGTTTCGATATGAAAAGATATAATACTTGAAAAGATGTAATGAAAACAATGGAGGTGTTGATACGACTTCAAAGCTCAAACAATTTATAGTGGTGAAAACTAAATCTTTAAGCTAATGCTACGTTGTACTTTTTTATCTTAAAAATATTCAAGAGATCCATAGGACTTGGAAGCAAGAAAAATTTAAGAACACATTGAAAAACAATTATATATATATCTGTTACAATTATAAAAGATTTAAACACTTACTAAACAGGACCAGCTGAAAGAATATGGGCTAATAAAAACCATTTTTTTCGATGTTATGATGCCACTGGCTGAGTAGTAGTAAATACACATTTTAGTGCGAATACTTCATTTTTTTATTTCTTCGGACATTATTTAACCGTAAAAATATTAGTTCATGCAAATGTTTGTAGTAGACGAAGAGCAATACTCGCGAAGAGGTTTATACACTTCCAAGTTGCATACATCAAAGACTGAGCCAATATATCCTGTTTTTATTTAAATAGCTTCAAACAACAACAAATTGAAGCAAATTTATTTTGAATATTGGTTACTTAGCATACTACGAATGCTTGTGTCGTTTTCCGTTGGTAACTGTTACATGATTCATTGCAAATTATCCGACACTTCTATTAAATAGTTGTTTTGTTTTACCAAATGGTACCAAATGGCATTAATAATCCTACATAATATTTTGACTTCTTAACCGATAGTAATACACTGTAACAACTTCACAATATTCGATTTTGACGCTATACACATGCATACAAACATTCACATATTTATGTATGTATATAAACAATAAAATAATTTATTGGCGTCGGCGAGTAGCGCGCTGTTTGTCAAAACGCATTTCCATTTCTTCCAAAACTTTTGGAGTGTAACGCACAACAAGCTTAACAGATCCAATGGCCTGCTTTAATAGTTCGACGGCCTTTTCGTGATTTTCTCCTTCCACAGACTTGAAAATTAAAAAAAAAAAATAAACACATATAAAACGCATAAATAGAATTGAAAATAAGTAAAGTTACCACTCCATTTACAGACAGAAGTTGGTCGCCCCGCTTCAAACCACCATGTCTGTCAGCCACCCCACCCGGTATAATGCGGGATATGTAAATTGGTGAGTTCTGTTCCTTTCCGCCCATAACATTAAATCCCAGACCTTCAAAAAGTATTTTTTAATAATAGATATGCACTTAAAATGATAGTACAAATTATTACCTTCTTCGGTTTTTGGCAGTTCCACAACGCGAGGATGAGCATGACCTTCGCTGGCAGCAAATGCAGCTACAGTCGCTTTTGCTGTAGCAGATGCGCGCACATCTTGTGAACCTTGAACGTATGTACAGGAAAAGTTATAAAGTATAACTAAAATAAATAAAACCCTTTTGTACCTTGTATGTCCACCGTTTCATAGACATGCTCATATACCTCGCGAACGGCATTCAAGAATTCACTCTGCAAAACTTTTTGTAGTGCTGCAAGTTTTGTAGTTGGAAAATCGCCACTCGATTGTAACTTTTCCAGCAACTCTATCGACCGTTTTACATCTATACCAACAAAAATTATTATTGTTCATTTAGACTTGCATAAACTTTCATTAATAACTAACCTCTAGCAAGTGTAAGTGGCTCACAGACATCTGCCATGTTTATTTATTCGTAAATTAGAAAAATTTTGTATTTATTAATAGGCTTAGACGAATCGATGCTCGGGCAGGTATTTTAGCAACTTAACCTGCCAACTCGTTACGAACTCGATTGGGCTTGTTTTTGCGAAATGAATGCAACGCACAAAAATAAAAAAAATTAAATAATAATTAAAATTTCATTTCTTATCGAATTTTCTCTGCACAAAAACATATTTTGATCTTTTTACTTTTAAGTTTTAAATAGGAATGTACGAACAAACAAAGCAAATTTATCTTCTTTTACTTGGATTGATTGGGTTGGGTTGGCAGCACTCGTAAAACATATGTTTCGAAGTCACTTTGACAAAAACATTAGGATTGACAAGCAACCGAACGTTTCGTGAAATTTTACTTCAGTAAACAACTCAACTTTAGATACATAAATAGATTAGAAAAAAATAAAACATTTTCACAAGTTTAATTATTCGTAATAGTTAATTAAGATAAATGTTAAATTGAATTCGGTATATAGAAGTAGAAGTATTTATATTAAAGAGATTATCAACACAACACACATATTATGGGAAGCATCGATAAATGTTGCATTTCTGGCTTTTTATGTCGTCTTTGTTCAGAAATGCACAGGACCGTAATTCATATATACGGAGATCAGGGTCAGCGACTCTGTTTGGTGGAAAAAAATTAATGGATATCTGCCAATTACGGTATCTATCATGTTAAAATATGTGTTTGGCTAAGCAAAACTTACGAATATTTGTATTACAACTATTTAGATCTCACCTACAGACCCATTACCAAAAACAATCTGCACAACTTGTTTACGTCGTGTAGAACAGCATTACGCTTTACTTATGCGACTAACTGAGATGAGGAAACAACACAGATTGCACCTTGAACGATCAATTCGGAGAGACGTCAGTGTAAATGCCACATTCTATATTTTTTTCCATTTAAAAATCTTATGTAGTTGTGAATTAATATTATTTTCTGTAATTTTTTAGACTTTTGATATTTCAAGTCCAGAATGCTCGGACGATGAATCATCTATTCGAGATAGCCAAACTGAAGAACACAGGCATAAGGTAAACAGACCATCATCAACGACAGCAACTACTACCTCTTTAGATGACAGTTCAGTTGCTAGCGGCAGCGGTGGCAGCAGTAATGCAACAAGGAACCAACAAAATGCATCATCCGATACGGAAGATACGCCACTTTCAGCAATTGTAACCAATAATATAACAAACTGAGTTAGCTCAATGACTGCATTGTTCGTATTTGTATTACATCTAATCGTACTAAGAAACGTATACTAATTATATAATTTAATTAAAACTTAATCAACTCTGTTTTTTCTTTATTACCAACTTAATTTTGGTTGACATATAAAACTTCATTTATTATTATATTTTTTTTTTTATAAAAAAACGATGTTTGAAGGCACTTATGTTAACCCAAACGAATGGCTTTCGTTTGATGTTACGAATAAGACCCGTAATCATTTTGAAAAAGCTCGGTGGCAAGTTTTATCGATTCTTTCGACATTTTTCCGCAACTAGATGCGACTGCCTCTGGTTCTTCCAAGGCAGCTATAAGTGGCAGTAAAAAATTTGTGTAGACATTAGTGCCAAGCTTATAGTCCCCAATAGCGTTGTAAATTGCACGAAAAAGTGGTTGCTTCTCAGAGTGAAAGTATCCTCGGTTGCCATGCATTAATTTAATGCCATTTCGTGATGTATTGCATATATTCATGTACATGCAATGATCAGGTCGGTAGTTATATTCGCAGGGCATTACGTACAGTTTTTCCGGATGATAATAAAATAATATGTTAATAATATCTTGGTCGCCCCAAGTGATGCGCAGTTTGTACTCCTTATAGATAGGGAGAACATGCTCTTCCCAACCGAAATGTCGCATACGGGTGAGATTCATTAACATAACACCAGAGTTCAAACCAAGTTTACCGTAATATGGATGTCGTGCGAAACGATTGTACCAGCCTATATTCTCGTCTTCATGCTCTGGTGTTAGCGCTGAAACTTGGCTCTCATTAAATTTGCCAAAAAATTGCCAAATGTCTGAAATAGGTGATAGGAATATAATGTCCGTGTCCACGTAAAGAAGTGAGTCGACATCAAGTAGAGACTATCGAAACAATAAATTAACTTTTAGCTAAAAAAAAACTCTTGCAAAGTATATTGACTTTTAACTTACCGGTAAAAATAATCTCTGAGCTGCGCACGGTTTAAACAAAGTCTTCCATTCCGACTCGGTTTGCGGTGGAAAGCGTAAAGGAAATAATTCGTAGTCGAATGTAAGAGGTAAGAGTTGCTTCCAGTCATCTAATTTTTCTTTAAAACTTTGCATTAACGTATTTTCGGTGAATATAATAAACTTTAAGTACTCTCGATAATGGTTAAAGAGTAAAGCCGACTTAATCATTATTAGTGTTTCGTCAAGCCTTTGTCCACATGCAACCACACCGATGTGCAGCGGCGGTCGTGTTAATTGTCTGCAATTTTAAATATTTTATTTAGCTATAAGAAATAAAATACTATTTAAAATGTTCATACTCATTTAGATTCCAATCATTTGTACTCGGCACACGATTTTTTCATACTGAGTGACGATATGTTTTTGCAGAAGATGCAGTAAGAGAGCTACTGCACAAAGACTTAGAAGAATCATCTTTAAATGTAGCTGAAACTAAACCAAAAGGGATTAATAGAAAAATGATACCGGCTTAAATTTTTGACAATTACAACCATTTTCAGGGGTGTCGGTCGATATAAAAAACTGTCTCTGCACATTTTTACTATTTTGCAAATAAGATTTTTTGCACTTAAACGTTACGTCTAGCCTCATAGTTTTTTTTCTTTCAAATATGTTTAGCGATTTTCAAACATCTCCAATTTTAAATGAAAAAGTTGTACACAAAACATGCACATATAAATATACATAGATACATACATACATCCATATGTATATATTTAGAGATGGGAAAAAATCAAATAGGTACGTATGACACTTGCCTGAACTATTATAGGATGTTCACACCTGACTCAGTGCCAATACCTTTGTATTCAAAAGAAAAATTTAACTATTATCGACTCATTGGAAGAGCTGTGTTCGAAATTGTAAGTTGTTTGTTGATTATTATTCTGTTTCGCTACAAAGTAAAGAAAATTGAAATATGTGCGTTCGTTGTTATTTTCAAATGATGAGATTTCAGGTCGTTCGGTAAAATAAAAACAAGTTGCTTTGGTTACGCTTCGCTCACTGTCCAAACAGAGCGGATGGCGATTGGCTGACTGACTGATAGGCTTAGGATAATGTTTTAATAAACAAGAATATATCCTTATTTGACAATCTCTCGATTCTATTGCCTTCCTTCCATGCGATTGTCAATGTGATTGTCGAAGCAAATGGATGTTTGCGTGAAATGTGAGTGAATTTTTGTTTCAAAATTTGTTTTTTTTTTTTTATTGTTTTGCTGCGTACTTAAAATGTAATAATGCAGAATACGAATACTCCACCTTCTAAATTTGAATGAGAGCAAAAGAGATAGCTTAATTATAATTATTATTTTTTTGGTTTTGTGTTACTCCTTAGCGAGTGAAACTATTTGGCCGACTCTTAGATATTTGAGAAAAAATGTAGTATTTAAAAATTAACTTGTTTGTTTGGTTTATATGTATATCTATTTCAATTTCTTGGAGGAAGTGGGAAATTTGATTGTATGAATGATGTTAATATATCAGGTGAAGTACTCCGGAAATTTTGGGTATCATAAATATAAAAACTTTGTTTGTGGCGAATTATATTTAATTTCACCATGATAGAATAGAAGAGTACGATAAATTTTGAGAAAGAGGTAGTAAGTAAACAAAGACAAAATCCTAATCACTTTTAATTTATACACAAAGCATTAACCAGAATATACTTACAGTTTAATTCAATACTTGTATTGTGTAACGAAATAGTAGGAAAAATTCAAATTTTTAAATTCTATCAGCTGTATGCTCAAAATCAAGAAGCAGATATATTGACATTTATAAGGTGAAATTATATAAATTCACCAAAATTTGCTTAGTCAACAAATTTACTAAATTATAAAGAGAAGGTGGCGGAATACGTCACCTAGTATAATTACATCATGATTGGAAATTGTAGTCGCTGAACATTAAATTTAGTGCAATTGAAGGCAATGTGTGACGCGTCTTCGGAGGTGTTACAGTTTACGCATGTGTCGTTATTTATTATATTTACTTTTGCAAGAGTGCGCTTGTCAAATGAGTGACCGTTTAAAATTCGATAAATTTGTTTTACTTCGGTCCTGTTTAGACTGCAGTTTTTTGGGGAAAGTAGTGTTGATCCCATTCTCTGCATATTATTTTGATATATATGGGAGGTGGCATCCTTGATACTCCAGCTCAGATTCAATAATTCACCGTTATTTATGAATTTTCTGGCTAGGTTCATCATTTTGCTCAATGTGAGCGTGATCTGGTACGTAATGAATTTCGACATAGGCAATAGTTGTAGAATTTTCTATATTGATGATGATGTTGTGCACCAAAATTTTTTTGAGTTTTATCTGCAAGAGTGTGAACGTCACTCCGACTGACTGTTAATATGACGATTTTGGATAATACTTAAGTATTGCAAATTCAATAGCCTTGCCAATAGCTAGTAATTCAGCCGACATGGATGATAATCTTTTGTTAGTATAAAAACTACCTGACCTTTTGGAGCTGATGTGATAGTATGCTCCTCCGGAATGAGTGTTCTTAAAACCAAACGGAGTTGGATTGGGTGCAAGCAACCAATTTTCAGGTATCGTGACTCTTCGACATTGTTTTGTATACCTTTGTTTTTTCAGCTTTTTCCCATTTTGTACTTTTTTAATTGTTTCAATGTTCTCCACATTTCATTATAAGAGCTGCATTTAGAAATGTTGTTTAACATCTTATTAATGCACAATTTTAAATTTTTGGGACCTATGATAGCAATTTTAGGGTCTTAAAATGTTCTGGTTTTTAAGAATTTAAGTCCCGTGCATTACGCAATCTGCATAGCTTTTTCACGTTTTCGGCCCACCATTTCTTTGGCGTGGAGTTACTATTGACAGAGTCTGTATTAGATGAAATTACGGTTTTTGTCTTGTTATTCTAATCTGTGAGATCGCTGAACTTAATGTTCTTCATTTCTTGTAGGACTTCATTGTGAAAAACCTTCTTAATTGGACAGTGTACAAAAGTGCTATTTAGTTTGACTATAAAAGGTAGGTGAGCGCTATTTGTGACCTTTGATTTGAGAACCTTCCACTTGATATCTGAGTGGCTGATGTTGGTAAACGTAACATATAAGACTAAGGTCGTATTTCTGCTATTAGTGCACGTTGGATCGCCTCCATTTATACAAATGGTACCTGCATCCAGTTTTCAACAATTACTCCTCTGACGTTGTTGCTGGCGCTTTGCCAGCGTTCAGGTCGCCTCTAATGATTTATGCTGTTAGTTATGGCAAGTAGATCCTCTATACTTTTTTAAATTCTTATATCGTTCTTCTTTCAAAAAAATTTTTTTTTATTTTTTTTTTATTTTTTTTTTTTTTTTTTTTTAAAATTTTTTTTTTTTTTTAAATACTTTAAAAAAAAAATTGTAGTCACATATGTGTAGTCAGCATTTTTTTTAATCCATATTTCTGGCAAAATGGCAATATCTATTTTATGATTGTTCAAAAAAATGTTTATTGTTGTTGTATGTCAAGCTTTGAATATTAAGTCGTAGTAATCTCACTGTGTTGTGCATTTTAAGTTTAGTCAAGTCTATTTTCTATTTGTGACATTAATGCCAGATCTTATGTTTCCAATTGCTTTATTAGATCATCTGTCTCTAACAATGTTTTCTCCTGTGATAAATTTTTTGTAATGTCCAAGTTAATTTCATTAAGATGTTCTTTAGCAATTTTATTGATGTTCGTGTATAGTGGTTGAGATTTTTCTTTTAGTTGTACATGATCTTGATCTATCGTACGTTTCAACACATCCATAGTTTCTCTGGCTTTTTCTTCCTCTTTTAGCCTGTTTAGGTTTACTTCTCTGTCCTAGCATAGGACATGCAATTGTGCACTGAGTCAGCTGCAACTTTTGCGTTTTTTATATTTTGCTGTGTGTTCTTTGTTCCAGAGAGGAATCGGTGAAACCGAAACATCTTCTGTGTCAAGATCATCAAACTTGTTAAATAAATAGGGATATGTGGACTTTACTTCAACACTGACAAATTTTCAAGTGTTTATACACTTTTCAATTTAATAAGCTCTTTCCATAGCAGGATAGTTACCATCAGTAGAAACGTGCGCCCCCTAGCAATCCTCACTCTTTAAAATATCACAGGCGATATCTACGTTATGCATTTCTGCGCATTTACCACACTTTGCAAGTCCTTACTTGCGAAAACATCTGTAACATTGGTTTAAATTAACGAATGGCATTTATTTTAACGTGAATAAGTCCAATTTGCGCCGGTATTTTTAGTGCTTTAAGTATAATTTTAGCTCTGCAAGTGGATAAGAGTTCGTCCTTTATGTCGATGCATTTACGCATCACTCTTATAATCTTCGGGATCTGTATATGCGATTCTATATTATTATGTAAGAATTCTGTTGTAAAGTCGGTTGGTATGTCCATTAAAATTCCCGTTTTGCAAGTGAAATGCTGGAAAATCTTTCCAATGTATCCTTTATGTTCCAATTCTATGCATTCGGTGATTTTCTTAGCATCTGCAGATGTTTTAAACATAACTTTGCATCTGAAGTATCCTGTTTTACTTATATCATATATACTTTGGTATCTTTTTTCTTTTCAACGTTTACTTCTTTGTTGCTTGCATGTTCTTGTATGTCGGAGTTACAAATAGTTTTTTTCTTTGTTTTTTTACTTAACTAGTGTAAACAGGTATATTCAGTTTGTCGGAAAGTTTGTAACGCATTAAAGGAGGCATCGTAGACCCTATAAAGTATATATATTCTTGATCACCTCGACGAGACGAATGATTTAGCCATGTCCGTCTGTCTGTCCGTCTGTCCGTCCGTCTGTCCGTCTGTCTGTGTGTTGCTGCGCGGTTTATTCGCTCAGTTTTAAAGATATTGGGCTGAAATTTTAAACTTAAGCTTTTCTAGGTCCTGTGTAGTTTCTATGTTAAAATCAATGTGCCACGCCCACTTTTAGATATGGCTCCCATAGAAAAGAATAACATTTTGTCAAGTTCTTATAAGAAAACAAGAAAAAACGTTAACTTCGGTAGAACCGAAGCTTAAATACCCGTCACACGAATCTTTAAAGAGTTTATGTGTAATCATCAGTGGTCACCTAAGTTTACACACAATATTAATTTAAAATTTTGAGCTTAAAATACAGATATGTATAACAACATATTTCTCGAATATATCTGGAAACGGGCGGTAAGGTTGTATACAAGAAACACCTGAAAATGGGCGTGGCACCAGATATTGGAAGAGTTTTTACCCAATAGGGAGTAAATACATGAATAAATAATAACCATTTTCATACAAAAATCGAAAATGGTCGAAAGTTTGTATGGGGGCTATACCAAAAAATGGGCGTGGCACATCTGATTTGACATTGGATGACATTAGAATGTTTTTAGCCAAATTGGAGTGAATATATGCATAAATAATTAGTATTTTTTACAAAAATCGGAAAAATCGGAAAAAATGGAAAGTTTATATGGGGGCTATGCCTAAAAGAGGGCGTGGCATTTGGTTTTGACACTGGATGACAAAAGAAATGTTTTTCACAATTGGGAGCGAATACATTCATAAATAATTACAATTTTTATACAAAAAATCGGAAAAAAACGGTAAGTTTGTATGGGGGCTATACCTAAAAATGGGCGTGGCACTCTAATTCTCGAACTCATAATAGTCGTTGCCGAGAAAAGCTTAAGTTCCAAATTTCGGCGTAATATCTAAATATCTTCATCAAAAAAATTGCGAAGAAATAAACAGACAGACAGACAGACGGACAGACGGACATGGCTAAATCGATTCGTCTCATCGAGCTGATCAAGAATATATATACTTTATGGGGTCTACGACGTCTCCTTCAATGCGTTACAAACTTTCCGACAAACTGAATATACCCTTCACACTATGTGTGGCGGGTATAAAAATTTATTTATAAAGCAAATGGCTTTAAATATGGTACAAATGCTTCGTATATTAAGCCAAATCTTCAGTTAAAAATTGGTCTAAATCGGACGGCGAACTCCTAAATTTTTAAGAATATATTTAATTTGTTTAGTATTTTGAAATAAAATTTAATACAAATGCTGCACACGAAGGTCTATCCACGTCAAATGTTGTGTAACAGGTATATGAGCTTCGGTCCAACCGAAGTTAACTTTTTTTCTTGTTTTTAAGTCACTTTTTATTTAATTGCTGTGTTTATTGTGGCTCTGGTGTTTAACCTTTGCCAGAGGGGCTCGAGGTTTCAGCAGCGCCCAGTGCCGTCACCAGCTATATGTACACTGCATTGTGTTTTAATTTTTTATACCTGTTACACTAGTGTAAACAGGTATATTCAGTTTGTCGAAAAGTTTGTAACGCATTAAAGAAGACATCGTAGACCCTATAAAGTATATATATTATGAGACGAATCGATTTAGCCATGTCCGTCTGTCTGCTTGTTGCTGCGCGATTTATTCGCTCAGTTTTAAAGAAATTAAGCTGAAATTTTAGACTTAAGGTTTTCTAGGTCCTGTATACTTTCTATGGTAAAATCAATGTGCCACGCCCTCTTTTAGGTATTGCTCTCATACAAAAGTACAACATTTTGTCAAGTTCTTATAAGAAAAAAATGTATTTATAAAGCGAATGGCTTCAAATATGGTACAAATGCTTCGTATGCCATGCCAAATCTTCACTTTAAAATTGGTCCAAATCGGACCGCAAATTTCTAAATTTTTAAGAATATTTTTAATTTGTTTAGTATTTTTAAATAAAATTTAATACAAATGCTTCACACGAAGGGGTATCAACGTCAAATGATGTGTAACACGTATATAAGCTTCGGTACAACCGAAGATAAATTGAGGAAATAAAAGCTGAATCGAAGAAGGCGCTGATGGCTATACCGGAAAGGGACTTGTATTGAGAAAACGTTGGAATAAGTGTTTTTTATCGGGAGGGGATTACTTTGAAGGGGATGAAATTGATCTATAAGAATAGATAAAGATTTTTCATTTTACAAACAAAGTCACTTTGTAAAATGCCCACAGTACACAGTGGTTGCGCTTGTATGGAGTGAGCGGCCAAAAATACTTCTAGTAAAGATATCGAGCTAAAATTTTTACTGAAAGGTCTATAAAAGATTGTAACTGTAATATAAAAAAATTAATGGATTTGGACAATCGCACTCCCATCTGTTCACCCACTTCCATCCAAAGAAAATATTTATTTTTTGTTTTTATTGTAAATTTTATTTTTAAACTGTGTCTGCTAATAAATCGATAGCAGACCTTAATAGCATGGACCTTTGATTACTAGATAGTTTTCTGATCCCTGAAATTAAAGGATCTGAGGTTAAAAGTAATCTGTTCATTAAGTCTGTATTGGTTATTACTCTTGATAGTTTTCGGGTGTGCTGCAATCTGAATACATACTTTAATGTCTTTATTTCTCGCCTCTGCGGCTTCTTCAGAAAGCTCTCCGATTGGTACCAAGCAATGCTTTATTTCTTCAGAGCCGTGAATTAATACCTTATGGACAGTCGGAGGAAGATAGTACCAAGGATATTCATTGACAAGCAGCTTAGCGGTTTCAAAGGCATAGTTCCTGAACTTTTCTGCATTTATTTTGTGTCCTGAAGACATGGCCTGAAGAATTGTTGAGCATCTTATAATTAAAGCCTCATCGAGTCCTGTAATTTTGGCTGATTCATGTGGATTCTTGAAAAACTTTCTTGCTGTGTTGCCATCATTAGAAGTTCCACTTCCACCAGCTTTTGGCTTGTCGACTATTAATCCCATTAAATTTCGAAAGTCAGACTGAATTAGCTGAATTAGTAGCATCTGCTTTCCCTCATGTGTGCGAATTTGCCAGGCTTTTTGGTCTAGTCGGTACGAAATATGAAAAAAATATTCGAAGAAACGCATATATGAATGTAATGGGGAGAGCCCAAGTCTATAGCATTCATCCCGAACTGTTTTTTCGATGCATTTATCTAAGTCATTCTTTTTCGTAGGCTTTGCCCCGCATATATAACATTTTGCTGAGGATGTTTGGTTTAAAGCATTACATATCTTTCCATCCACCATAGTGAGCTGTAGTGAGTGTTTTATTTTTATCTTTTTATTTTCACTTTCCAATATTGTGGGTCGAAGCATGTCAATTTTATCTTTAAAATATTTTTCCTCATCGATTGACAATTGCGTTGTTTCCTTTTTAAATTGAAATCGAATGGGCCTACAAAAACGAGTGGAGGACGGTCGTGGATTCTTCCAAATAATTTTAGACTCATTCGATTCACTTATTAGTCTGAGAGGTACGTACGAGGTTACAAACAAACTGCTATCTGATAAATCAATATCTGTAACCTTTTGTTTGTACTCAGCTTGCCCAGTGCTTCCATCGAATCCCCACTTCCCAATCAGAATCAGGTTATTGGCCGAATCGTCCTTTATATTTTGGATAACTTCAGCCTGAAGTTGCATAATGCGGGAGGCAGTGTGATCCAGCAAGCTCTGAAGTTCAACTTCAGCATGGGATTCAGTCACCATAATATCCTTAGGATAGCCTTTGCTTTTGGCACTCAAAATTTTTTCATAACTGGGCAATAAATCGCTTGAAGTTTTCGAGTTTACAAATCCACGAATTAGCATGTATTGGTGTTTTGTTAAGTTTGCTTCCATGAAAAGCGATAAAACTTCATCGATATTTGCTTTCGAACATACTGCATTCGATGGAAAACTGGTACGCAAAAGTGAAGCAGCAGACTCATCATGTTTTACCAGCTCGGCTATTCTTCGTCGTTTTGTCCTTTGAGAAGACTCAATGAAATCTTTTTTCGGCCTTCCACGCTCGGTTTCTTTTTCTTTTGATTGAGATATTTTTTGGGCACAGCACAATGAAATACATTCCTTCTCATTCAGCCAATGACTTTGAAATTGGACCACTAAAGATTTCGTTCGATTGTACTTTTGCCAAAAAGTTACAATTCTTTATATACGCAATTCGTTTTGATAAATCGTCCAGTTCGGTAAGGTAGCCGTTCTTTTCAATTTCTCCGTGTACAACATCATTTACTGCCTTCAATTTTTGTGCATAGGTACCTTTTTCTGTGCACCAAAGATCAAAAATGTATAGGCGTGGAAGAACACACTTATAAAAATTGTCTGCCAAAATTAAATTTAAATGAAAAACCAAATCAAATTAAAATAATTAATTAAAAAAGGAATGAATGATTTAACAAAGTCATGGACATCAACAATCGACGAAGACAAAACAAAAACAAACGCACGATACGCAAAACAGATGTTTAGCAGGGCCTAGCTGACCATGAAAAACGTAAGGCGTCGCCACGACGCCGTCACTTTATTTACGTTTATACACACGTTGGCAGATTTTGGCATCTAAGCTTAACATATTTATTACCTTAAAACCCAGACAATTACAATGACATACAACTCAGTTGTAGAATTTTGTAGGATCACAACTAAAACTCCACCTAAACATGCAAAAGGCGTTCACAAAACACATAAAAAAATTGAATCAAATTAATTAATTTCACAAGAACAATTTAATAAGTTGGTTAATTATTTATATTAGAATTTAAAGTAAATACCTTGAACTTCAAAATTCATGCTAATGAATTAAATCTGTAACACTTAAGCTGACGTCTGACCACTTTGAATTGCAGCTATGATTTGAAAAATGCTTACTCAATGCATCAGCTGTGCGAAAATGAACACGTGTTCTCGATTTCAATGGTATTTTTCGAAAATACAGTTACAAATCCAGAACAATCCGGTTTGTCATCAAGAAGTTTGGACATTTACGAGACAATTTGTGTGCATTTTGTCCAAAAAGCTTGTGATGGATTTTTCGATTTTTGGCCTATGGGCGCAACCACTGTGCAGTAGTACGTCTAAATGACTAGGTCGATCGTTGCGAAATTTTTAGACTATAATAATATTGGTCAGGGGAAGGTTAAAGACCATAAATCGTTTTAAAAATTATGTTATTCCGCGTAACAGGATATACATAGATTATAGGCAAACCCATATTCCCCAAACAATTAGCATAAGAATTCCGTTTTGCTACCAAAAAAATCTCGGTAGAGGACTTTCGTGATACCCGATGTACGTGATAGACTCCGATCAGTGCCAATCAGTGCAGTTAAGAAAGGACCGTTGTTTAGAGAAACGTAAAGTAAACAGATCGCTCAGCGATTCGAACTGCCAACGTCCGAAGTCTTAACCTTATCGATCTAATTACTGGGCAGAGAAGTACTCTAATGATTTAATAGTGCCTCTTCCCAGGTTCTATTAAAGGGGATATCTAATTTAGCCGCATTGTCCCCCAATGGGCAATTGCCCCGTGATGACGGATATTTAATCTCGCAAAGTCTTTACGAGAGTTTAGTAGCAGTGTTCTGGTACGCTTGGAGTCAAATAATGCCAAAAAGTTTAACTTTCCTGCAGCCTAAAGAGGTGAAGTGATTCCTACTCCATTGGGATCTGTACTACGATTGCTGGGATTCACCCGGTGAATCCTCTCTAACCAGCTTGTCAGCTTCCTTGTTTTCGTGAATGTGGAAACCATGAAAGGCAAAGTGTGGTTTAGTAGGTTTTTACCATTCCAACGCTTTGACGACAGCGTGGCTGTCGACCATTTCCCCACTGATTCTCTGTAGCATCTAAGAGATAATATTGTCGGGACTTAGACTCTTGTATGGCGAAAACCTGCCAGTACTGACTTCGCTACCTGCTCAGAACTGCTGGTCCTGATGGGATGCAGTGCTGGTTCTGAACTACTACAATCAGGGAAATGAACATCCATAAGGAGATCGACAAATTCTGCCGTGTTTTTGTGGCAGTTTCATCAAATCTCTGCAAAGAAGATGTTGCTTTGCCAACAGCTTGCTTAACCTGGATTATGCTCCCAAATTTTGAATAGACTCACAGAACGTTTGCTAGAATTCTTTTTTGGCTACGCGAACTGCTTTGTGCCTTCGCTAGCTGTCTTTTTCTTAAAGTTTATTAGGTCACTGTTCCACCATGGATGTTCCAATTTGCTAACATGGTGGATGGGACAACAGGCCTTAAAGGTTCTGGATTATTCTACAGAATCTGCTTCAGTCTGTCCTCTTGAGAACCGAGATAGAAAACAGCAGCAGCTCTTACTGCCGTCGTATGAAACGAGTTTTTGGTGGCTATACAAGAAACTTAGATTCTTCTGATCCATTAAAAGAATGAAATAGAAACTCAATAATTATAATTTTGCTACAAAAAACTTTAAGTTAGAGTTTGCCCAAGGGCTAGTATAGTTTGAGTGTCTGGATGTCCTGGGTTGAAAACCCACATTGTGCTTTTTTACCTGCCATTCATAGTGTGAAACAGGTATATTCAGTTTGTCGAAAAGTTTGTAACGCATTACACGAGTCGAGGTAGACCCCATAAAGTATATATCTCCTTGGTCAGCTTGACGAGATGAGTTCATCTAACTCTGTTTGTTTGTCTGTATGTGCCTCTGTCCGTCTGTCTGTGTGTTTGTTGTGTCTCGACTTTTTTATGATGTGTGATGCTTCGGTCCAACCGGAGTTATTGTTTTTCCTTGTTTTATTTGATTAACTTTTAAAGTTTTTTTTTCAAGTTTTTGTATTTTACTTTATTTTACTTTACTTTATTTTTTCGCTTTTTAAGTTGTATAGAAAAAATTTAAAGAACGGTGAATGGTAATTATTGTATTTGCTTTATTAATATTCAAAAATTCGATTAGTATCCGAAAGATTTGATAATCGATCGAAAGGTTTAACTTCTGTTGGATAACTGAAACTACGGATAATGTATTCACTTAAGTCGCTTATTGAAATTTAAAGTAAGCTTAGAAAAATAAAATGACGATCCAATATTACATAATCCAACTAGTTTTAATAAATTTGTCTGTAATATTGGATTCGCCATTTTTAATTTAAAAAAAAAACTGATTTCATATTCAAAATCAGCAACCAAAATCCTACGAGGGATGTGTGTGGTCGCCAAGTCCTTTAAGGCTCGAAGGACCAAAATGTACAATAACGTACACAGTTTGAATTCTTTTATAGAACTCCAAAAGAAATGTTAATGTATAAGGCAATATAGCCTTATATATTTAGCATTTAAAATTTATGTTTTGTAATCTCACTTGGAGAGAACAAACATGTTTGAGTAGTTGTAAGGTACTAATTTTATTTATGAAAATTACATGCTTATATACAATTTCTATTTCTATTACAAAGTGGACTGTATGTGTATGAAAATAATATTATGTGTATGTTTACAATGAATATGAATATAAAAATAGCTTATCTATTTTAAGCGTAGAGTTAATCATTTGTGCAGGAGTCAAGAGTCATCGCATTGCTACTTAAGTGCTGAGCATCACTTAGCATGATCGTAAAATGTTATGACTTCTGTGTGTGTTTAAAAATATTGTCGCTGCGGGATATCTTGTCTATTCTTATCGCGTATTAAATAAGTAAAAACAGATAAACCGAATCCGATGTTCATACTTGAACATTCTGAATATGATAATCCACAAGCAGCACATGTTCATATTTGAACATTCTCCCGGGGCCCATAAGTGATATCTCTTTACTATTACAAGTAGCAGCGATAAATGTCTATTGATAGTGTAAATCGTTAATATGTACTTTTTCGTTGTTCCGTTTATCAATTTATCGATCAAGTTATTTAAGCTTAGATGTGTTATTAATTATTATAGATCCGTTCTATATTTACATCTCTTACAAAATGAATACGATACTGGGTGCCGAATTTTGATTGAGCCGTCTGATACGCTTTTAACATTTTCTTTTTGATAATTGTTTTGATGTATCTTTCTTTCAACATTGCTTGATAAGTTTGAGTTTCTTTTATTGAGAAGACGCTTCTGTTTTTGCCTTGGTCTCAAGATATTGCTCAACACTTCAATATCACGATGTCGATGATCGTTTGAATTATTATGTAGGCAACAACGACATTGGGATATTCCTCCCCGGCGACATGGTCTATGTCCACCCAATTTAGGATCCCAATCACCTTGCCCAAATTTTGTGTTATGACGTTGTTGTTGACCTGTTTCACTTCTACTCGTGGCGGAGTGTTGAATAAATCGACGTTTTTCGCTTCCACTGCATCCTTTGTTACTCCGGTGACTCTCTTGCGTGAATGATTTGGATCACCGGAATCACTACCAAAATGTTGATGTTTAGCCGTTATATTTTGTTTTTCTGAATCTGATGTATTCTTCAGCCATCTAAATCGGTCTGTTAATTTTGGTTTGTTACGACGTTTTTGAACAAGACCAGATAATATCCAACCAAATTTAGTTTCTTGGCCAACTAGTCCATTCATCTTTATTACGCCAGTTTCCAAGATCCTGCCAAATAGATCTCCACCAATCACCATGTCAATTCTGTCAGATTTATTGAACATAGGATTTGCTAAAGTGCATTTGTTCCATTTTTGTACATCATATTCAAATGACTGACCAGGATGTACACTTGATAGTGTAGGTAAAACTATAGCTTCGACCATTTCACGGTGGTTGCTGACGAATCTCGGCTTAATTTGTATATTTACTTTAAAATTCGATTCAGCTACTACAGCTTCTCCAAGTCCAAAAATTTTTGTCTCTGTTTTTAGTTTTGGAACTGCTAACATTTCAGCTGCATCTGCTGATATGGCTGTAATTTGAGAGCCTTGATCTAGTAGTGCTCTTATCAATTTGTATTCTCCGTTGGCTGCTTTTACATTGATTTGTGCAGTAGCCAGAATTACCGCAGCAGATGAATCACTTAAGGTCATTGAACTTTTCCGAATTTCATTAGTTGATTGTTCTGCGTGTAAACTGTTATGATGACTTTGCGAACAAGAATTGCATTTAATTTTTGGTGTTGGACATTTTTCACCATATTTGTGATTGATACACTTATAGCATAAACTTTTTTTTTTTGCAAATATTCGTCTTTCTTCAACAGAAATTGCCTTGAGTTTTCGGCATTCGCTAGTCATGTGGTTCTGTAACTTACAAAAGAAGCACATTTTCTTTGTAGGTTGACTTTTGACTCTTGAGATGTGAAAAACCTTGTAAGGCCGTTTTCTGTCTGTTGATGAATCACTGTCATTTACTGCCTTTAAAATCTCATAATATCGTTCCAGAAATTGAATTATGTCTTTTAAGGTTTGCACTTCTTTCGGCTTCGTATTAGCTTGCTCATATAATCTTAACCCTTTTTTGTCTAGTTTTCGACAAATTATTCTTGCAATAAAGGGTTCGTCATCTTTTATTTCAATGCCTAGAGCACGAATTGCATTTAGACATTCATTAGCTGTATCCAACAGCTGTCTGACACTTTCTGTATTGTCGCTGTTTATTTGGGGTTGATCTAGAACTCTGTCCCATTGAGTCGAAAATAATATTCGTTTATTCTCGTATCTCTGTTGCAATAGTGCCCAAGCCACATTATAATACTGCTTGATATCTGTAAATGCTGAATCAAGCGTGCAGCTTCTCCTTTCACGCATTGTTGAAGACGCAACATTTTTTCTGAATTTGATATGTACACATTATTATGCACCATATCTTTAAATAAATTGAAGAATGTCGCCCATTCTTTTAAGTCACCAGAAAATGTTGGGATTTTGAGTTTTTCTAACTCTAAACAGTGGCTACTTGTCTGGTTTTTCAATTCCTTCGCTTCTTTCACTACTGTTTTTAAATGTAGGATGCGAAGATCATTGAATAGTATATCAGCTTCATCGTTTTGTAACTTAAATATTTCTCCCTGATATTGATACTTTATATCATCGAGCGTTTCCTTTATCATAGCTTTATCGGATTCCGATGCGGTTTTAAAGTCTTCTTCTTTCAAACACTCGATGAGACTCAATACTTCTCGATTAAATTTTTTTATTTTGAAGTAAGACTTTTCCTCTTCCTTTTTGTCTACCGTTACTCCCTTGAATGCTTCACTCTGATCCGGAGTTTTGGAGGACTCGCTGACATTTGCTTCCAGAACCGATACGTTTTGTTCCACTACCAAATAGTCTTCCTTTAGCGCTTTGTTGATGGTTGCCATGATTTCTTTGTGTTTTTCCACTGTATTTTCATACATGTTGTAAACGAAGTAATCTTCGTCAGCAATTCCATCTGCTAACAATTTCATATGGTTAGCTTCCATTTCTTTGCGATATTTCTCTAGATATTTCACTAGCTCAGCGCAACTGCTTCTACGGATGCTCTTTGCATTAATTTTATTGTATAATTGCAAAATTTTTTCTGCAATTCTTTTGAGAGTCAATTATTTTCACTCTGTTAATACCCATTTTGCTTCTTAATTTCACTCAATTCGTACAAATAAACTTGTTGGAGGAAAATTTAAAGTCGCCCAGTTGACTTAGCTGTGCCTCTACTCACAGTTAGGTAATGTTTATTTGTATTGAATAGTGAATTAGCTTTGTGGGATTTTTTTTTTTTTGTGTTTTGTTGATCGCGTTCAACAATTTCACGTCGAGATTGAAGCTTCAAAATTCGCCTTTTGGCTATTTACTTGCTTTTATTTACTCTCGATTTTCCTGAAGTTATAGCCCCAAGATCGCCTAGTCTGCTGTTTAAGCCTCAGACACGCCTTTATTTGATTCACTTTATTCGTTAAGACTTCGAAGATCAAAATGTTTTGTCGCCTAGTCTTTTACGGATCGATGGACCAATATGTACATTAACGTGCACACTTTGAATTCTGTTTTAGAATTAAATTTTATTTATAAAGATTTCATGTTTATATACAATTTCTATTTCTATTATAAAGTGGACTGTATGTTTAAAATTATATTATGTGTATGTTTACAATGAATATGAATATATGTTAAAAATAGCTTATAAATTTTAGGCGTCGAGTTTTATCGATTGTGCAGGAGTCAAGAGTCATCGCATTGCTACTTGAGTGCTGAGCATCACTTAGCACGATCGTAAATGTTATGACTTATGTGTGTGTTTAAAAATATTGCCGCTGCGCAATATCTTGCCTATTCTTATCGCGTATTAAATAAGTATAAACAGATAAACCGAATCCGATGTTCATACTTGAACATTCTGAATATGATAATCCACAAGCAGCACATGTTCATTTTTGAACAAGGGACGTCTTATCGATTCCACTTTGTATCGCAGGGTTAACTTTATGTTACAAGTATTTGCTTCTTTTTGGCCACTCAGGAGCAGTCTTACTACCCAGCACTTATGAAGATCGACTCTTGATTTAAAAGCTGACTAGCCTGGTCAGCAAAGTTCCACAAGCTAGGCAACTTTAATGCCATTGCCTATCCTAGTTTAGTTTACAATGTTCCACAAATGGTTTCGCTTTCGATTTTTCATCAGCATGGAATAGTCGCAGTTCATCACATGGTCGTGTCTGTATCAGTCGTAAACAACCAATCGCAGGTTGGACAGTCGCTGACCAACCCATGTGAAACATTCATTGACTGACCAAGTCTTAGCCATACACCTATGGAACATTCGCTGAAAAGATCTCGTCGCAAACAACTTTTTTCATATTCTTTGTTGATATCTAATATTTAAATATACCTGCACCTGTTCTTCGATAAATAAAACGATTATTTGCCAGATAACATGTACATATATTGATAAATTGCACGTGGGTTTCGTAGCAAAATCGGGGGCCAACACCGTTAATTAATGCAACCGATTATGACACTTTTTTTCCATACACTACCCTCATTTGTTATTCGTGAAAATCGCCATACTTAGTGTGCGGAATATAATCTACGTCACGGATGATCATGCATGAACTAATTAAAGTATCGTGTGACGGGTATCCTTTTTTAAAAATTTAATTCAAAGAAAATAAAATTTTTGCAGTTCTCTAAAATATACAAATATGGTCAGGAACTAGCTTTTATCAAAATGTATTATAAAAACTGGATCATGGATGAAACTGAATGAAACGCATGCGAGAGTCTTCGCTATATTGTAAACTCGGGTGCAAGAGATCTACGTAATTCATTGAGCTCGTCAGGTCAAATAATCGAAAAATAGTATAAATCTTAGATATAATAAATACTACATATATATTTTATTAGAATAAATCAAAATAAATACATTCTTAACGTATCTCTAAACTGACAATATATATTACAGGATTTTTGGACTATGCGCTTTTATCCTCAAATGATGTTATCGATTTAATTACAAAGTCGTATAGTTCTTCAATTTGTTTTTCTAAAACATCTAAAAGACGAAAAAAAAAAAAAACAATTAAAATACATAAATTTTATAAAATTTCAACTTTACAATACCTTTGTCGGTTTCGACATATTTACTTTCCATGCCATCTTCTTCCATAGACGAGTCATCTTTGAACATATTTTTCAGCTTAGGCAGGAATAAAAGTAGACATATAACACCGATGAATTTTACTATCTTCTTAAATATTAAAAGTTTTAAAATAATTTTCCCAAGAGCAAAAAGATTTATTTTAGACTTAAGCTTTTCGAGAAACCAGGAGCCATGTGAGTGATATGGCAAGGGAGGAGCTGGCTTGTAAAAACTTGGAGGTGGAGGTCCATAAATAGGAACTGGAGGTGGACCATAAGCAGGTACCGGTGGTGGCCCATAAGAAGGCGTAGGTGCAGGTGGTAGATAATTATTGTTAGGAGGTGGTGAGTAGTTATAACCGCTGCCGCTGCCAGTGTTATCTGCAATAGTTAAAATAATTACAAATTGTTTAAATAAATTACACTGATTTATTCCAAGAATTGGGTTCTTTCTCTATTTGGGTTCTTTCTCTTTCTTGCCCTATTTTCATTAAATTTCAAAAAGTGTTTTTTCGGAACCTTTTTCAATTATTACTAAAAATCTCAAAATTGAATAGATTTTTAAAGTTGACTAGTTTTTATATGAAAAATAGTTTATTTACTCCATATAAATGTACCGTAATTTCTTCAAATTTTATATTAAAAAAAGTTTATGAAATGATTTATTTCAAATACCGTAAAAATATTTCTTAAAATAGCCCACGCACACAGTCTTAGAAAACTATTATTTATGTGTACATTTTGTACAGCAATTACAGTCGTGTCTGGATAAAGTGAACACCTTAAATAGTGAACACCTCGAAATAGTGAACACCTAAAAATTTACATGAAGTACTCTAAATAGCGAACAATCGAAAACCTCGAAATAGTGAACACAGTTTTTCAATTAACTTCAAGCAGAAAACAGAGAAATAACACACAAAAGAACCAATAACACACAAAAGAACCAATAACACACAAAAGAACCAATAACACACAAAAGAGCCAATACACACAAAAAACACACAAAGAACCAATAACACACAAAAGGGGCTGCTCACACTTACACTTTTAAACATTCTTTCCTTTGCTACACTGCGACACCACGGGAAATTGATAAATATGAATAAGCTTTCTATTATTATGGATTTTTGATTTCCATTCTTCGAGAAATCTTAAAAGCATTTATATTTGTTTCAAAACTTTTTCTTTTATGATATGTATTTTTTGGGTGAAAAAAAGTTAAATTTAAATCGCCGTATACATAAAATCATAGAAACGCAGCAGCTTATCCGCAGTGTAGCGATATTTTCTTTCCATTTTTCTGCAAGCAGCTGACTGCGCTGCCAGAAGACATTACGCCGTAGGATAAAAACAGGGATGCCCACGACTTTTAACTTCTAATTTGACTAGCTCGCTGTTTCCTTACAGAGCGAGTGGGCGACTCTACATTAGAGGATAGGAGGTTGAGCAACCCTGCACAAAAACATTAAACATGAAAACGGGTATTCCCATAAATTGTACCTGTGCTGTTGATTGCAACAAAGGCGTCTAATACTTTTCGTTAGCGTCAGAGATTGTTTTGTTATTCGTCGAGTGAAAATCATTTGTGAGCGAAAGCGTGTTCTTCCATCCAATATAAAATTATAAAATATAGATTGTTGCTTTCGTGTTCCTGTTAATTTAGTTTTAACTCTATTTCTTTAAGGAAAATTACACTGAAATTGATGTTGAAAACTGGAATTCCATCGAAGACAACGAACCGATTCCTGTTGATGCTGTTGATGCCGCATGTATTAAAGATTCTGATGATGACAACCAAGGGAAAATACAGATCGCAAACCCTACTAAAGCTTCCGAAGATATTGAAATTTTTGATAAGGCTATCGCATGGGCTAGGCCAATATGACTGACTTTTCTGCCATACTAAGAATGCGCAGTCTACGCGAAAAAGCGGTCCAAAAATCAGTTTCTGAACGCTAAAAGCAAACATCCATTCGCGATTTCTTTAATTAAAAAATACATATGTACTTCAAGTTGTTTACAAATTTATTTAATTGATTTCAACTCTAGCATTTCCATACACAAATGTGTATTTAAAAATTGCGAGTCTCGAAATAGTGAACAACCTGGTAATAGTGAACAGTTTTACCCAAAACGACCGGCAAAAAAATGGCTTGCCTGATCACGCCCACTCCGAAGATTTTCAAATAATCCCGCGGGTCCCATATTCTACCAAATATTTTACACATTATTATACTGTTTACCACTAAGTAAATGCTTAAGACTTAATTAAGTATTTTCTAAAATGTTTTTTTCTGTAGTGAGACACCCCTGATAGATATAATCCATACCAATTTTCGTTTCTATATTAGATACAAAAAAAGTTTAAAAAAACTGAAGAACTTGATGTAGCTATGTATGGAGGCTAAAAATAAGGCTAAATTTGTCTCCTAGATAATCAGGCTCATACGGCAGTAGACAACAGAACAGGCAAAGCGATAGACAGGTTTAAATCAGAGCACGATTTTAATACAAAACTTTTTCAAATAAAAATTATTAATAACTGGTGAAGGTAAATCGAAGAGATAGAAAGTTGCGTTCTTCATATAAAATGTAGCTAACAAACTTTTCTTTATTTCTCTCGAAGACCGTCACTTCCTATCTACCCTAGATTTTGAGATTTCCAATAAATAGCTAACATAAACTAACATTGGCTAATATAAGGTTCGATGAGAATGGCTATAGTTCAAAATGCAAAACAGAGATAGGCATTTACTTTATTCGTAAAAACTGTAGTTTAAAGCTCAAGCTTAAGTACCCAACTTCGTATCATCTTTAGATTTCCAGCTACATACTTTTTAAGAAAGGGTACAAACAATATTTATCATGAAAAATATTACTAAATAAAGTGTTGTTACATACAATATTTTAAGTTTTGTTTTTATAATTATGCTACATTATGATACCAAAAGAAAGATTATAAAATAATCTTTCAGAAAAGTATATACTTGCTTGACATATCTTCAAACATTTTAAAGTTACACAAACTAGTTGAGGTTCGGGCCTGTATCCTGAGAACGGATTTTAAGACTGTATATTCAAGTGGAATTCGAATATCGCTCGCCGTTTTTTTCGGCATTTTTTTTTTAAACCTATCTGAGCTTCTAGAGTTCCATGAAGGGAAGAATTCAGTGAATCTATAGAGTAGACATCACAAGACGCTAAAATTATTGGTACAGAAATATATACATTTTTTTTACCACGAATGTTCTAAAATTTCTGGTATAGAAGGTGTCGTTCAAACCACTAAAAAAAAAAAAGTTTACTCAGGCACAATACTTCCATTGCTAGCTCTAGCCACAAACTGAATATTTTTAAAGTAAAAAGTTGCACAAATAAGAAATACTATTTGGACTATAAAAGATGTGCAAATTAGTTGCGTAAATCAATCACGCGTAGGAAATACTATATGCTCTTAATATATCAAACATGTGTGAAACAAGATGGCCAGAAGGAACAAGGCTATCAGAAGGTTTTCTCAAAAATATTTCGAAATTATTAAAGCTCTGTTTGGCAGAATGAATGCAGAAGAAATAAGAAACAAAAATTTTTATAAAGCTGATATGATTACAACCGATCTAGGAGTAGATAGGAGTGACCTCGATATTTTTAGTACACCAAAATCAATAGAATAGAATGGCCCAATAACCATGCCCGTAGAAAATTCAAGCGGATGGACAGACAGACAGACATAATGCTTGATTATGCAAAGTGCACCAGAGATTTCGTAAAATGATATATGCTTATCTTAAAATTTTTCATGGATTATCGAGCCATCATAAGTAACTATTTAGTGTACTAGGTCCTGAAAACCGCACTTTTTCCATGAGCTTTGACAAGGCTCTTTGTCAGAAAGTTTGTAACGCATTAAACAAAACATCGTAGACCCTATAAAGTGAATGTATTCTTGATCAGCACGACGAGGCGAGTCGATCCATGTGTCTTTCTGTCCGTCGGTATTTATGCGTTTCATTCTTTATTTTATAAATTGATCTGAAATTCCAAACTTATGCTTTTCTAATAGCTCAAATGCTAAAACTATGTCACGCCCATATTAGCAAGCTCCCATCACACCGTCCACTTCGAGTTTTTGTATGAAAATAATTATTATTTGCGTTTTCTTTTCCTTTAAGTAATTTATTGTCAGAACCATGGTGCCACAGCCCCCATACAAACTTTCTGTCCATTTTCGAGCTTTTGTATGAAAATAGTTATTATTTCTAAATTAGCTAAAACCACTTCTTTTGTCAATCTTTGTATACACTACCTTACGGATGGACCACTTTAACAAATAATGTCCAAAGTTCACCCCCTTTTTTTTTTTTCAACAAAATAATTATTGTTGTACATATCTGTATTTAAAGGTCAAAATTTGATACATTTGCTTTTTATTTAAACCCTAGCAATAAAGTTGGGTTGTGTCGAATAAAAGTAAATTTTTGTTTTCGCTCAAACGTCCCAAAGATCATCGACAAATTAATTTACACTGATTTCCAAATAAATACTCGTATCTCTACAATTGGATGGACCACCTTATATTAATTACAATAATTGATAATTACAGGCAAAAAAAAAAATTTTAAAAAAATTAATTGGATGGGACCCAGTGTAGGTACAGTTAAATAAAATTTTTTTTCTACTTCGTTGGAAAGTTTTTCTAAAAACAAATTTTTCGAAAAATACAATTTTTCATACAAATATATACAAAATAAAATTTTGTGTTTTTTTGCTTACAAATTTTATTTTTTAACAAATTTTGTTTTTTATTTTTTAATTTGAATGAAAAATAGTATTTTTTGAAAAATTTGTTTTTAGAAAAACGTGAATAACTTTGTCAATTTATGTCGGATTTGTCCCATTAAATATTCGTTTTATTCGCAATTAAGCGTAATTTTCAAAACTTATAACTATAGATATAGATTTCAAACAAAATAGTGCAAGCAATTATCGATAAAGTCGAAAATTGTGGAAAAAACGAAAAAATTGAGTTTGCCTTTAAAATACACAAAGATAGGATCGAAAATGTTATAACAGGTAGTACGCCATTGGAAAGTTGCTTTTTTTTTCTTCACAACGACGTTTTGAAATGCGATGTAAGATGTATAGTTTAAGCCATATAGTTGTTTAACACTATTAACCTCGAATAATCAGTTTTTTACCGTTATTTCAAAATTTCGATGTGCAAGAGAAAATTATACTATGCCAAAAAAATTTATTTAACTGTACCTACAACCTACAATTTAGTCCCATCCAATAAATTTTTTAAAACTTTTTTTTTGGTCGCACCGTGTTATCAATTGTACAATATTTCACAAGAACAATTACAAAACAGTTATTTTAGATATTCACGTATAACAGTTAGGTAATATCGATCAAGCATTCATTAAATCCGTAGCATTATTAATTGACAAATAAAAATGGTAAATTTATAAAACTGGTTTAGAGAGCATTTGATCCATATAAGACACAAAATAAATCCATAATTAACATCACGCACCGAAATCTATTTGATGTGTATGTGAATCTTGTAAAGCATTCACATACGTATCCTGTGAAAATCCGGTCTCTGCAGTCGTAAGTGAAATGAACGCCGCCACGCAGAGGAGTAAACGCGCGACATCAGTACGAGTACGAGTACGAGGCAACATCGACATAATGGAAATCACGTTTGAACGAAGTCGATTCCGAAACTAAAATAAACGCCGTTTACGCAATTTACCTGGTTATAAAAGTTTGCTGCTGCTTTCGTTCAAGCGTTTCTATATACTCGTACACTTACAATATTTATATTTATTTACTTACATTTATATATGTATGTATGTATGCATGTATATACAAATGTACTTATTAAATAAAACAATTTTTGGAACTTGCATACTTGTAAGCGTTGAATTGGTTTGAGTTTTACTTTTTAACCGTTAAAACATCGATTTTTCGATGGTTCGATGGTACGTGCAATACATACATGCACATGTGTGTATGTATGTGTGTGTATGCGTTTAAGTTGGTTTGGCATAGCTTTGCATCTGGCAGTTGGCACTTGGAAACGCACTTTTGGCTTAATTATTCTCATGAGCGTTAATTTGAAAAACTGTCACGTTCGCATTAAAACTTTCAGTAACACAGTTATCCATTATTGGACACAAGAGAAAAGTGAGTATTGTGAATTTTTTTGTTCGTCAGGCCGTCCGTCCGTTACGTTGTCGTCGTCGTATTTATTTGATTCTTTGAATATTTACTGGAATGTTATTGCTAAAACACTTTTACTATTTTTGTTATAATATATTGAAGACCTTAGGAGGCTATGAGGGAGTATATATGCTACTCCCAGAACGCTCGGTTTTAAAGATGCTCAAAAGTCTAGTTGGACTAAATATACATATAATACTCGTTTATGTTGCCATCCATAGATAATTTTAGCAATTCTATTTTAAATTTTAAAAACGTTTTCTTACAAAAACTAAAATAAGTTTTGTGGCTATATAAATTGTATACCTATAAGTATATATATATATAGCCACTATTATAATAGTTTCCTCACTTTGAATTAAATAACGAAATTATATCCAGATCATGTAGGGTGCATGTAGATGTCTAACAATTAAGTAAGAACATATAATGTTGCTTTTTGATTATTTTTAATTAATTTCTAATATTATATATTAATCTAATTTTTAAGTTTTGATAAAAGTTGTGGGTGTTGACGAACAAAATCGGTTTTTTAATCTTTTAGGTCCTTTAAAATATAATGCGATATTTAGATTATCCAATGGTGCAATTGTACAAGGCAAACATAAAATTCTCCATAGACGTCAAAAGGTCACTTGTAATCAGAATATTTCAAGGGACCCCCATTCACAAAACCCCCCAATTCTTTTAGCTTTCTATTAAAACTTTTATCTAGGAAGTTTTAAATTAGTATGGATTATGTGTATTATAAATATATCAATTTGGCTGGGATGAATAACTATTAGCTATGGCCCCGTAGTAGTGTAGCACATATATTGAACTTTTTGTATGATAAACTTTTTGTCTGGATCACTTTGATGGTAAACGCAAAACATTTTTCAAATTCGTTCATATAGCACCAATTGAACACATTGCCCGTACACAAATTTATCCCAAAAGAGTGATAGCGAAATCCACTATTTTTAAGCCCAAAGGACAATCAAATTTTTATCCCCGTCACACGGTGGGAGGGCATTATCAATTTGAAGGAAAGTTTGTAACGCATTAAAGGAGGCATCGGAGACCCCATAAATTATATATCTTATTGATCAGCTTGACGAGACGAATCGATTTAGCCATGTCCGTCTGTCTGTCCGTCTGTCTGTCCGTCCGTCTGTTTGTCTGTTACATTACTTTTTTCTCGGAAAGGTTTAAAGAAATTGACCTGAAATTGTTGATCCTTTTTTAGACAGTTTGTATGTCCGAACCATATTTAAATTTACCATAGATTTACTATAGATTTTTTTACTATCGATATTAGGTTAAAAACTCTTTTAATGTAATCCAATATCAAAAGGAAGATGCCACGCCTATTTTAAGGTATAGCCAAACGCCCATTTTTGAGATTTTTTTTTAATAAAATAAGTTCTTTTTTATGAATATATTCACTCTAATCTGGGTAAAATCACTTTTACTGTCACACTATGATTATGCTACCATACAAGCTCACTCTCCATATTTTTTTTATTTTTTCAAGAAAATTATTTTTATATCTGCATTTTTATATGCTTTTTATTTAAGACCCCATAGTTCTCATAGATTTGCAACATTGCACGGTGCTCTAGAAGAAGTAACAGGTATAAAAAAAATGGGTATAAAAAGCGCAAAGTGGATTAGTAACCCAAAGTAAAGAATTCCTAGGATTCTTTGTTTGCTTAGATTTAGACATCCTGAAAATTTAAGAACCAAACTCGTAAACTTAATTCATGTCTATAAAATTTACACTTTTTATACCCATTTTTGATATACCTGTTAACCCTTCTAGAGCACCGTGAGTGTATCTCGTAGTCAAGTTTTCTTGATTGCAGAATTCTTTCTAGTTTATTAAAGAATCAATCATGCAACAAATTACTAAATAAAATCAATGGGCGTTACGTAGTCGAGTTTACCTTCATGATTAGAATTAGAATATCATATATTAAATTTTAAAATTTTGTATTATCAATTACAAAATAAGTTAAATGTTTTTCTTTATTTGTTACACAATTATATATTAAAATTATATATGTATGTTTTTATGTATATCAAAAGAAATAAAATATGTATATTTATTTTTGGTTATTTTTTGTTTTAAGTTAGGAATACGATTTATTTTTTAGCTTTTTTATAAAGTCCTTTGCTTGCTTGTCGCCTTGCCTGTACTCTAAAGCGCGTATTGTGTCCGAATCTGAAATCATTTTGAAGTAGAGTAAATTACGCCTATAAACAAGTATTTGAATTGCAAAATGTTGCCCCCCACCTGTATATTCCGGTCGCGATAGCTCCATGTGAATTTGCTCATTTTCATTAGCCATCAAATCGGCAAACGTTATATAGCATTCAGCAATATATTGGTTTGTCATGCCGAACAAATCCTTATCTTTGATACTGAACAGAATTAGGCTATTTTGTTTAGATAATTGGTCACTGTTAAGGTTTCTATAAAAAAAAAATGAATTTTGTATTAAATTCGAATTGCACAAAACTTTTAAATTTTTGAAAACTTACATAGTGAAAGTTTCGTCGTAAAGAGGAAAACAGGTTTTATTCTGGGTGGATGTTTTGACGGGCTGAACCCCATTAAATCTATTTGTTGGCAAAAAGTGTGCTTTGACAAAAGAATCGCAAGTACCATTTGAGTCCATTGGAACCAAATTACGTGCGTTGAGTATGTGTAGCTATAAGAAGTAATAAGAATTATTGAAATTATGTATGTGCAAAAATTGAATCTTTTACCATCAGTCCCGTTGGCAAAAATTGAACTGTAATTGTTAAACGGCCATATTGAGACTTTGTGCATTCCTTTTGAAAGCCTAATCTCTCCAAATAATACTGATGAATTAGATCTGCAGTCTCAAAGGCATGCAGATCCAGTATCCGTTCAATTTCGGATAGAACTTCTACATCTGACGTAACAATGTTGCCTATTTTGAAACAGGAAATCATTACACGCAATGTTTCTCTTAAATTCTGGAAAAACGCTGGCGGTCGTCGTTTCTACAAAGCGATAAAGGGAGCGATAAAAGTCAAAATATGTATGTATGTACATAGATACAGAAGAATGTATAAACTTACATCTAGATTAGATTGTATGAGATCGTACATTATGACAGACAATTCATTCCAGACAGCATCTAAAATTCTATTGAAATTTACTTCATTTAATGTTTCGTATAAAGTGCTCAGTGAGGACTCCAAATACATCATTAATTTTTCCATAGAATTTGAGTCCTCGTGGAGCACCTCAGCGCCTTCTGCTAGAAAACGACGAATAGGTGGCGACATTTTACGTGCAACAATATCGATCAGCTCGACTATCTGATTTCGCTCGGTGTCTATGGCGTTATCAATAACGTTCTTTATGGTAGACGCACATCGTTCCGCTTCAAGATTTGTCCGATATTCGCCTAGTTTGCGTATAACATCATCGGTGCCAAGTTCCTATTTTAAAACATAAAAAAACGAATTGTAATGCCTGGTTTACACGATCATATATATTTTATGGTCTTTTCAAATTTATACCTTTATAAATGCTGGGAGGCTCTGACGAATGTAATCAATATTATTGATGGCCAGACACCATTCGCGAGACACATTAAACAATTCGTTGTTTCCATTTGAAATACTTTCAACACGTCGCGACATCCTTTGAGCATAGAAAACGCAACAACGACAAATATCCTAAAAAATTGTAAAAGAAGAAGAAACAGGAAATTCGTTTTAATTAACCCAATCAATAACCAATTTTTTATAAAGCGCAAGAGTTACATACGTTTACGATTTTTGCCACAAATGTATACGATCCCTCTACCTCTGGCCAGTCTAGCTGCTGCCAAAATATTTTAATCTGATAGAAAATTGCTAATGTATCGACGGCAGAAGAGCTGTACTTAACCGTCTCATCGACTGCTTTCAGTTGGTCCAATTCAATTGCTTTTTCAATGCGATTAAGCGCTTTTATAATTGATATGTCCAACCAATGTGTTACGCCCCGCTCAAACCACTGATGAAAGCTTTCAATAGCCAAGTTATTGTTTGGGCAGAGAGATTTTCCTAAAATGACAATTAAAATATTTTAAAATTTACACCCGTATTGTTATGCTGGTTAGTTACCTAGAGTCAAATAGCGCTTGAGAACCAAATACAGTTCGAAAAGGGTCGTTCCCATGTTGACATTGTCGATGTTTGGCAGGTACTGAAACTGGTCATCCGGCACGTCAAGTCTTTTAATATTTGAGCACACGTCCTCCACAATTGCTTTTGATACCTCCGTTAACTTTTGATCATAGTATTTATATAATATGCTAGAGAAGTTCATTCGAATTTTACTGTAATACAAAAACATTTTGGTTATTACATTATCGGTGTATACATACGGTGTATTTGAAGTACTTACTGATAAAAGACTTTATCAAAATATTCCATAGCACGTTGAAGATCCGATCGCACCATTTGTATTAGTTTGATTAGATACTGTAGTCTGTCCTCATCTGATTCTTCGTCGGCCTTAGTACTCTTGCTGCCCTCGACGATATGTTCCAACCAATCTTGTGTACCGGTGTTTATTGCTTGTATAATAACATCATCGATAGTATGCTTTACGTTGTCGTCCAGCCAACCGTAGATATTTCGAGGAAATAAATCCATTTCAATGGGTATTTCAATCGATTTTAATTTACCCAGAATATCCAGTACTTCAGTCAAGGTTTTCACAATATTTTTATCGCTCACATTCTTTGAACGTAGTTTGCGTAGAACGGAGAAGCAAGAGGGTAATATCCGTTTAGCTCCATCCCAGAATGATTTTACGTCGTCAGAGTCGCTTTGATAGCATTTAAGTACAGGCCCAACGATGTCTAATATTGAGTTGAATAGAACAAAACTCAATTTGTGTGTTTCGTGAATTGTGCTAAAGGCGTGCCACTGGCTTAGTGCACAATCGACACTAGACAGACCACTTTGGACCGCATGCTGCGACCGTATCGCTTCTGCTTGTACGCTAAACTTTCCGCTCCACCAATAGTTGGCCACTTTAGAGGACTCCAGTTCGTGCATTAGGAGCATCTTGAGTAAATGGCGATGTTCCTGCACAGCCACGTTTTTGTTTTTCTCAGCGCTCAGAGCCAGATTAACTAAAACTGAACCACGGCTCTTGGTTTTGCTGCCCTTTTCCAAGTTATACCAAACCGTAATACCAGAAACTGGAATGGATTTTAGGGTAATGGCGGCTCTTCCAATTAACTCGTTGTCATGTTTGCCAGATGAGGCAGTTACAGCGATCTCTTTCATCAGTTTTCTTAAGCCTTTCACACCTTTAACATCCAATAATTTATTTACCTTTTCCTTAACCGATTCGGCTGCATCAAAATCCCTATGAGATTCAATTGAAAACAGTTATTTACTTTTATACGAGTATAATCCAGTTTTTGTACATTAGAAGGCGCAACATTAACTTACCACACTTCTATTATAAGCACTTCCTGCCTTGGACTTTCCACAATTGGTCTAAAAAAAAAATTGTTGGATTAGGATTATTGTCAATCTTTAAAGGTATTAATTCTGTTTTCTATACTTACAATGAGAAATGTTCTTCCCATACTGGATTAAGTGTTTCAGGCTTAACTGATGAGTTATAACGATGTGAACCATTTGACTCCAGGTATAGCGTCACAAATGGATCCGACAAACCATTTGAATCTTTAGGTAAAAGGTTTTCAGCCTTAATAATCTCAACATTTAAACGTATATTTGGCGGTTCTTTTTGCTGAACGAGTTCTAGAATCTCTTCGTGTTTTGCGTTTGGAATTTTAAATGCTTCTTGCACGAACTCAATCAGTGTTTCCGTGCAAACGTTATTAGATTCGCAGCCAATGTTGTTTATAATTTCAAAAAGAATTTCTTCGTACAAATCTTCAACCTGAAATATTTTAAGAATAACAATCATAATTATACAATACATTCATCTGCTTAATCGCAGAAAATTGTTTATACTCGAAAATGTGTATATGCAAATAAAATTCAAATTATTTATACCCATTACAGATAGTGTAAACGGGTATATTCAGTTTGTCTGAAAGTTTGTAACGCATGTCCGTCTGCTTGCCGTTACGCAATTTATTCGATCAGTTTTAAAAATATTTAACTGAAACTTTAAACTTAAGCTTTTCTCGGCATGAAAGTTCCACGCTCATATTTAGGTATTGCTCCATACAAGCTTATCACCTATTTTTGAACTTTTTGTATAAAAATAGTTATGGTTTATACAGTTATTATATTAACTTCATTTTGGGTAAAAAAATACTTCTATGTGCGATATGATTAGGATCGGGGCACTACAACATATAGCCCTATACAAACTTACATCTCTTTTTCTGTTATTTTCAAGAAAATTATTATTATATTTGTATTTTAAGACTAAATTTTGATACCAATATTGAGTCTCAGCTTGAGTTATACCAGACCATTGACCCACTCCTATCCCATTGAAGTTCTACCTTAGTCATTGATAATCACTCAAAAAATATTTAAAAATTCGTGTGACGTGTATTTAAGCTTCGGTTCCACCGAAGTAAATGTTTTTCCTTGTTTTTTAATATCGATTCTCATCATTTATGTTATGCATTGCAAATACAGAAGTAATTGGTTTATTTTATCGTAAAAATTGTCTAAATGCGAAACACAATTTTTCGAAAAATTATACTCTAAGTGGTGAGCATATACATAAATTCAAACTTTATGGATTCTATAAAAAATGGATCTAGTGGGACCACTGAGAGCAAAGAAAATAAAGTATGGCGAATTGTACATCAAGTAGAGTTTTGTCAAAACTAGCGGATCTGTGCGTGTTTGTAGAAAGCATTTGCATAGTTTTTTAAAGCCAGTTAAGATGCGCTGACATTTCGAAACTACTATATACAACATATACATACGTCCTGAAAATGTATATTATAAGTTAACTATGTCTATATAATATAGCTCGGAATGAGCAGTTTTTGATTGGTTTGCGTTTTTATGAATCTTGTCGTAAATGCCCTAAACTCTGGTCCAGAAATAAGAAATACTGTTTGGACCATAAAAGATGTGGTAAACATTTTCCGTGAATTAACAACGCATAGACAATATGCTCTTAATATATCACACATGTGTGAAGCAAGGTGGTCAGAAAAGCACATGGATATCAGAAAGTTTTTTGAACACTTTTCGGGAAATTGTTAAATACATTATCTACAGTGCGAATCCTTAACACAAAAAAAAAATGGTATTCCAGTTGTTTTCTGCGATTCATACCCAGTTTTTAGTGTTACTCTAAAGACAATCGCAAAATATTCGTCGATTTTAGAACCTACAGCAAACATTTTGCAAAGAAAACCTACTGATTTCATTGCGTTTGCTAAGCATATTAAGAATATTTTACATGTGATCAAATAATTGATCAAAGGAAGCAAACGAATCTATTTCAACAAATACAAAATTTATGACGATTTTGATTGCGTTGCCATGCACAACGGCTACTGTTAAAATTTGGTAATGAAAACCGTGACATGATTAAAAAAAAAAAATATATAAATTTGAAGAAACTCCGTGGCAATAATAAAAAAAAAATTATTACCTAGTCGCTTGTTATAAATATTTAGTTATGATGTTTGATTTTATATTTTATATATTCGGTTTTACTTTAAAACAAGAAAGAAGTTTGCAGCCATGACTTTTATAGGGTCTTTAGAAGATTCCTGAGTAGAGTTGCGGCATTGTTTGGTGCGGGTCAGAAGCCCGATAAAAACGGTTTAGAACAAGAATTTTTGAATTGTTTTCTTCTTTTTCTCAAAATATATATTTACTAATACATCGTCGAGTTTGATAGAAAATTTACTGAAACAATAGATCTATGTAGAAATCGTACAGTCAGATTTATTGTTTCAAAATTGGTTGTATGGTTTATCTCTCGTTTTATTCGACCTCAATGTAAAAATACCTTTTTTTAAAAAAACTAAATCGTGAAATCCTTAGTTTTTTTTTTAAAAATCAGCTGTTTAGATGTGACATCATAAACGCAAAAAATCATTGTATTGCGTATATTGGAGAAATATCTTTATTTTGTATTTTGGAATAGAAATGGGCGTCGAAAAGGGAGTCCCTTGGGTCCCGATTACTTTAGTTATGACATTTTTAAAATTTCTTGTTGGTTTGGATGGGTGGGCGGGCTTAAAAGATCTTAAAGTACGGGCTAAAACAGAAATTCAGGAACATAATGACTACTTAACAAAATCAAATGTTAGTCTCTTTTAAGCAATTGTACCTTCCCTATATACATATATGATAGATCTTACATTTTTCTTTATATTACATTAATTAAAGAAACTAGAAACAAAAATTTTTAATTATGCGTGTATGTAAGCATTTGAAAAAATTGCACCCGCGATAAAAACGAAAGAGACATACAAGTAAAAATATCAGTTAGTGGAAGAATAGTTGAAGATTTAACAGGATAAATGGATGACACCTGAGTTTTATATCCGCCACACATAGTGTGGCTCGATGAGACGAGTCGATCTAGCCATGTCAATCTGTCTGTCCGTCAGCCCGTCTGTCTGTTTATTTCAACGCTATTTCCTCGGAGACTACTGGAGATATTTAGCTTAAATTTGAAACTCAATTTTTTCTCGAAAACGATCAGGTCAAGTTCGAACATGAAAGTGCCACGCCCATTTTTATTTTTTAATGTATTCACTCCAAATCTTGTAAAAAAACACTTATTATGTCATTCAATGTCAAAACCAAGGTGCCACGCCCATTTTTAGCAATAGCCCTTATACATACTAACGCCCATTTTCGAATTTTTGTATGAAAATACGCATTATTTATGAATGTATTCACACCAAATTGGATAAAACACTTCTAATCATCCAATATTAAAACCAATGTGCCACGCCCATTGTTAGGCATAGGCCCCACACAAAATTATGGATTATTTTTGAATTTTTTGTTTGAATAGCTGTATGTTTCGCTTTCAATTTGAAACCAATATTGTGTTTAAACTTAAGGTGTATCAGACTATTGACTCCCATTGCATCTCGAAGTTTTATCTATAAGCTATTAATGGTAACACATAAACTATATTTCAAAATACGTGTGACGGGTATTTAAGCTTTTGTTCCACCTTTAGCTGTAATTTAAAAAAAAGTAAGCAAATACTGTCAGTCAAAAAAGCGCTCTGGGTACTGTAAATACCTATAATGTTTCAAGAATATGTAAGCAAACAATTCTTTAGTTTTTCGACAATATTAGCTTATTAAATGTAAGATTTTGGTGTTATTTTTCGAGCAGTTTCAAAGGTTTATTCCGGCTTGAGGGCAGTTGTAATGAAATTTTGGTATTGTTCAATAAATACAATATGTATTTTTGTATGTCTGTGCATTAGCCGCTTTTTTTTCCCCTGTACTGTAAAGTAAAAAAGTTCTATAATATTCTAATAATGTTATAAGTAACACGTTTGATTTCTTCAAAGTCTTGCGTTTGGCAACTAAGAAAGTTTAAATGCAGTTAAATTTTTTACCAACTCACACATATTTTGAAGACACAACAAAACGCATTTTTCCCAAACAAGTAATTTTATTGTCTATTTCACTTCCAAACAGTTTTACCATATTTACAAATTGGTATTATGGAATATTTTATTTTAAGCATTTCTCTACATTTCGGACACTTTTTCTGTCCGGCAGTATTATAATGGTTTATACAAGTACATAGATTAGATAACATTATAATTTTACACGAGCAATACCGGAATAAACTGTTTTGGTCTCTATAAATATAACTTTGAACTTTTAAAAGCAAATGCATTAAAACAACAATTTTGTGTCTGGGACATTCTTTGCAAAAAAAGCCTTCCTTTTTCCTTTTCTTAAATGATTTTAGACGCTTATAAGAGCTTTAAAAATTTAACACCAAAATAACATTTTGGACGTATGTATTAGTTATTTTATTTGGAAGAATAATCGGCAGTTAGTCTTTGATATTTACATATTTCAAAATCATCAAATCTTTCTTGCTCAAAAATAATTGACTTATAGGTTGTCTCTGGTTAAATTTTGGAAGAAATACGGCGCAATAATTGTTTCCTTTTTCAATCAGCATTCACAGTTACTGTTTTTGGGTTTGATAGAACCTTTAGATCCATAATTTTAAATAAAATAATATTTATGCAGTTTCAGTTTGAAAATAAAATCAATATCAGCACCCCACTGATCCCATCTTAAAATTTTATTTAAGCCACTTATGAAGTGTTTGAAAATTCGTGTTATACCCGTCACACATAGTATGAACGGGTACATTCAGTTTGTTTGAAAGTTTGTAACGCATAAAAGACGGCCAGCTAGACGAGACAAATAGATCTAGCCATGTCCGTCTGCCCGTCTGTTTGTTTCTTTGCAATTCATTTGGACAGTTTAGAAAAGATATTAAGCTGAAATTCAGAACTTATGCTTTTCTCTCTAACGACTAAATCAAGTATGAAAATGAAACGCCTATTTTCAAACTTACCGTTTTTTTCGATTTTTTTTTATGAAAGTAGCTATTATTCATGAATGTATTCGCTCCAAATTGGGTAAAAATACTTCTGTCTTCCAATGTCAATTTATAATTTTTGTGTGAAAATAGTAATTATTTATGAATGTACTCATTTCGAAATTGGATAAACACTTCTAATGACATCCTATCTTTAGCGTTTTTTCTGCAGATTACGAATCTGTTATTGAATTTTATCCATCATATCTGAATTTCGAATGAAAATAAGTTAAAGTATCAAAAAATCGTGTTCTAGGAACTTTTCACAGCACTGGGAACAAATAACGCGACGTGATAAGCAGTTCAAAGATGGCTTAAATGAAAGCTCAAACTTTAAACTTTAATCATCATGGGTTGGAGGGCTAATGGTCTGGGACTGAATATATTCATAAATAATAACTATTTTCATACAAAAAGTCAAGAATGGGCGGTAGGTTTGTATGGGGGCTATACGTAAAAATGTAAAAAAAAGTATCACACTTTGGTTCTGCAAACTATTTAGGACCAAAAAACAGAAATAACAAGCATTTTGCTAAAAAACTCAAGACTGGGCGGTAGATTTGTATAGGAGCTATGTCTAAAAATGAGCGTAGTTCCATGGATCTGACATACAAACTGCTTAGAAGCAGAACTAATAAGTATTTTCATATAAAAACTTGCAATGGGCGGTGGATTTGTATAGGAGCTATGCCTAATAATAAGCGCGTCAAAATTTTATTCTCGTCGCTTACGTTTTATTTGCCGTTATTGCTCGATATAATAAAAAGCAAGAAGTTAAAGCATACTGTAAAGTCAAGAAAAATAAGGAAAATCGTTAACTTCGGTGGAACCGAAGCTTAAATACCCGTCACACGTATTTTTAAATAGTTAATGTGTTATCGCCAGTGACTTAGATAAAAGTTCGTGATGGAATAGGAGGGGGTCAATGGGTTAATCAAGTTTAGACACAATATTGGTACCAAGTTTTAAGCCAAAAATACAGATATTCAGAAAAAAATCGAAAATAATCGATAAGTTTGTGTGGGCCCTATGCCTAAAAATGGGCGTGGCCCCTTGGTTGTGATATTGGATGATATAAGAAGTATTTTTAATCAATGGAGTCAATACATTCCTAACAAACAACCATTTTCATACAAAAATTTGAAAGTGGGTGGTAAGTTTGTATGGGGACCACACCTAAAAATGGGCGTGGCACCTTGGTGTGGATATTAGTGTTTTTACCCAATTTGGAGCCAATACACTGTTTAATAATAACCATTTTTATACAAAAATTCGAAAATGGTCGGTAAGTTTGTATGGGGGATATAACTATAAATGGGCATGGCACATTTGTTTTGACGTTGGATGATATTGGAAGTGTTTTACCTAATCTGAAGTGAATATATACATAAATAATAACTATTTTCGTATAAAAAATTTAAAATGGGCGGTCAGTTTGTGTGAGGGCTATACGTTAAAATGGGCATGGCACTTTCATATTCAAACTTGACCTGGTCGTTTCCGAGAAAAGCTTAAGTTTCAAATTTTAGAAGTCTCCGAAGTTCGTAATTAATGGGGTGTAATCATTCATAAATATAATTTAAAGTACAAATCTTGCTTTATTTACACAATATTTCAAACACAATAACAAGAAACATTTCAATGATTACTGCGCATGCGTTCTATCTTAATCTAGAACAGGTCGTTTTCATTTCGATTTATATTGCTTAGCTTGCTAGGCTATTTTTATACCCTGTACCCAAAGTGTAAAAGGATATATTAAGATTGTGCGAATGTATATAACAGACAGAAGGAGGCTAGATAGACCCTATAAAGTATGTATATTGTTGATCAGCATTGAAAGGGGAGTCGAGTCCGTCGGTCTGCCTGTCCGTCCGTCATGCTGACTGCCTATACTAAGTATAGACTATAAGAGATAAAGCTTACAAATTTGAAACTTACACTCTCCTAAGTATGCACTTGCAAACGGGTTTTCTCTAGCCCCATTTTAAGGGGTACCGCCAATACAAATTTACTCCAAAATTTTGGGTTTTTGCATAAAAACGTCATCGCTTTTAGAAAGTCAAAATTTAGTATAGTCCCAATGAAATATCTCAATATGGGTAGAACCAAAAAAATTTTAGTTATAGTACCCATACAGATCTACCCCATTTTCAAGTTTTTGTATGAAAATCCCATACAATAAGGTATGGAACTAAAGAAAGACTTAATTTATGGTACATAAACATTGGGTACAGGGTATCTTGCAGTCGAGTCTACCCGTTTGCCGTTTCCTTTTATTTAGACTCAAGTACAAAACTTACTCAGTATGTTCAATAGTCGCATGGTGATAGATCAGGAGAATACGGAGGGTGGTCGATGACACAAGTCTGATTTTTCATTAAAAATTCACGAACTTTTTTGGTTTTTTGAGGTGGTGCATTATTATGCAATAAAAACAGCTGTTTCCTCTCTGGATATTCAGGTCTAACACGAACAATTCTTGACCACAAACGATGTAAAACTTGTAAATAGTATTCTCCATTAACAGTTTGACCTTCTGAAACAAATTCCTTGGAATCGTAGAACGTGATCAACATTGTCTTAATTTTGGACTTTTGACTTCCATTGTGCAGATTGACGCTTAGTTTCAGGGTCATATTTAAGGCACCATGTTTCATCACCAGTTGTGATCGAATCAAGAAAATCTGGATCGTTTTCAGCTGTTGAAATGATGTCTTAACAATGCTCTACATGAGCGATTTTTTGGTATTCATTTAATTGATGTGGAAAAAAGCGTGCACAGACCTTTCTTTTACCCAAATCGTCAGTTACAATTGTCCAAATAGTATCAGTAGATGAATTTTATTTTCAGCCAACATTCTAACAGTGAAATTTCCTTCAAGAGCAATGATTTTGCGGACTTTTTCACTAATTCAGCACGATTACTTCCTTCTGGACGACCAGGTCTTTCATCATCTTTCAAATCTTCTCGACCATTTTTAAATCGTTTAAACCACTTATTATCTTTTAAACGAGCTAAACAATCATCACCATACCCTTTTTGCATCAATTCGTACGACTCACTTAATGTTTTTCCAAGTTTAAAACAAAATTTAATATTTGCTTTTTGTTCCATTGTATTTTTACAACACAAGCACAAAACATACTGTCATACGTTGTTCGATTTCATACAGAAAACAAATACAGAACCCAACGCTGGCAGAGAAACGAGCAGAGGCGATACCTGGTCTTATTGTACCATGGGTGAGACCTGTACATTTTTAATGTTATCAACGTCCAATAGATGGCGTTACGTGTTCCATGTTCCTTATCAATACTTTGCAAAACGATTGCACCGCTGGTTCTTACAGCAACAAATTTTAAATTCAATATGACCGTTACTACTATCAGATCTGTAAAGTTCTATACTGGAAAAAGATTGTGTTACCTAATCGGAAAACTATGCTGCTTTGAGCTAGTTTGGGGAAATGGTGTTTTATGTGAAGTACACTATATAATAACTAATAATAACTTGGAACAAATCAATTCATTGAGTTTTTTCAACACATTTAACATAATAAATATGATCGGTTGGTTACTTACTGTCATTGAATGGCACAACGATTTCGCATGCGATTCTATTAAATGCTTGTGGACACCGCGAAAGTGACAGCTTACAATGCTGCCGTTACGATTGAGGATATTTTTTCTATGATGTGGCGTGTCTGTAAGCGATAGAGTTGACGGAACTTTACCCATTGACCGTGGTGAACGATCGTGCCCGGCAGTTCGATTCAAACTTAAATATTTGACATTTCGCTCGGGAGAGTTTCGCGTTCGCGTTCTGTTATTGGGCAGTAGCATGCGTGGCAACGAGAGATAGCTCATTGCGAATGGATATGAGCAAAAATCAAATTGAATAAAAAGGCAATGCTAAAAAAAACACAAAAATGCACATTCACAGTTTCAGAAACATTAGAAAACTTTTTGTTATAAAACACTCTGGACACTGCACGTAATATTGCCACTTGATCACTTTTCTCCTTAAGAATTTTACACGTGTGATAGATGCACAGGTTACGGTAAAACAACACACTTAAATGTCCGTGACAATCAGTCAGAGCCACTATCAGTATAAGAATCAGATAATTGGCCAAAATGTCATTTAGTTACATAGTTCCTCGGATAAACGTCAATGCGAAATCTTTTTCTTGACGTTGACCGTGAGCTCATTTGAATTGGTGAATTGGTGCGGTGCGCGTTCAAATTGATTCTGTGCAAACTCTCACACGGATAAGAAATAACGGAACGAGCAAAAGACTCGTACGATTCGTTTCTTCATCTGCACTGTAAGTACGAATGGACACGACACAATCATTTTAATTTTAGAATTCGAAAGAAAAAGCTTAAATTGTTAATGAAAATTTTATTTTCTTGTGTGTTTAGAGTACATTAAGCTCTCACAAAAAAAAAAAAAAAAAACAAAATTAAAAATGAAAAATAAACAAATTTTATGTGTTTATTTCGTTCGGCACTTCTCCGTTTAAATGTTTAGTGTGTACATATGTATATATTTGTATATACACATATATAAATATATTCGAATTGATCTGTTCTGTTTGAAATTGTTGTTGTAAATTTAAGAGAGTCTATAACTTATTATAAACATTAGATACCTATGTATGTATGTAAATGCATACCTATGAATATGTATATATTTTTGTATATATGTTCATATGTATGTAGAACAGAATATGTTTGTTAGTTGTTACGCACTTGTTCATATAGTACTAGCAATTTTCGCAATATGTAGACATAAACAAATATGTACAAGTAAATACTGTAACTAAAAAAATAACATACACAAGTGTTTGATTTGTTCAAATATTACAACAGTGACCTGTACGAAGTCTTCCCAAGAAGAAAGTGAATGAAATTAAAAGTTTCGAATATAATCAATCTTTTTGTGGAGACAATGAGCCAAAAGAGCAATGAATGATGAATTAAACATGATTTTTATACCCGCCACACATAGTGTGATGGGTATTATCAGTGTGTCGGAAAGTTTCTAACGCATTAAAGGGAGGCATCAGAGACCCCATAAAGTATTTACATATATTGTTGATCTGCTCGACGAGACGAATTGATTTAGCCATCCGTCTGTATGTCTGCCTGTCTGTCCGTCTGTTTATTTCTACTCATTTTTGTTTGGTGAAGATATGAACATATTATGTTAAAAACAAGGTGCAACTCTAATTTTTAGGTACACCCCCATACAAACTTACAGCTTTTTCTTAAATTTTTGTACGAAAATAGTTTTTATTTATGAGTATACTCACTCCAATCCGGGTAAAATCACTTCTATTGTCATCATATGAATAAACTACCGATATGACAAGGATCCGGTCACTATAACATACAGACCCCATAAAAACTTACCTTCCATTTTTTTTTTATTTTTCAAGAAAATTATTGTTGTATCTTCATTTAAATCTAAAAGTTTTACGAATGTGCTTTTAATTTGAGCCCCAACTTGAATTTTCCCTTTGCGGAATATAATCTACGTCACTGATGATAATAAATGAACTTATTAAAGCTCTGTGTAGCGGGTATTTGAGATTCGGTTCCACCTAAGTTAACGTTTTTCCTTGTTTTAACTAAATTAACTGATCGAGCTAATTAATGTAAATCGACTAAAAGTCGAAATTACATTTTCATCTACTATACATATGTATTTCATCTGGGTTTGCATAACTAATGCTGGTAATTTAGCCATTTTATCAATTAGAGTTTGTAAAAATTTTCGAGGAGTACGTTCTGCATCAATGTAATTGTGGAGATCAGCAACTATAGGCGAATCAGTCATCAGAGTTGTGACACTAAAGATGTCAGAGAGATGTTAAATAAATATTAAGCAGAGACTGGATTATGCTGTCATCTGCGTCTTCTCTTACCGACATTCGAAGCGAGTACATCGTCTAATATTAATAAAGAATTTATGAATAATAAAAAGTATTGTAAAAGTATTGTGATAAAAAGTACATTTCACTGGAAGAAAATAACTTTCAATCTTTTATGGATTTTAAACTGGATAGTTTAAAAAAAGTCCAGAGTACTTATTGCAATATTGGTCAAACCAAATCTAAAAATAATTCTTTAGTTGGTTTGTTAGTTGGTGTTTTCATGAGTTTTAGATCGAATAATAATTGCATAGAATGACTCAAAGTTCAAAGAGGTGCGGTACTCCATATTACATTTAAAGTTTGGAAGTAAAATGGTGTTAAAAAAAATTGTTACATTAAGAGAAGATCATAAATTGATAGTTTTATGGTTTTTATAAGGATAAAATCATTTTTATAACCAAAAAACTTAATTTTTTCCTTAATTTGGGACACCACATTTTTAACTAAAACTGCCAAAATAAGCGAACGAATCATATAAAGCTCACCATATTTTGTTAATATTCATTAATTCAACTCTATAATTCACAAAAAAATTTGGTGCAGTTTGTTAAAGTAGAAAAAATTTTATCGTTAAAAAACTGGGTGCCTCTACTAATCTGTGACTTACTGTATATATATATAATTTTTTTTTTTTTTAAATTTTTAAAATTTATTTTTTTTTTTTTATATTTTATAAAAAAATTTAAAATTTTTAAAAAAAATATTTTTTTTTTTTTTTTATTATATTTATAAAATTTTTTTTTTTTTTTTGGTTTTTTTTTTTTTTTTTTTTTGTTTTGTTTTTTTTTGTTTTTGTTTTTTTTTTTTTTTTTTTTTTTTTTTTTTTTTTTATATGATTTTTTTTTATTATTAATTTTTTTATTAATTTGATTAATAAAAAAAGAGTGGTATAAAAAAAAAAATTATAATAAATTTGTTTTTATTAAAAAAATAATTTTTTTTTTTTTTTTTTTTTTTTTAAATTAATATATTTTTTTTTTTTTTTTTTTTTTTTTTTTTTTTTTTTTTTTTTTTTTTTTTTTTTTTTTGGGGTGGGGGTTTGGGTTTTTGTGGTTTTTTTTTTTTTTTTTTTTTCGGGGGTTTAATTATGTAAAATTTTATTATTTGGGTTTGAATACAAAAAAAAAAAAATCCAAAAAAAAAAAGTATTAAAAAAGTTGTTTGTTGTTTAAATAATTGTAGGGGGGTAAAAAAAAAAGGGGGGGGCAAAAGTGTTTTGTTCCCCCCCTCTTTTCATGACTATGCCCATTTGCGCTAAATCCACATCATCAGTAATATTGTATAATAAAAACAAGAAAAAACGTTAACTTCTGTGGAACCGAAGGTTAAATACCCGTCACACTTCGCGAAAGAATGGGTGGGAATCAATGGTCTGATTAAACTCAAGTTTATACACAGTATCAGTATTTTTAATACAGATGTAACAAAAAATTTCTTGAAAATATCAGAAAATGAAAAGTAAGTTTGTGTAGGGCTATCCGATATAGTGGTTCGATCCATATCATATCGGTGGTGTGTACATATGATGAAATTAAATGTGTTTTCACCCGATTTGAAGTGAATAATCCGATTCCAATTTTGTCTTTGGCTGATATCTCTTGGGAACACAAATAAATACTTCTGTTGCATATTAGTAACTGTCGCTTACTTACATTTGTTCCAATTGCTTTGCCAAATAGTTCTTCTTTTCGTTCATCATAATCGGTCTGAGCTCGATCAACAGCAAAAACATCGGCACAAATGGATTCGTTTACTTTGCTGCTTACATCAGAACCACTGTCTGTGTTTGAATCGCACACTTCCTCCTGTTGATCCTCGACAAAAACTTTTTCTTCTATCCCATCCTCTGAATCTTCATCTTCTTTAAATGGAGCAAGCGAAGTCTTCATAATACCTTCGTCAAGCTGTGACTTTTGACGCAACAATGATCCAAACTTTTCAAAAAATCCATCATCGGTATCTTGTATCCTTGAAATAAAAAAAAAAAACATTCATGTATTATTTACTAAGAAAATTATTTTTATTTCAGTCACATATGGTGTGATCAGGTGTTATAAGCTTGACTGAAACTTTGTAACGCGTAGAAACTTAAGCTTTCTTCGGCAACGACTAATTTGTTTATCAAAGCCATAATACCACACTCATATTTATAGGTATAGCCCCCTTACAAACCCGTTTTCAAGTTTTTATATGAAAAGGCTTATTATTTGTGAATGTATTAACTCCAAATTAAATAAAAACATTTAATTTGTCATGTCTCCTCCTATTTTTAAAATTTTTTTTTTTGGAAAATTATTGTTAAAATTCTTCCAATATAAACTCCAATATTATGTCTAAATTTTGGTTGTTATGACCCAAACTAACCGCTTTGCTGAATTTCACCTTAGTCACTGACCGAAAAGATTTAAAAGCAAATAACAGATTTTAACTAATACAAGAAACTATAAACTATTGCAACATCGAAACACTCTGTAAGAGCAAAATTAGTAATATTAGCTGCAGCAATGATAGCAGCACCTAACTTTCAAAACTATAAAATATCTACCACAAACAATGGATTTGTTTCATTAAAAATTTCAAAATCAAAAGTGCAAGAGAAGTTCCCCGTGCAACTTCAGTTCAACCAGCTGAACCATACTCTATTATGCAATGATAAGATTATTATGCAAACTTATTTATGTACATATATGCAAGGAATTGCAGATGATGATTGATGATAGCATTGAAACAATGCCTCGTTTACATCAAAATATATTTCGCTTGATCCGAATTTTACTATAATGAATGGATTGTATAAATGTATATTTTTAATTTTTGTTTTGGGTGTATGCATTAATATTTGCCGTTTTTAAGCCCGACATTTTGTCTGAGAGTTTGTAACGCATTGAAGGAGACATTGTAGACCCTATAAAAAATTGTATATATATATATTTATCAGCTCGACGAGACGAATCGATTTAGCCATTTCCGTCTGTCTGTTTGTCTATCTGTATATTTGTATGCAATTTATTCAGTTAGTTTTAAAGATACTGAATTGAAATTTTATACTTAAGCTATTCTCGGCAATAACTACAATGTCAAAACCAAGGTGCCACGCCCATTTTTAGGTACAGCCCCATACAAACTCACCACTTTTTTCGATTTTTTGTACGAAAATAGTTATATTATATGATTGTGTTTTCTCCAAAACGAAATGAAAATAGTTATAATTTATGGAGTAAGCCGAAGCATAAATACCCGTAATACGTATTTATACATAGTTTATATTTTATAATCAGTGGCTTAGATAATACTTCGATGGGAGGTCAATGGTCTGATACAACTCAAGCTTGGACTCAATGGTAGCATCAAATTTTAATCTAAAAATACAAATATTCAAGAAAAATTCAAAAATAATCGGTAAGTTTGTGAGGGGCCTATGCCTAAAATGGGTGTGGCACCTTGGTTTTGGTGTTGAATGATATTAGAAATAAAAATAAACATTTTCATACAAAAATTCGAAAATAGGCGGTAGGTTTGTATGGGAATATATCTAAAAATGGACACATTTGATGTGACATTAGACGACATTACCTATTTTGGAGTGAGTACATGCATATATAGTACCTATTTTCATAAAAAATTCGAAAATGCTCTGACATTTTTATGGGGACTATACCTAAAAATGGGTGTGGCACCTGTAAAAAAAAAAACATTTCATGGTAGGGCGGTATGACGGGTGGCACATCTAAGCCATCCCCAAACATGTCGAGTTCTTTCTTTTCAGCGTTGATCAAGTCAATTGGCGGTATTTCCTGGGTCATTGATATATTTATTATTTTCTCTGCCCAAATTAATTATGTGTAGCACGACAAAACGTTTTAGAAGCAAAAGGACCCACCCCATTTCCGAGGTGACCAGATCGAACATCTTGTACGTCGTCCGTTTGTTACACACCTTCATTTTCGAACTTGACCTAGTCGTTCCCGACAGAAGCTTAAGTTTCAAATTTCAGCTAAATATCTCTAGTAGTCTCCAAGTAAACCGATTTGAAAAGAACAGACAGACAGACGGACATGGCTAGATCGACTCGTCCCATCGAGCTGATTAAGAATATGTATACTTTATGGGGTCTTCGACGTCTCCCTCAATGCGTTACAAACTTTCACAATAAACTTAATATACCCTTCACACTATGTTTGGCAGGTATAAAAACAGAACTATACATAACTACCCTCCCATTTTGTAATTTTTTTCAAGAAAATGATTGCTACCATATATCTGTACTTAGCTTAAAATATTGTGTCTTAACTTAAAATGTACTGGACCATAGACCCATCCTTTTTTCAAAATCTACCTAAGACATTGATGATCATAAATAAACTATTCAATAATAGTCGTGACGGGTATTTGAGCTTCGGTTCCACCGAAGTTAACGTTTTTTCTTGTTTTTTAGAAATGTTCTGCTTCATTGTTAAACAAATGATTACAAATGGATTATTGAAAGTATTGTCCATTGGAAGCTACTGCTTTTTCCTATTTTTCCGTTTTTTTTAAAAAGCCATGACCAAGTCGTAATCGTAAAAAGCAATGCCTGAAGAATACGGCGGGTGGGATTACATTTTCCATATGATTGGTTTTGCGACGTGCGGTCGAGTATAACCGTGTTGCCGTTTTTCCTTCAGTGCTCGGCTCAAACGCATCAACTGAGATCGAGATCGATGTGTTCAAAAAAATTGTAGTGCGGTATCAAAATGTAATGTTTCAATAAAAAAAAAAACAAGAAAGAACGCTGCAGTAGAGTATGCTCGACTATGAGATACCCTGTACCCAAAAAGTAGGTAATAACTAAGTAAACTTTTTTATAAAAACTGTTTTAGGGATAACTTTTTATGGGGGCTACATGTTATAGTGCTTTGATGTCAAACAAATTCTGAAATGTGGATGAGTTTTGACTGAAAATAGGCCAGACTAAATTTTAACTCACTATTATACATAACAAAAAAGTTGTCCATACAAAAAGAATCAAATGGGTTCAGCCATACTGAATTAAGACTTCCTAGATTGAGAAACAAAGAAGTTTTTATGCAAAAACTCGTTTGTAAGTGACCACTTGACGGCTCAGGAGATACTAAGTTAAAGACTTTAATGCTGATCAAGAATATACTACTATACGTTACATTATAAGATCCATCATGCCTCTTTTCGGCCTTTTACATACATTTGCACAAACTTAATATACACTTTCACTATTGTACTTCATTATTTTTGAATTTATTTATAATAAATATATATTGTAATGAGTCAGAATCCATGTAAACGTGTATTACATTATAAAATATATCATATACTGATCTGATATATACAGACTGATCCTTAACATTAAATGGTTACATCATGTATCTGCAGTTTTAATAGGGATGATTGCAATAAAGATTTTTACATACTTTTTTCTTTTACGTCCACAAATTACAATTTTGTGCATATAGTTGGATTTTATATCTTTTAAACAAGTTTTAAACTTCATGTTTTTTTTTTTGCTGTCGAACACTATTCATAATTTTTATTCCATTTTGATTCTCAGGAAATATATTTGCTGAAGCATTAAACATTTGTCGGTACTGAATAAAGAATTAGAGTGCAACATGCATTACTATATTTTTTAGCGTCGCCATAGAAACGAATCAAATCGTCAAAAGCACCACAAAAATTTTGTACGACAAAATGAAACATAAACCGAAAAAAGAAAAATAAATGAAAACACGACCACGAATAAAATGTATCAGACGCTTTACGAATCGCTTGCTTTATGTAACTAACTTAGTCATAAGAACTTTTCCGGCCAAAAGCCCAAGAGTCAAGCCGAACACCGACGCGACCGACCATCAAAGCCAACTTCACAGTTCGCTGACTTCACGCTCGAAAGATTTGTGTTTAGTGCATGTGCGTGCGTGTTTGTGTGTGTGTTTGTATGTTTGTTTATACGTGCACCAACTCACAAATACCAACACATAACAACGAATCGGTAGATGTAACCCCAAATGTGGCCCCCATTTATTTTGATGCGAGTAGTTGGTTGTTGCCTAATTTTTCATTGTATAGAACTAAATGTAACTAAAACAAGGAAAAACTTTATCTTCGGTTGAACCGAAGTTCATATACCCACCACATTTGGGTTTAGTCTTTTTTGATCATAAGTGGCTTTGGCAAATTTTGGAGAAGGGATGGCTTTAAGTCAATAGTCCGATACAACCAAAGTTAAGACACAATAATGTGGTCAAAATTTAACCTAAGGATAGAATAATAAACATTTTCTTTAAAAAAAAAATTAGAAAATGTTCGCTGACTTTGTATTGGGGCAATATGTTATAGTGGGCTGATTCCTATAATATCAGTAGAGTATATATACAATGACATTACAAGTGTTTTTATCCAGATTGGAGTAAATATACTCATAAATAATAGCTATTTTCATACAAAAAAATCGAAAAAACGATAAGTTTGTCCCTTAAAATGGGCGTGGCACTTTGATTTTAACACTTGAACTGCTTAGGACTGCGAAAAGCTTAAGTTCCGAATATCAGGTCAATATTTTTAAAATAAGTGAGTGAGCGCTAAAATACAGATAGACGAACTTTACTTTATAGGGTCTACGATGTCTCCTTTAATGCGTTACACACTTTCTGACAAAATGAATATACTCTCCACACTTCATGTGGCGGGTATAAAAAAAATTTTTAAACTTAGGTGTACGAGTATGTATGTGCATTCCTTTTATTCTTTTAGCTAACCTACACACATAAAGAAAGCAAGATGTACATTTTTCTAAATACTACTTTCTTTGTAGACAAATAGTAAAGCAAGTTAGTCACCTTTTTTGATAAACCATTAACAAAAAGAAATTACTTTTTTTCAATGTGTCAAATATTGATCTAAAACTAAATATATAAACTTCTGCAAAAATAGTACAACAAAGAATGTACGAATTGTTCGATCGATTTTTTGTAATACTCTACACTAATCAAAAACTATTTAATAGGAGAGTATGTTGACTTTGTTCAAGCATTAAACTAGAAATATATTCACTGCCCTGCAAAAGTTTGGACTCACTCGGAAAAATCGGGTATAAAACCCGTTTCACATATGTTAAACGGGTATACTCAGATTGTCGGAAAGTTTGTAACGCATAAAAGGAGGCATCGGAGACCCCAGAAAGTATATATTCTTGATCAGCTCAATGTCTGTCCGTGTGTCTGTTTAACGATTAGCGATTCGTTCGCTTAGTTTTAAAGATATTTAACTGAAATTTTTTCTCGGCAACGACAAGATTAAGTTCGAAGATGAGAGTGTCCCCCCTTACAAACTTATCGCTTTTTTAAATTTTTTGTATAAAAATAGTTCGGTTCCACCGAACATAACGTTTTTCCTTGTTTTTTTTTTTTTTGTATTTATTGCTTTTATAAACTTTCGCAAACTTTTTTATATATTTGGAGTATTTTGATCTGTATTTGTTTTTTAAAACATTTAAAAATATAATTTCAAACAAAACTATCTGAGAACGATATGTTCCCAAGTGTGTCCAAACTATTGCATCTTAATAAAAAAAAACTTAATGGAAAGATAGAACATTGCATTCTTCACAAAAATTATAGAGGAAATGGAATACCGCTAATTTTCTACCAGTTCTATACAGGGGGTGTCTTCGGTTGCTTCGTAAATCTCTAAAATAAAATCTCGATGTCACAGCTATAGCATACAACCCGTCTACATTACTTGGCTCTGCGTCAATTTTATCAGACTCAATTGTTGATTTCGTGTGCCCACTCATTTTTTGGTGCTTAAATTAGTTGGTCGGTTTAAAAAAGTATTTTGTACTTCTAAGCAACTTGAGGTCAATAGTGTTTTGATTGTCAACTAGTTAAAAATGTTGATATTCATAATTTTTTTTATGTTAAGACTAGCAAATTCAATTTCGTAAATTTAAGTTAACTTTCAGTTATCACAAAAAAATTAACAAAGTTGACTATAGTTTAGACTAAGTTGACATTAAATATGACTTATAGTCAGATGAGAAATAAGTTTTTATCAAAAATTTATTTTTCATTTCAAAATTTTTAGTCTAAAGTTGAATACTTTAATATGTTTATAATTTAAACTCGTAGTCCGCTACTCATAGATAAGTGGTTGAAAATTCGTGTGCAGGGTATTTACGCTTTAGTTAGTTCCAAAACTAAAGCATGCCCTCTTTGTTGTACCCATAACGCATAAAAGAAGGCATCATAGACCCTTTAAGGTACATACATATATTCTTGATCAGCTAGACGAGACTAATTGATCTAGCCATGTCCGCCCGTCGATCCGTCCGACCCAATCAACCGCCCATTTTCCAGTTTTTGTATAAAAATAATTCTTATTTATGAATGTATTTACTCTTACTTGAGTAAAAGCATTTCTAATATCATCCCATGTCAAAACCAAGGTGCCACGTCTATTTTTAGGAATAGCCCCCACACAAAGTTACCGATATTTTTCGATTTTTTTAATGAAAATGTGTTTTTAACATAAAATGTTATATCAATATTGTGTCTCAACTTGGGTTGTATGAGATCATTGATTCCTACCCATCCTATATGCCACTTGTGATCACACATAAACTATTTAAAGATTTTTGTGACGGGTATTTAAACGTCGGTTCTACCAAAGTTAAAGTTTTTTCTTGTTATTTCTTAACTTTGTAAAAAGTGTAAATAGATACAAAAACATTTGACTTAAAATTTTGTTGGCAAAGCAAAAATATACAATTGACTAAGAGTACCTGTAATATGAATAAAGTAATTAATCGTCAGTGGAGGAGATAGCAGACTATACTTTTCAATATGACTCTCCGTATCAAATTGATATCGAAAGCAATATAGCCAAATACAATATAATACTTCGAGTTTTCCTGCTATTGAGACATGACGCGATTGATGATGATGATCGCGTCATCATTTGTATTCAAGGGGGTCAAGCCGACCCAATTCGAGTTAGTTTAGTTTAGTTTTGAAGAAGTCGTGATAATTTACTCATGCTACACATTAATACATACATACAAACATATATGTACACATCTATATATATTTATATATATATATATGTATACATACATATAAGTATAATTGTACGAGAATACATACATTTAAATTGATTATTTTATAAATGGGACATTCTTTGCAAACAAATCCCTTTCATCGAGGAAAAACTTATTAAATTGCATAGAGTTTGATATACGTGCAGATGATTTTTCATTGTGTATTATCCTAAAATATCTGTACGCAGATAAATAAGATAGTAAGCTCTGTTTAGAATGATTTTATTTTTAAACTGAAACTGCATAAATACTATTTTTATTTAAATTATGGATCTAAAGTCTCTATAAAACCCAAAAACAGTCACTGTGCATGCTGATTGTAAAAGGAAACCATTATTGCGCCATATTTCTTCAAAAAATTAACCCAGAGACAACCTTTAAGTCAATTATTTTTGAGCAAGAAAGATTTGATGATTTTGAAATATGTAAATATCAAAGTCTAACTGCCGACTATTCTTCCAAATAAAAAAATTAATACGGCCAAAATGTAATTTTGCTGTTAAATTTTAAAGCTCTTATAAGTGTCTAAAATCATTTAAGAAAACGAAAAGGAAGGCTTTTTTTGCAAAGAATGTCCCAGACACAAATTTGTTGTTTAAATGCATTTGCTTTAAAAAGTTCTTTATATTTATAGAAACCAAAACAGTTTATTCCGGTATTGCCCGTGTAAAATTATAATGTTAACTAATCTATGTACTTGTATAAACCATTATAATTCTGCCGGACAGAAAATGTGTTCAAAATGTAGAGAAAAATTTAAAATAAGAATTCCATAATCAAAATACCAATTTGTCTTGTTGTGACTTTAAAATATGTGTGCGTTGGTAAAAAATTTAACTGCATTTAAACTTTCTTAGTTGCCAAACGCAAGACTTTGAGAAAATCAAACTTAATAATGGTTTTATTATAACGTTGTTAAAATTTAATAGGGCAGGCAGAGCAGAGGAAAAGAGACATGTTCACAAGGTCTGAGATGATGGAAAGACATACAAAAATACACATTTACATATTTAACAGTACCAAAATTTCATTACTACTGCCCTCAAGCCGGAATAAACCTTTGAAACGTGTCGAACACGTAAAAAAACTTTAAAAATAACACCAAAATCTTAACACAAAAATAACACCAAAATCTAATATTGTCGAAAAACTAAAAAAGTAAGCTAGTTGCTTTCTTGGTTAGAAATGTAAACCGATTGTTTGCGTACATTTTCCTAAAACATTGTAGGTATGAAAATCTGAAAAAGTTACGATAGATTTTTTTTACGATTGAATTTTTAACCAAAAAAATTTGAATTATAGAAATATGCAAATTGATATAATGATTTAACTGCCGAACGTTTTTCGCAACAATTGTTAAATATTTGGTAATGGAACAATTCGCATTGATGACTCTACAAAATGTATTTCTTTACTCAACATTTTTTGTTAAATAACACTATAAACGGTTTTCCAAATACAAGTTTTATTTATTTATAGTATTATTACATCTACATTTTTAAAAACAGTGTTAAAACTAAACAATATTAAAATTAAACACTTAAGCCACCCAGACCCGTTGGGGGCTCTGTCCCTGCTCACAGCCATGATTACGGTCTAAGTGGTAGTATTTTACAATTTAATAGAATTTAAGGAAGAATTGAAAGATAAAAGGTGAGAAAATTTATTATACATAACATAGTAGAACAGAGAGATCGAAGTGAATCAAGGAAAGCATTAATAATTGTGTACTGAGACAACCTAAAAGGAACATAATTGCGCGTGAAGCGAGAAGTTGCATTAAGAAATAACGATTGAAGAAAAATAGGATAGTCGATACATATAACCTAATGGAGAAAACCGACCGAGAGTGACGTGAAACTAAAGTTGGAAGATCGAATAGCTTCAAACGATCAGTGTAAGGCTTAAGATGAACGTCAGAAACCCAATTGAGACTTTTAAGACCAAAAAGTAGAAATTAATTTTGTACCGACTTAATACAATCTTGATGAACAGCAAAGTGTGGGTTCCAAACACAAGTACGGTACAAGTGTAAAGAAGTTTTGTTACCATGAGAACAACAAAATTACAAAAAGTGCACTCCCTAACAAAATTATGATTGGGTAGAGAGTATGGCACCAAAGTTGCTTTTTAGTTATACATATATACAAAAATTAAGATTAAGAACATTAGGGACACACCAGTCATGCAACTAGTTCAAATCTGATTTGAGTAGACTATTTGAGAATATTGCAGCCGTAGCGTCCAGTGTTAATGAGGATTGTAAAATGTCAATTCGTCGCCGTTCTCAGAAATTGTACAAAACTGTCGCTTCTGAGGTGATAAACAGCCACATACCATACAAAAATTACCGATGCATCCCGAAAAAACGGACAGTTTGGTGTGATTTGTGGGCTGGTGGCATCATCGGTCCATTTTTCTTCAAAGATTACCGTGCAAGAAACGTTATACGCGTTATTCGTAGAATACAGGCCGAAATTCTCGAAAAAGTGACACAAATTTGAACCTTCCGAATGGGCTATTTAAAACGGAGCCGCGAACAACATTTACATGAAGTTATCTTTAAAACGTATCGATTCCAATAAAAATGTTGAATATTTTATTATTTCCACAGTAGTGGAAATTTCGATAGTTTAATAGATAAATTGAAAAGTATAATGATATTGACTTTAGATATTTGAAAATTTGAAGCATGGTACCTTCCAGTGAAACAGTTACGTTAAAGTCAATTGATAAAATGCACTGGCCTGTCAAGTACAGTGCACTTTGATTTGACAAATTTTTTGGTACAAATTGTCAAGTGAACCCAAACTTTTGACCAGTAGTGTAAGTCAATGCTGAAACCTGTTCAACAAAATTTAACATTGAGTGCCTTACTAATAAACAATTTAGAGCCTTTATTTCAAATATACTATAGTAGTCAACACTAACTTGATTTTCGTAATAATAAATATTTAGAATTATGTATATACCCTGTACCCAAATGGTAAAAGGGTATATAAAATTTATGCGAATGTATTTAACAGACATAAGGAGGCCAGATAGACCGTATAAAGTATATATATATATATTGTTAATCAACATTGGAAGGGGAGTCTAGCTAGGGGAGAACTACCTATGTCCGTCTGTCCATCCGTCCCCGCCTATTTGTCGTGCTGTCTGCTGTATGAAAACTATTATTTTGGAAACTATAAGAGATAAAGCTTCCACTTGCAAACGGTTTTTCTCTAGCCCCATTTTAAGGGGTATACAAATCTAATCAATATTGATCTAATGAATATTCTTCATACTACATCGTTAAAGAAATAACGAAGAAAAAGAGCAAGCAAGCGCATTATTATTTTGATCGCTTGAATTTAAATGATAAATCTTTAGAACAACAGATACACACACATGTAATTAACTAACTAAGTTGTATTCGTTTTCCAGATGTCACACAAAATCTCTTTGGATTCTAATCTCTCGTTTTTTTCCAGAGATTTAGTAAAAACTTTGAAGCGATAGGTTGTTGTATTCTTAACAAAAATTATACCCGACACATTTATACACATTTCTCTAAAAAGAACGCACCGCTTTATCGCCTTTTTCGATAAATTGTTAACTGGCTTCCGGCCTCTTTTGCTGTACTTTATTAAAAAGTTTTTTTTTTATTTGATAAGCACAAATAAAATGTTAAAAAAAACATAGTAAACACACATAGCGATAAAAACTTGCAAAAATATAATGCTGGCCACCTTAATTTTATTATACAACATCACAATTGATTATCTCAGCATTTAAGAGAAAGTGGTGAAACACGAAGATGACGTATCGGAAGAGTGAACAAACAAAAAAAAAAAAAAAATAGCGCTGAGAGACATCGTACACATTACCAAAACTGGATCCATGAGAGTCACTCAATTCGTCTGCAGCTATAATAGCAAAAATTATGACGAAGCGTAGACCGACATTTTATATGTAAAATCACTTGTTTTAATATTGGTCTAACTAATTCGATTTTTTAAGATCTTTTAAACTACGAGTATATGTATATTTATGTATGTGTCTATGTACGTACGTGTTTGCAATAAAGTTTACTTACTCGTGTTCATGTTTAGTTGGTGGATTTAATTTCATTTCTTGGATTTTTTTCGTAAAATCCCTTCCACATTTGCTCTTCGTCCATGGTGGCCGCCGTAAACAAAAATAATCAAAACACTAAAAATTTTGAACTCGACTCGTGTAAGCTTTTAGCTTTTTTTGCGGGCACAATTTTAATGCGAGCGGCGAATTACAGCCTCTAAACCGAACGGCACAACAACTCACGTAGACAGAGCATAGTACACTGAGCGTTAGCGCTGGTGTGCGCCGTTGATTTGGATGATTCAGAGATCTGGTCTGGGATTATTGCTGTAAAATTTTGCGTAATTAGTAATAGCATGCGAGAACAATGAGATGTGTAAGCTTCTAAGCCCAAATCTACAGTCAAACGCAATTAACTTACATTCATATACATACTTACATTCATCTACTATATATGTACAAATGTATGTACATATATAAAACAAATAATATCACATACAAATACAGAACTGAAGGTACATGTGTATATACATGTACATATATATATGGAAGTCTAAAATAGTTTTGTTTTTCTAAAAATATACTCGTATATGACCGTCACGCAAAATAGGAAACGGGTGTTATCGTTCGTCGGAAAGTTTGTAACTGTTTAAAGGACTCTGTCAAATATGTACATTAGGGTGGTCCAAACAAATTTTATTGCGCTCATCCCCCTAGGATTTTTCTATATCGAAAATAAGAAGACCCGCATTTTTTGTTTTTTAAATCGGATAATATTTAATGGTGCCGCAAAGCCCCTGAAGTTTCCCATGTATTTTACTTGGGAAAATAACACTTTTCGTAGATTTAATATAGTAACCTGGAAAATGAATATTTTTTTTACCGGATCCAATCATTTATTTTTTTAATATTAACTATTTTTTTACAGAATTTCAAAAAACCCCGAAACAAGGAAAAAATAAGAAGAAACGAAAAACAATAATTTTTGTTACTTTTATGAAAAAAAATTATTTTTTGAAAATTAGATAATAAATGATTGGATGCTATTTTATTACCGTTCATAAAGAGAATCATCCTTATCCGGTTTAAAAAATTTCATTTTCCAGGTTTCTATATTAAATCATTTTCTACAATACATTTACGAAAAAATTATATATTCTCATGGAAACTTCAGGGGCTTTGCGGCACCATTGAATATTATCCTATTAAAAAGAAATAAGGGTCTTCTTATTTTCGATATAAAACAATCCTAGGGGGTGAGCGCATTAAAATTTAGAAAAAAAATATTTTCCATACATTTTTGGACCACCCTAATGTACATATGTTACATACAATATAATATATGTACATACATATAATATATACACACAAAATTTAAAATTGTTGACAACAATCAATTAATTTTTTGAGAAGTCAGTGAGTTTGTTTTAGTTGTTCTCACTTACTATAACTTAAGAATAAAAAAAATAATTTAAAATGTTTTACCAATAATAGTACTATATATAAGTAGTTAATGTTAGCTGTGAAATTTTGTGTATTAAAGCTTCGGTTCAGCCGAAGTTTGCATTTTAACAAGCATTTTTTCTATTTATACTATATTAGATATCATATCATTATATTAGATATCATAACTTCCAGCTGATGTTCTGTGATTCATTTTCCATGATCTTCAGAAGAGATAAGTTTAGAGCAAAGAGAATGATATACAAATTGAGAAAAAAAAGCATTTAATTCCGTTTTCTTTGGGTTTTCTATAAAAAATGTAAATAATTTCAATCATGAAGGTTAATACAACTTGTTTTAACAGGTTAAATTAAAAATCTGCTTCGCTTCCTATAAAATTAGATAGAAATACCAAATTCGGAATATGTATTGCTTCAAGTTTATTCCATTTTTATTTTATACAGAAAAACAAGATTTTATAAAAACAAGAAAAAACGTTAACTTCGGTGGAACCGAAGCTTAAATACCCGTCACACGAATCTTTGAATAGTTTATGTGTGATCATCAGTGGCTTAAATACATTTATAAATATATATTCGAAAATAATTACTTTTTCATACATTTGTTCGAAAATAATCGATAAGTTTGTATGGGGACTATGGCTAAAAATGGGCGTGGCACCTTGGTTTTGTTATTGGATGTCATTAGGAATGTTTTTACCCAAATTTGAGTGAATATTCTCATAAATAATACCTATTTTTATAAAAAAAAATTCGAAAATGGGCGGTAAATTTGTATGGGGGCTATAGCTAAAAATGGGCGTGGCAGCTTGGATTTAACATTAGATGACCTTAGAAGTATTTTTACCCAACTTGGAGTGACTACATTCATAAATAATAACAATTTTCATAGAAAAAATCCGAAAAAACGGTAAGTTTGTATGGGGGCTATACCATAAAATGGGCTTGGCACTTTGATTTCAACACTTGAACTGCTTAGGACTGAGAAAAGCTTAAGTTCCGAGTTTCAGGTCAATATCTTTAAAACTGAGCGTATGAAACGCATACATACAGACAGACAGACGGACTTGGCTAGATCGACTCGTCTCGTCGAGCTGATCAAGAATATACATATATATACTTTATAGGGTCTAAGATGTCTCCTTTAATGCTATAAAAATTTTTTTCAAAATGATAATACCCTCCACACTGTGTGTGACGGGTATAATGAACTCAGTGCGAGTTCAGCCAAACTATAGTAAACTAATTCGATAATTAAATAATTCAAAATACAACAACAAATGATCAAATACAAATGATAAATTGTCAGGTTTCCAGTTATTTAACCAACCGATTGAAATGCGATTCATTGATTATGGTTAGCAGTTCTCCCAAAATTCAAATATATTTTCCAAAAGGAAGCTACAGTATTGTCTTATAGACCTTGACCAAAAATGCTGATCAAACAATATCTGTTCAGCAGGTCTTTGACATAGTTTGGCACAAATTAAAAAAATGCACTCCCAACTCCATTTTATTTGATGCTTAAAGGAAAAGGAAATTCTTATGCGTTTTTATATGAAAGATTCATTCAGTGAAAGCATTCATAAAAAATACCTATTTTCATACAAAAATGGGCGGTAAACTTGAATGGGGGCTATACCTCAGAGTGGATGTGGAAATCTGTATTTAACATATAAGCTACCTAGGACTAAGAAAAGCTTAAGTTTCGAGTTTAAGCTCAATATCTTTTAAACTGAGCGAATGAATCACCTCGCAACAGACAGACGGATAGGCTAGATTGACTCGTCTCTTCAAGCTGATCAAGAATATGTATACTTTATGGCGTTTACGGCGTCTCCTTTAATGCGTTAAAAACTTTCCGACAAACCGTGTTTCAGAAAACATTAAGATTGGCCTCTAGGCATGGTATCTATAACACTATTGTATGAGCATACTTGTCTGCTTCTGATGTGGGAAACATAGCCCTAGCTTTCAACCTCCGGTAGTGTCACATTATCGTATTACCATTGAAAAGTTGTCATCAGTTAACCCATGACAAGACAGGATTAGCTAAAATAAGAGGAGGAATGGATCAAAACAACGCATGTTGGTCAAAAAGTTGGTTGAATCAACGCCAAATGTGTTTGGTGTTGTTCTAAACAATAAAGTCTTAACGATAAAAATAATCAAAAAATAATAAAATTGAATTTTGCGTCAGCTAAGGTGCTCTACATTATTTAAAGACATGTACATATATTGTTTCAAATGCCTAATTTAGTTTGATAAATCGTCTTTAAAGTCATTTTAATTTTTTTATTAGTCCTAAAAGAGAAAAGAGTTTTTCAGTCATCACAACTCGATACAATTTCGTTAATTATAAAATAGAACAAATTAATTTTTTTTCATAATTGTAAGATACTAAGGACCATTATTTCAATGTTCACCTAAGCACTAGCAGTTTAAAAAATTTTGTTTTGGCAACTTTAATGTTCTTATCTATTGTCCTGCTTAAAAGTATAAAGTATTTTCCTCGATTACACATCAGAAATAAATGTAGATTGAGATCTAGGACCCCTATATGTCACACTTATATGGTTGACACAATTAATTCCGAAGAAATCAGACTTATTAAAGCAGAGCGGATTGCATAAAAAAAGAATCGAAAAGCATTTGCAAGTATATGATTTTAATTCTGACTCCAAAAAAATTGTAAGATTCTCCAAATATTTCCATTGTATAAAAACAGCATCTATGGTACTCCTAGGCATAGAAGATGAAAATGTTTATTATAATAATATACATAAGACGTGTACACTTTATACGGATACAAATAAATTTTGTCTGTTTCTTTATATTTTATTACAGTGCAGCTACAAGGAATGACTTTAGCAAACCTTTGATATATCAATTATGAATAAATCGAGCAATCGACCTATCAATTTGTCAATTAATGCGTCTATAAATTTATAATAATAAATTAAATCGTAAAAATATTGTATCGCTTTAATAAATCTAATCATCGTTATTAAACTTTTTTTTGTTTTTGTTTTACTATTGACTTACTTTCTAATCGTGAAATTAATTGTTTTGTTGTTGTTGTTCCTTTTGTTTATGTTTTTTCATTGATTTTTTCCTTTTCTTTTGTTTTGTTTTTATATTTTTCTTTTGTCAATTTATCTTGTTCTTCATTTGCTTTTACTATGATTTGATGTTGATAAAAACACAATTAAAATCAACAAACTCTACAATATGAACTATTCAAAATCGCTTTGAACTTAGTCGATTTATACGTCTAGTTATGAATTCGTCAAAACATTGAATCTGAATTGAATCCAAATCTGTCACATAATTTCATTTAGTATTCCGTGTTGCGATTCTGTTCTTTCTCGTTGTCCTTAAAAAAAAAAAAAAAAAACAATGGAAAAAATAGAATTAATTTGATTGCATTGGTTGAAATAAATAGTAAAAAGGTAACAAAAAAGATATTTAGAAATTGTGATAAATTTGCGTAATAAGAAAAATGTTAAAGGTGTGTTTAAGTGTTTACCTTATAATAATCTACTTATGTTAGGGTCATTATTTCAATGTCCAGTTAAGCACAAACTGGCAGTTACTTCAGATATTTAACTTCTTAGTTAGTGCTTAACTTGACATTAAAACCAGGAAAAACGTTAACTTCGGTGGAACCGAAGCTTATATACCCGTCACACGAATTTTTAAATAGTTTATGTGTGATCATTAGGCAGAACTTTGAGACGGGATGGATGGGGGTCAATGGTTACAACTGATACAACTGATTTATACATTTTATTTTCTTGTAAACATCAGAAAAAGAAAGGTAAGTTTGTATAGGACTATATGTTATGTGGCCCGATCATTATCATATCGGTGGTGTGTACATGGCACGATATATGTGTTTTTACCCAATTTGGAGTGAATAGTTTCATAAATAGTACCTATTATCGAAGCGGTAAGTTTGCTTTGGGGCTATGCATAACAATGGTCGTGGCACCTTTATTTTAACACTTTAACCGCATAGGACTGAGAAAAGCTTAAGTTTCGAATTTTAGGTCAAAATCTTTAAAACTAAGTGAATGGATCGCATAACTACAGACGGACAGACAGACAGAAACTCTTAGAAATTTATTTTAATTAAAAATTTTATTACTTTTTGTGAATCCCTTGGTGCGCCACCTCCAAGTCCAGCTCGGAAACGTATATCGGTCTTAGGCTGCTCCGAACAAATGTCTCTGTCGCGATGGTTCATTCTAAGCTTTGCCTGTGAGTGCTCATCCCACCGGTTGTATTCAAACTTAGTTATACTACGTGCACCAAACTCGCTGTCTCTATCCCGGTTATCTGATTCTACGCTATCTCTATCTTTCTGATGAAAATCAGAGTTGGATCCTATTGTTCGTTGGCTATCAAAACCACTTCCACGAGCTCGAAACTCGTTGTTATAATTACTGTGGAAACCACCTCCGCTCCTGTGAATGTTATTACGATCACGAAATCCGCTTGAACCACCACGTTCAAAATATTTTTGTGTTCCGCTAGGTCCACGAATATCCCGCGAATCACGCTCCTTGTCTCTGTCATCGTTTTGACGTGAAAAGTTTCTGTTGTTTGGAGACTGAGATAGTTGAGCACCATGTCCATCGTTCAGAAGCGGTGGTCGCTTTGATGACACCTCTTCCTCTTGTTTCTTTTCATAATGAGAAAAATCATCGAAAATGGATGTTGAGTGTTTGTAAGAGTGCAAAATCTGTAAAACTTCGATTCCTTTTGTATTGGGCACTTCCTGTGTGTCGCGTGAATTCGTCACCGATTTATTGTCATTATTCTCGAGTCGAATATGGCGAAGCTTAGAGTTAGGCACATCTTTAACATAGATCCATTTTACTTTAAACTTTCCCCTCCACTTGTCTTGCGACCAAACACTTGAAGTGGAATTGTAATCCACCGCTGTCATCATTTGTGCCATGCCACAGAAATGTCCCGAGCCGTTTACTGAGAAAAATAGCATTATATTTCCACCGTCCTTATAACGCTCTTTAAAGGCATCGTCCAGTCGTTTATTGCCGTGGTCTGTTGAGCACCAAATCTCATACTTTATGCTGCGGTGAATATCATCTTCTGAGTATGACTTTATTACGAAAAATCTATAAACAACACAAATTACAATACGCCAGATTTTTTCAATCTAAAATGAACTTACCTTGATGAGGCAGCCTTCTCTAAATCAATGTTAGCTGGATTGTAATTATTCTTAACTTTTAACTCGTCCAATAAAATTTGAGGATCGACAGGGACTTCACCCACACTAGACGCACGCTCTGCATTCCGAGTGCTGTTTTCATCGCGAATATTATGGGATCTAGATGATCCTTCATAATCGTTTCGACCTGCTGAGTAGTTTCCTTTGCGGTCATTACTATAACGGTTCGAAGAGCTGTTGCCAGTCTCGATACGACGCATTGGTGGTCCCGATATTCCAGTAGTACCATTTCCACCTACTGTACGCGGCTGTTGATGCAAAGGATGTTGAGTAGACCAATTTTTTCGCAAATGACCGTTTGGAGAACTACGTATGCGTCCGAAACTGTTGCTATTGTTTGTATTGTTACTAAACGGTGTTCTATTATCCTCTTTTTGGGGAAAATCTGAACTTTTCTGCGTTTTTTCAGATCGGGCACCAAGTGGTGGCTCTGTAGAGACACTCAACGGAAAGTCTGAATTGATGGCCGCGCAAGACAGATCAATTGGTGGAGGTGGCGTTGGAATTGGCGGTGGATTGTTGTTTGGCAAATCCCACGTGTTTACATCTAAATTATGTTTTCCTGGCACCATTGGCGGTGGGGGCATACCTGGCCCCTTCTTTTTGTGGCTGGAAGTTGTCAGTGTTGTCTGCAAACGGATTTCATACAATATAGTTAGTAAGGAATTCAAAAATAAAAAAATCATACTTACTCTTGATGTTAGTTTCGCCGGTTGGGATGCAATCGATGCCCATGTTGTCTTTTTTGGAGCTGCCACAGTTGGGGCAGTGTTTGTCTTGTCTTCATTTGTATCATTTGGCCTATTATCCAGTTTTGCCGACGAATAGACGTTTTCATTTCTTAGAAGCTTTACAAAAATTAGGTATTTAGAATATAAACAATAAACAAAATATTTATAGATTTACTAACTCGATTAAAGTTTGAAGACGAACTTTCGCCAATCATTCGTCTGGAGCCCCATGCGTTATTCGATTGGTAATCATCGCTTCTAGTATTATTGTGAAGACCTGGTTTTCCATACTTCTTGTTATCTAAAAAGAATATGTACATAATAAATTTTTGTAAAATATTTCCAAAACTATATTCATAATCGCGATTCTAAAATATTTGCAACGTGTTGCTTATCATTCGTAATATTTTTAACTGCATTTTCCATGCTTTCAATAATCTAACCCCCTGCCACAAATATATTTAAGATTAGCTAAAGCCTAAATAGCTGTATACATATATTCAGAATTAATTGCTAAATTTTAACGAAGATTAGGCATAATTTTTAGTTTTAAAATAAATATTAAAGCGGAAAAATTATGCCTTTTGCATTTGTAGGTACCTCTGCAAAAAATCGATTTTTTAAATTATTTATATCACATTATTGTTTTTTCAAGTTCCATTTTGATTTATTTTTTTCCGAAAACTATATTGTTTTTTTCGAAATTTTTTTGATTTATAGATATGCTCAAAAAATCAGTTTTGCTCGAATTCTCTTTAACTCTAATTCGCCATGCCATAAACCTCCCAAACTTCTATAAATAAGCTGGCGATTTGACTAAATACGTCTGTAAGTTACATTTTTTAAATAATTCAAATAATGCACATTAAACTCAAAACGGATTTTATATATTTACAATAATAAAGTACAATTTAACTGCACTATCTAGTATAAGTCGATATTTTCCTTTAATTGTCCCAAGACAGAAAACACAACTGCAATAAGTTTAAGTTTTTTCTACTTTGTAACTACTACTAATTTATGTTGAACTAAATATCAGTTTAAAAAGTTCAATTTAACTAACGAAAAAAATTAATAAAAAAACAAATCAAACATTTGACTAATTTATTCTTGTCTTGTATCCGCTATAAGCTTTAAAGTTCGAAAAGGTTTTTGTATAGCTAAAAAATTAATCATTGCAACTTGAAGAAATCATTAAAAGCCAATTAGCTAGAGATTTAAAGTTACACTATCACTAACTTGCACCAATTCACGTATGTAAGTTATTTCGAAATATTCGAACGAAAATATTCAAGGATCTGGTAAACTACTTGGGAAAAAGGTTGTTCTTCTGTTGTTTGGTCAAAATTTAAGTTAACTCTACTTTTAGAATTTGATAACTTTCAAAAATTAAAAATCGAAAAATAAAACACAATTTGTTGGCTGTACTTTAGAAAATAAAAAACAAATTAAAAAAAAAAAAAAAAAAATTGATAAATTATTATGGACAAAATTGAACAGAATAGACGGAAATCCAGTTTGAATAATGGAGAAGAAGGTGTAATCGTTAAGGTCAGTTCTAAATAGGCCACAAACTTCCAATGACTTCTGCAACATAATATTTAGGTTGGCATTATTGGGGAGTCTGGCATTGATACTCCAATTGTTTTGGAAAACCGAACTGAATCTGCCGTATGCACCCCATTTGGTAAACCTTCAGATACAGTAATTGAGGGAACTATTGAAGGCGTTAGTTGCGCTCTATTGTCTAGACATGGGCGTCTGCACGATATCATGCCATCCAATTTAAACTTTCGCGCTAATGTATGGGCCCTGCGCAAACTCGGGTGTACGCATATTATAGGAACCCATGCGTGTGGATCTCTGCGTGATAATATTAAACCCAGTGATCTGGTTGTGCCAAATGATTTTTTAGACCGCAGCACAAAACGTGCACAAACGTTTTATGATGGTGCCGCAGGAAGTCCGTTTGGAGTTTGTCATCTCCCCCATGTTTCCCGCTTTTAATGAACGTTTACGACAACTCCTAATTACTGCAGCAAAGGAAATGCTGATTCCCACGCATTTCAAAGCTACTGTGATTAACATGGAAGGACCTCGGTATTCCACAATGGCAGAAAACAATTATTTTCGAAAATCTGGAGGTGATCTAGTGACTATGACTCTTTGTCCAGAAGCAATTTTAGCAAAAGAAGCAGGTATCCTGTATGCTTCACTTGCCTTAATTACAAACTACGAATGTTGGTGTCCAAGCCAAAGAATTGCAGCAACACAAGACATTTTAGAGACTTTTCAAGGAAGAGTCGAGAGTGTACAAAAAGTGCTCATTAAGGCGATAGGTTGCATTGGAAAAGAGGACTGGTGTGAAGAAATTTTAAATGCCAAGGTACATTTATAACATTATCCACCGGCGAAATATTCCAAATAAAGTATAATACTCATTTGAAAATTTCGGGTCAAGAAAAAAAAAACTAAATGCAAAAAAAAACCCCATGAAAGAAAAGCCAACGTAAATTTTGGTATAATCTCTATTTTTTCTAATGGTGGTATTCAACCGATAGTATATTTTAATTTTTTAAAGGTACGAAAAAAAGGAAAAGTAAAATTACTTTAACATTTTTTTTTTTTTAAATTAAAACTACTCTCGGTTGAGTACTACTACCATTAGAAAAAAATGAAAATTAAAAATTCTTTCTTAGCCCTAACTTTTCAAGTGAGTAGAGTGAGTGAGTGTCATTCAACTCCTTGGAATCATTCAAAATAAAATATTTGCAGGTACTGGTGTGTAGCAATTTTTCAAGTCGACTTAAATAATATTGTATATTTCACCACCAATCGGATTTCTATTTTAATCGATGTTAATGTTATCTGAAATATTTAAGCAAAATTTAATATAGTTAGCCATTTTTTTTATTCTAAAGCTTTGGTAACACCTTGTATAACTTAAAACGCTTACATACAGATAATAAAATAAAGCAATATGATCAACAGTGGCGTAATATTTCGAGCAGATGGTGGGTATTACTTTTAAGCTAAAAATGCAGGAATTAAGAATTTTTTTTTGAAAAAGGTTGTAAATTTATTATATATTTTTTCTCCTAATATGCAGTAAATACGTTCACAAAAAATAATTTCTTCATATTCAAACATGTAAAGTATGCGGTTTATTTATATGGAAGCTATATCTTAAAGTGGGCGTGACACTTTCATTTTCATACTTGATTTAGTCGTCACCGAGCAAAACTTATGCTGCAAATCCCTGGTTATTATCTTCGTCGAGTCGAGTCGAGAGAAGTCTCCATACAAATTTAACGAAACTAGTTATTTTATCTTAAATAGAGAAAACTTAGGAACCGAACCGACAAACGTTCTAAACATTAATTTTGTATAAAAAAAACTACTTTTGTTTTTTATTTTATGAAGACGGTTAATGTTTCGATTATACAAAGGTACTTTTATGTTAAAGTGCATTAAATAAATTTATCTTTGTGTACGGAAAAATATTATCAGTGGTCTTAAATTACTCTATAAATCTACAAGTCAAGGCCATCTGCTATATACATGTAGCTTCAATATTTTTACTGGCGGTGCACTCTGGGTCATTGAACTTGATTTTAAACAAACAGAATAATCTTAATACAATCATGAAAAAATTTTAATTTCAACATACCCACTAGTATATTATATTGAGGCAAGTAAGGCTTAAATAAATTCTATATATGTATATTTACCATAATTGTTTAAAGGTTTTCGCGGCTTATTAAAATTATTCCCAGGAGTATTATGATTCTCTTTTGCGTTAAAAGGCGGATATTGAAATTGCATTGAACTTTGGCTAGTAGCTGAAAAGATAGATGCGCACAATTAGAAAATTCCTGCGAGCAAAAATAGACAAATCAATAAATTAACTACCAGAATTATCTTCAGTGGTTGGAGAAGCTAGATTTTCATAAGAAGCTTCATCGACTTGTTGGCTCCATGGTATGTTCCGCTCGTCGGGACTCTTTGCTACTGTGCGGAACACAACAAGAATAAGAGTACAAAAGATTAATAAAATCTACGGCGTTCACACACAACACAACACAAACAACCAAACACAATCAGAAAGTATTGAGTACATTTGTATGAGTACGTTTATATGCATGTATTCACTTAAATCTTTGTGCATGTGTGTATGTGTGTGTGTATGTACTTATGTATGCAGTATTTGTTCGGCACAATATTAACACAAAAATCGAAAAAAAACTATTTTAAATCAATAGTAAATAAAAAATTCAATTTGCAAAACTAAAACGTTCAATATAAATTGTATATAAGAGAAATGAAATAAAAAAAATAATTATACTTCTCACAGAATCAAGTAGCAAAATGTGGACAAAACTACCCACCTCCAATGGAGAAGAGGCGGGGGAGTTTTGTCGGTTGTTCGTTTGACGTTTGTTACCTGTATTTCCGGGTATTTTCATCTGCAATCAAACATAAAATCAAAAATTAATAAATGCTTCAACAAATTTCGTTTACTTAAGATTCTTCTACAACTCGCATTTTTCTCAGTTCGACGCTCCCATGGAGCTGTAGCTGTAGCCGCCACTAAATACACAATTACCTGATCCACGCCTGACATTTGCTTTGATGTATGTGGCTGTAGAATTCAGCGGTAATGGCTGGATGCAAGTAAACTTTTACGGATATCAGTTTTAAATTGACCGGATAAATTTGATGCAAATTATTGCCTTTTATAAATAAATAATACAACACAAATGTAGACAAAAAAAATAATACAAATTGTCAAATATTGTTATAGCCCAGTGTATTTTCAACTTTTAATAAAGAGCCACACACACGTACACTGCACTCTACACACACACACACACACTTATACACGCATACGAGGTAAGAAAAACAGGCCGACAATTTAATTGACGGCTACAAACCGCTCTGCAGTGCTTCCCAAAAAACTACGAGTTTTGGAGTTTTCCGTTTGGGAAAAAATAGCGTTTAAATGAAACAAAAAAAAAAACATTATATTAACATATAATGTTAATAGTTTTTCATAAAAGTATATAAAAAATAAAGATAGCCATTCAATTTTATAAATTTATTTCGAAGTTTAAATATATCCGAATCTAACCTCATACCCTTATTACTTTCGACTTATCTATATTTTGCAAAATTTACATAAAAACCAAAACATTAAATCGTTAAAGTAAAATTCAACTTTTTTTAAACCTTTTAGTAATTCCACCATGCCTACAGCAAAGCTCTCAAACGTTTTAATATACACATATGGCCAAAATAATAAGTACACTAGCACATCTTCGTTTTATATTGATATATTTTAAGTTTTTTGAATATGATTATAAAAGTTGTTTATTATTTTCATTGTATTAACAAGATAAAACCTTAAAGCACCGAAAACATCGATAAAAATAAAGAACAATGTTTCAATTCACTCAAAACGTTAAACTCAATAAAAATGGTTGGACAAAATAATAAACAAACTTAATTTACTACTTATATTTATGATGACAACCCTAACAAATATATACTTTTCTGAAAGGGTATTTCATGTACATATATATAATAAAAAGTGAGTAAATTTTTTTTGCGACCAAGCGTATAATGTTCATAGAATATTCCAAAGATTACGTTCCTGCTATACGCTTGGTCGCATTTTTTTGGCTCGAACAAATTTTATATGTATATATATATATTTCAAAATCACCATCATCATCAGAGTAATCAGATTCATCAGTACTTCTTATACTTCATTTTCTTTTTCTTCATTCTCATTTTCTTTGTTGTCGTATTGAAAAATATTTTTACTCCACATTTGGAGCTCGTTTTTCTTGATTGAAATGGCATCGCAGTTTGATTGTAGCAACCTCCTTGACTGAAGTAGTCCAAACGGTGGGGTTGAAAGTGCATTTTTAGCGTCGCAATCGATAAATCGTAATCGATAAAAGAAACCATCTTCCAACGATAGTTTCTTTTATCGATTCCCACGAAATTACCTAATTCTTTATTAAGTCGCTGTCAAAGTCTTCAGATTTTACCAATTTACGGACCATTTGAAACGACCGATAGGAATTAAAGTAAAAATATATACAACGAAATGTTAAATATGTTTGTGGAAATAAATATTTCTCAGGATCTTACCAATTTTTAAATTTCTCTTCGCTGATCCTTGGGAAAATGTCACAAGTTATGACGAAATAAATCAAATACATTCAAAAAGGTCGATTTATAAGTCTAATTTGGCGTATAGAAAAACCCTCAAAACTCCTGAAAAAGAAAATTTAAAAAAGATATAAAAAATCGAGCTAACTTTGAAAAACCAAACGAGGGCTTTGCTATTGGATAGGTATACTTTCAAAAAAAAAAAAAAAAAAAAAAGACGGTCCGGTTTGATAGACAGTTTTCGTTTAACTGAGTGTTTTTTTTTTTTGCTCCAAAATTCCTATTTCGCCAACCTAGATAACATGTAATACGCATTTATACACACATGTTTGCAGTAATGCGCAAAAAACTGTTGTTTTCCATTAAGAAACATCTACTACAATATATTAAACATACAGCGAAAAGATATTAAAACGAGTTTCCTACCTAGGTAGGCAGGTTTTTTGTTTGATTGTTGTTTTTATTTTATAGGTTGTAGACACAATTTTGTTCAAAACAACAATAAAACAATAGGTTTAAATTGGTTGTCTCTTTCTTACTATATTTGTTGTTTTATATTTATTCTTTCTCTATTTTTACAAATAAATAGAATTAACAGCTGAACATTCCGTTTTTCGTGTGAACACTAAAAAATTACAAAAAACGTAGTATTTTAGAATAAATATAGCGTGGAAGAAAGAAAGATAAGTGAAATAATTTGTATAATTTTTACTGGTATGCAACTGTATATAAACAAACTGGTCTGCAACTACATACAAACCGATGCAGTTGGGGACAATTGGCACACGCCTATGACATGCCAATGTTAAACATACCAGTCCGTTGTTATAAAATGAGATAGAAGCGAAACCAGTTGCGGTAGCAACTTGTATATGTCTGTATACAAACTACTCACTTTTCCTGCAGGGAAATGGTTCAATTTTACAATGTTATGCTCTCCCAAAGCGTTGCGTACTAAAGTCATTCGTATTTTATTGTTATTAAAAAACAAAAAAAAAAAAAAACACAAATTTTCTATCTCATTCACACTTGGAAAACGGCATATATTAAATAATATTATAATATATTAAATAATATTATAATATATTAAATAATATTGGCAACGGAGGCATATTTACACTTACATGCGCCTGTCTAGGTCCGTGGTATTTACCCATTCTTCCGGTAAATTTCGCAGTTCGCCCATGTAGACTTGAAGTGCAAAGCATTAAACAGAAATGGTCAGCGTCATGACCATGAAATGAGGAGAGTGCGTTAATGATAGTCTTCAGTCCGAGCATTATAGAAACAGTCTTCAGAGCACGTAACACACGAAATGTACGCAGACCGGCAAGATTACCGACTTCCATGTCGATGGTTGCATAACCAGAGGTGATTACGAGAAAATCGAGCCAATTCCAAGGATTGCGCAGATAAGTGTATTTATTGAGTAGGAAGCTTTTGGTAATGATTTTTATAACGCATTTTTATAACCAAGGCCATTACGCAGTAATCGAAGAACTGATTTGTTGCAATAAAAACACAAACGCGTCGTGTTTGACTCCATGGATGAAATAGGAAGAGGCTTTTAGTGCCGGTGAAACGGTGTATGTAGCGAAAGCGCAAAATGTCTGTAAATTATTAAGACTATTCAGACTATTAGTTATGTTCTATTTAAATTACATAGACACGCACATCATTACTTGAATTGAATGCCAAGAACAATAATAGCAAAACATTGCAATAATGTATCCGTTACTTAAACGTCATCGTCCATATGAATATGAATATGAGTATTAAGTTATAGTATAGTAATTTAATATAAATTATATAATTGTTAAGTATAATAATTCCGAGACGTGTTATTTAAATACTATTAATATATAATTTATAGGTCTTATTATTATTGTTTATTATTATTATTGTTTATTATTATTATTGTTTATTATTATTATTGTTTATTATTATTATTGTTTATTATTATTATTGTTTATTATTATTTATAGTGAAAGAGGTTTAATTGTAGTACTTAGCGAACGTATGTAAAAATCCAACATGAACTAATATATATACCAGTTTAATTCCCCATCCCTAACATATAAAATATATTTTACAGCCCTCGACTTTCAAATGCAAGTAATATATTTTTATTTTAGGAGGGCAACACTGTCAGCCCGGCCACATCAGCGACACAGCGAGTAAAAATTTATTGAATTAAAAAAAATTACTGGCGTAAATATTTGATAACACGAACACAAAAAAGATAAACATGTACGTGCGGCTCGTATTTCTGATAGCTCTGTGCGCTTTCATAAACCATGTGGCATGTGTTATGTTTCATTTGACGCCCAACACACAAAAATGTCTAAAGGAGGACATTCAAGCTAATCAGCTTGTAATGGGCGAATACGAAGTGACCGATGTCCCTGGTCAGGTTATTGACTATATTGTAAGTAAGCACTGCGATTGCTGTAAAGCATTGTTATATTTATTTGCTTTCATAGGCTCGCGACACCAAGGGACACATTTTGTCGCAAAAGGAGCACATTACAAAAGGAAAATTCAGTTTTATGTCTGAAGTTTATGATACATACGAGATCTGTTTCATATCGAAAGTGCCACCTCGTAAGTTATTTTTTATTTGTGGTGAAAGATAATTAAAAATGTGTATTCATTCTTCTTTTTGTTTACTTTGATGTGGCTTAATATGCAGATCAGAGAGGCATTGTTCAGGAGATTTCTCTTGTAACTAAAAAAGGCGTAGAAACTAAGAACTACGAAGGAGTAAGTCTTAATAGTCCATTATTAGAATAATACAAAACCATTTATTTATACATATATTTAAACTTTAGATAGGTGAGGCTTCGAAACTGAAACCACTGGAAGTTGATCTAAAACGTTTGGAAGATCTGTCTGACTCTATAGTCAGAGATTTTGCTTTGATGCGCAAACGTGAAGAGGAAATGAGGGATACGAACGGTATAGGAAACGATTTCGCAAATATTTATATTTATTAAATCAATTTTATTCGTTTTTCAGAAAAAACCAATAGCCGTGTGCTTTTCTTTAGCATATTCAGTATGTGTTGTCTATTGGGTCTGGCCACCTGGCAGGTCCTGTACTTACGTAGATACTTTAAAGCAAAGAAACTCATCGAATAGTTTAATATTAACAAAATTTCTCAATTATGTTGTGCACGTCGCTAACTCTTTCGTTTCTTCGTATTTTCATTTAAAAAAAAAGAATAAGAACCCACTTTTTCAAATAAAAGTCATCAAAAAACAAAAAACTCAATTTTTTTTTTTACACAAACAAAATTAAGGGTTTTGAAAGAAATTTATAATTTTTGACTAAAGATTTATTTTTTAAATTTTGTTTTAACATTTTTTACTACACATTTCTGCAAAATAATATGTAATCGTAATCTATATTAAAACAGTTAACAAATCTTAATACTTAATAGTAAACAAAAGGTACACAAAGTATTGTACATCAAAGACACCACACTGATTTATCAACATATAAAAACAATTCTTGAACGATTATTATGGACTAGTATGTATATTTATAAATTGTTGTTTTTTCAGACAGTAGTTTCTTTAAGAACAACAATTTTATCTTTTACATTTTCAACAATTTCGGCCTCACCACTTTCTTTTTGACCAACAAAGCTCTCATTACTGGCAGCTTCCGTTTGCATTTTTGGAATTATTTTAATGTATCTTGATTTTGGAATGGTTTCTGAAGTTCCGAGATCATCCACTTGTGATTGCTCCTTCCAGATAACGTCTTCCCCTAGCGTTTCGTTTAACAAAATCAATAAAGATTCAGGAATTTTTACGTCACCAATAGAAGTGCTTGAGCCTAAAAACAGTAACATGGCAATAGTTTTTATATTTGATCACCTAACAAAGCTACAATAAAAATTACTTAAAAAAATTAAAAATAAAAAACAAAAGTCGGTGTAAATTAAAATAATAAAAAAAGCGATAAGCAAAATAACTTTATTATGCATTAAAAATATATTTCATATAAATTTAAAAGCATTTAATTAGAGCTCAAACAGGTTTAATTAAATTTCCCTGTCTAAAAATACAAAGAAGCTTTTAACGTAAGAATCACTGTAATAGTTATTGTGCTATTTGATAGTTTCAGTTTTAGGAGAAGTGTTATATATTAATTGCAAACAAATATTTTTTGCATTGTGCAGAATAATAATTCGATAAAAATTAAAATTATTGTGTTAAATTTATAAAAAAAAACAGGCACAAAAACATTTTTTTTTTTTTCGAAAATAAAATAACGATAACATAAAATATATGTAAACATATAAAACAAAAAAATACAAAGATTAAAAACTTTAGTGTTGGTTTACATATTAAAAAATAGCCTTAATAAAATAAAAATAATATTAGTGAATATTACAACAATTAGGCCAGTATGTCACATTTCGCCTTTGATTGTTTGTAACAACAGATTTCGGATGTTCAATTTCTTCGAGATTAATTACATCACCTTCAGCAGCAGTGACACTATTGCCCCTTTCGCTAATCAGGCTGTGCATGGACAAACGTTGTAAGTCTTCTAGGCGTGATTTTAATTGACCCGGCGACACCACTCCTCTTATTAAAGATCCATCACTCTTGTCTAATGTTTCATCAGGTTTATTGCGGCTTGATCTTTTTGTAAGTGATTGAGAATCGATGGAATTCTCGATTTGATCAATATTTTTTGTGGCAGTGTCAAATCTTTGGTTAACTGATGGAGATATGCGCTCATGCGGACTGCGACTATTACTTGAGGTAGTTGTTGACGAGCTATTTAGCTCTGGATATGGAGAATGAGATTCATTGCTTTCTGGCGTGTAGGGATCTTCTCTAGAATTTTCAAGATATGTGCTTAAATGCTGAGTGTCAATGCGGTTCACAATAATATTTTCGGACAGCATTAGTCGTTTTGATACAAGACGGTACCGATGTTCGACAGGCTGCATTTTTATTATATTACGGCACTCGGGACAAATAGTGCCACATACACTACTTTCACTACCGATTGTCTGGTTTGTCAGTTGCGCACACATGCACACGCATATGTTGTCAGAATCGATTATATTAATACTAACAAGTGGGGGGCTTTGGCTATGTAATTTATCGGCCTTCTGACTAGCATCGTTTTCATCCGATATCTTAATATTGGGTTTCAATGCACTTTCAAGGTTACGATTAGGATCAATAAGTGTATGGCAATCCATTTTTTTGTTCAGTTTTCTGCATTCTTCAAGAATATCATTGTATGAGGTGCTTTTCGAAAAGGGGCAATAGATATTCACTGCTGAGCTCTTCAGTAATATTTGATTGTTATATGTGTAAGTACGCTTGCAATCACAACATTTATAAGTACCTTTATTGGGTTTTAAGCGAACACTTAAGTAAATTGGCTAAAAATAGAGTAAAACAAAATGAAAATAAAATATTTATAAATAAAAGTTAGAAAGATTTTTATAAATGCAAATTTACGCATTTATAAATCATATGGTGCAACTCAAAACAGAGCCGTCGAGAGATGACTAAAGGAAAAACTTGTAAAAATCTCAGGATTGTGAAAGATAATGGATAATGTAGTTTTCAGAATTGTTCAAATATATTAACTCTTGTTTAGTTTTTTCTCGACGGATCTGAGGGGGAAAAAAAAGTCTTCTTACTTTGTGGTCACCCATACAAACGGATTCGCCGATCATAGTGTAGTTCTGCTGCGGTTTCTCTTCACTAGCAGTATCTTCGAAATTTTCCATGACTATATCCTTAACGTTTGGACTCATTAAAATACGATCACACCACGAAGGACAACGTGTTGACATATAATCGGTTGGCATATCGGGATCTTCCTCAAAGGGGTACGACGGAACAAAATTTATTGGATATTCGACTAGAACTTCACGCAGTGCCTCCAACTCTCTATCAAATTTTTTGAGCTAAAGAACAATATTATTGTGAATGTTAAATATTAATGCATTAAATTACCCAATCCTCTTTAAATTTCAATTGGTGGTCAGCGTGATTAAACTCTTTTTTCCAACTGTAAGTACATTGTTGCCAGTTGAATTTCTATAATGTACCTTTGTACTATCACTTTTCACATTCTGCACACGATGTACACTTAGATTCTTTGTCAGCTCCTAATGACAACAAACATTCGTATTAAATAAAAAGTACAGCACAAGCGATCTAAACTCTTACTTACCTTGACTACGCCTTCAGTGTCACAGCGAAAGTTAAAATCTCCAAAAACAAAAAACGGTACCAAACCGTTTTTGTCGTCTAAATGGAATCTGCGAATTTTAAAGCAGTTAATGCGTTCCTTACTATTTTACAATTTTTTATTAGCAGTTGTTAATCTACCTTTCAAGCGTATGAACTAAAGCTCTCCGCCTTGTTTTGCAATAAACGGACGGAAACTCTTCGCATGCGGCTAAATTTGAAGCGTCATGAAAGAGATGAATGTTGACTAGATCAATGACCGTTCCATTTATTTCCCATCGAGTACGCATAAATCCTTTTCGAGACCACTTACACTATGGAAAAGCATTTTTTTTTTAAACAAATATTAAAAAAATATTTTATCAATTACTTACTTCTGGAAAGAAATGTTGGGGAAATTTTGACTTTTCTTTTGTCGGAATTGCTTCAATATTTCCAGAATATATGTTTCTATCCTTGGCTACCTCCCAATCATGTGTTAGAAAATTCCATAATCTCAAATTATCCAAAGTTTTATGCGCAAAATAGATATTACCAAGTGCCTATAAATAAATCAAAGAAACATTTTTTTATGGAACATATATATTGATTACAATTTCTTTTTTTTTTTTTTTTTTTTGAAAAAGCAAACAAAAACTTACTGTAAAATGTTCGGCAGACTTAAAGTCTTCATCCATGTAAATTCGCACATAAATATATTCGGAAAGTCCATCGCATAAGATACGCAAAAATTCCTGTACATGCTCCATTGATTTTTCATATGTTTTGCCACCGACTTCTTGTAGGTGAAGTGCTAGGAATTTCGGCATTTCAAATTTTACCTTTTCGATAAATTCTTTAAGCCATATTTCAAGCAAACGCTCTGGATCTTCAAATAAACTACCCACATTGGCAGTCACAAGCATAAGTCCTACTGGACAATCTTGCTCCCCGGACATTGTTATGGGTAGGTGTGCGATTCTGTAAACATGTACATGCATACATTAGTATGTATGTGTGCAAGTTTATTTGTTTAACTGAACGTATACAAACTTTGCTATGGCTTCACTTCATTTACATAAAACTGTATGCATATGTTGCTTTTAATACATATGAGCTGAGCCGCATGTACGCTTACCGCTTACGCTTATTAAATGATCGTCTAGAATGAAGAAAACCTATTCATATTATCGTTCTTCTAAATCTAATTAGCGCATAAATCGAATTGAAAATAACCGAGCACGGAAAATATGTACATTTTTTCTCTCCCTCAAACAGTGTAAACCAATTCCGTGTATCAAAACAAATCAAATTGTCAAAAATTAGTACATGCATAAATTACGTATGTATATGCGAATTCCATAAACAGAGTTCGCAAATAGATCACACTGTCAGTATTTGTTTACTTTTTTTAGAGGATAGGCTAGATGCCTGAAATGTGGAAATGATGGTAAATGTAAAGAAATCTGTCTGTAGAGACTCTTATATCAGATTTGATTAAACTTTTTGGAAATGCTTTAAAGCAGGGTGTCTATCAAGACAAGCCAATGGTCTTGACCTCTTTTCAAAAGCAATTAGAAGACTGCATTTATAAAAACTACAGAAACACGTAGCATCTACACATCTTTTAGATGTCAAAAACCATTAAAATAATGCAATATAATGTTCAATCGCTAAAAAGTAATAAAAACAATTTAGATTTTGTCTTAAACGATTAAAAATATGGTATTGAGCTGTGATCTGAAATCTGGTCTCATGGTGACACTGCAAAATCACAAAGGTTTAAACTTTAATGACATCACCAAAACAAGACATAATGGATATGGAGGTGTAGCTATCGCCTTCATCGACACCATATTAGATTTCAAAGAATAAATTATAATTCAGACATGGACATTATTATTGTCAAAACTAAAAATCTACACAACAATTTTGTATTTTGCTCTGTCTACTTTGACCTAAGAATTTTGATTGCTACCTTTAAATGCGAAGTAGCTAAACTGTTTAACTTAGCAGCCTTTGAAAATATCTTTATTGCAGGAGATCTAAATGTTATAAACACGCTTTAAGAGGATTATAGTGATTCTAACAGGGGAAATTTCTTGTCAGATATGATCAACAAGAATGGCTTTCTTTGTTTGAACAATGGAAGTCCTATCTTTAAAAAAAAAACATTTTTAGCAAACAGGACTCTGTACTAGATCTTACCTTTACAAATGCAAAGTTCAATATTGAATGGGCTGTTCGACCTGTCTGGTTAGGAGGTAGTCATCACTTTCCCATCATGATTAGTTGTAATACTCCCACTCACAAACCAAAAATATTTTTAGCTAAAAATAGATTGATCAAAAATCTGCACAGATTTAAATACTAACATTAACAGAATCACTAAATCAGTCACGAATGAAATTAAAAATGCTAAATACATTGTGTTCAGCAATAAAACTCCTAAGAATTGGTGGAACTTAGATCTTGAAAGATTTTTTCGGCTTAAATCGGTCGACATAGCCAAGACAATCAAATTTCCGATATATTCAAATCTAGAACAAGCATTCGTGTCAAATAAAAAAATTACAAAATGCTGATAAAAAGGCTGAAAGGGATTCATACAAAGAAAAAAAGATATAAATATAATAAATGGATAACAAAAAGATTTTTCTTGATTAAAAAAAAAAAAAAAAAAAAAAAAACAAGTTCCTGCTAATGTTGTTGAAAATCCATACCATTCTGGTTGGCTTGCTTAAGCTGGGGATTTTCTGCCGTTTTCGTTTCACAAAATGAACCATACTACACAATAAAAAGGACACTGGCATAACATATGATATGTTCAGTGCATTAAATGTAAAGTCACAAAAAACCCTTTATCAGCACCTAATAAAGTCTTTCAAGTTACAAATGTTTCTATTCCGAAAAGAGATGCTGACCTTGAAAATTACAACAATTTCAGACCCATTGCTTTGATACCGGTGTTATCTAAAATACTAAATTTAATGATAAACTAACTTTTACCTGAGAAATCTTTCGCATATAGGAAGAATAAATCATCTAACAAGTCCATCAATCAATTGCTTTTTCATATGGACGAATTGAAAAAAAGGGTTTCATTTAATTCTTTCATTTTTGGACATATCCAATGCGTGCAACTTAGTCAAAACTGCTTGCTACTTTTGGCACACCCCAAATAATGGTAGACTGGTTCTTGAGCAAGCTTGAGCAAGCGCGACTGGACGATGTCCGTCCGCAGCAAGCTCGTGCACAAGCACGCGCAAATACAACGCCAAGTGTACGTCCTTACTCCAAGGCCGAGTACCAAGGACACGTGTGTCCAACGAGGCGTGCAAAGGCAGGCGGAGGTAACACCTCCACCATCTGGATGATCCACACCGCCAAGGACTAAGTAGGGCGGGAGTGAAATGGTACCTGAGTACATTGAGCAAGGCATACCGTGCAGGTGCCAAGACCGGCCGCAAAAAGAGCAAATAAGACGCTCACACCCCCAGAGCATAAGGGGAAGAGGAGCAAGACAGCTCTGAGGGTGCAAGACAGGTTGGACGGGAGCATCCTGCACCTACCACATCTACCGTGCGGCTATGCCGCAGCAGTGAAAAACCGCAAAAATGGCAGTCCTTCCGTGTGACTACCCACAGGTGTCACTTTCACCGGAAGACCTGACGGAACTGGAGGATCTCATCTTGTTTGAAGTTGCCCAGGGCTGGAACCATAGGATCAGGTTCGATGCCGTGAACTTCAGACCAGGAATGCTGATCATTGACTGCGCCGATGAGATAACTACAGAATGGCTGCAAAACCACGTTCCGAATCTAAAGGACTGGAAAGGCCCAATCCTCACCACACTCACCGGAGAGAACATTTCCTCGACGGAAATTATCCACGTGTTCCTTTCAAGGTGCGCGAGTTGGAAATTAGAAATGCTTCTGAATCTAATATAAGCAATGAATGACCTGAACACCCAGTCGTGGAAGGTAATTCCCGCACGGAAAGATGGCAATGGCCAACTCCTAGTAATAGGAGTTGATGATGAGTCAAAGCAGACCCTTGTCGAGAACGGACTAAAAATTTCGGTACGGCTTCGTCCCCGTCCATCTGAAGCGCAAGCGACAGGAGGCGGAAGATGAAGCAATAACACCGGAAGGAGCATCATCGGAGGCAGCGGCCGAAGATGAGGTAGAGGAAGGTATCTCCCTGAGATGCCAGAATCTACACATGTAGACACATAATGTAAGTCGGAACGACCAAACTCACCGATGTCCGTAAACTCGGACGTCATACTGGTCGAGGATGAGGGAGCTGAGCTTTCCCCGCAAGAGCTACAGGAAGCGGAGGAGCTCCTACTTGATGAGGATACCACCCTCGTCGCAGAGAAGATGGAAGCGACAGTAGAAGATGAGCGGGCACAATAGCCCCGCCATCGAGATAAGCGTAGCCCAGGTGAACGTCCATCACGCTAAGGCAGCATCAGCTGTCATAGCATGGACGTTCACAAAACAACACCTTGGGATGGCGCTTATTCAAGAGCCCTGGTGCCATGAAGGCCGGATAAAAGCCCTATACACCAGGAACACAAAGGTAATATGCGACAATAGGTAGGAAAAGCCTAGAGCTTGCATATTGATGACATTAATTATATTATACTTTTAGAATACCTGACTCGGGACTGCGTTCCAATTACCACCGAGCTGGAAATTGACGGAAGCAGAAGACAGGTGGTTGTAGCCTCAGCCCACTGTGCGGCCGAAAACCTCTCACCATCAGAGGCAGTACTGATACAAATTCAAGGGGTAAGTGTTTACTTGAATTCCTACTTAGAAATAGCCTTACAACTAAAAATCAGGGGTGCACACCAACCTTTGTTAATAGAGTAAGGGAGGAGGTGTTTGACATTACTTTTAGTAGTCTAGCGCTAGAAAATAAAATCAGCAACTGGCATGTATCTCAATGTCAGATCATAGAATTATACGCTTTAACATAAGGGGGTAACGATCCACCGCTTACTGAAAAGAAATCCCAAGATAACAAACTGAGATCTATATAGAAATATTCTGTCTAGCACAACATCCAGAGGGAAGCTTAATTACTTCAGACATACCTTTGAATTAGAACAGAAGGTATTCGAGCTCAATGAAAATATAACCCGGGCAAAGGAAGAAAGTTAGGAAACTGTTTAATAGAGCAAAAAGCACAGACCGGTGGGAGGAGTACTCACAGGAGCTTACGCTGTATAACAAAGAACTAAGAAAAGCGAAACGCAGGAACGACAGATCTTTCTGCGAAAGTATATCTTCCACTTTTACAGCTGCCCGCATCTACAGGGCAATGGCAGGAATCCTGCCTGAATCGAATATAGCACTTCGCAGGCCAGACAATTCCTATACGGAAAACGAGGAGCAAAGGATTAGGCTCCTACTAGAAATACACTTCCCAGGAGCCAGAGACGATGAGTCTCAGCCCGAGGTGGAGTATAGGCGAGCAAGTCGGGAAACCCTGATGCTTGCAAAAAGAATAGTAACAGCGGAAAAGATTAGGTGGGCAATATCCACCTTTCACCCTTTTAATATCCTCGAGCAGGCGGGATATTTCCTGCTCTGCTACAATATGGGGGTAGGGAAATAATCCCTATAATTCAAAGGCTTATGACCAGTAGCTTGGCAACATGCCATGTCCCAACCCAGTGGAGAAGGGCCAGGGTGGTCTTCATCCCCAAGGCAGGGAAAAAGGATCCCACTCTCCCCAAATCTTTAGGGCCTATCAGCCTGACATCGTTTTTACCTTTAGTGACAGTGCCAAACATCTGGGTGTTATCCTAGATAAAAAGCTAAACTGGAACGATAACATAGAAGAACGTATCAAGAAAGCCAACGTGGCGCTCTTCACGTGTAAAAAAGCCATTAGCAGGAGGTGGGGGTTCTCACCTTGCATTGTACATTGGCTGTACACGGCAGTGGTGCGACCAATACTTCTGTATGGAATATACGTCTTGTGGCTAGCACTCGATAAAGTGACGAACCGCAACTGTTTACAGACGGTTCAAAGGAGTGCGGAGATATGCATTAGTGGTGCTCTACGCACCACACCAACTGATACACTAAATACTCTTCTATACCTATAACCCCTAGATCTCATAGCCAAAGAACTGGCAACGAACACAGCTATAAGAATCAGAGAGACAGCAGGCTGGCTCAATTGCAACTACGGACACTCGAAGATACTCAACCTTCTAGTGTCCTTGCCACCAGTCACTAATTACTGTACGTCATACCCAACTTTTGGTAAGAAGTACAAAATCTCTATCCCAACAAGCTCAATGGGAAGACCTACCCCATTATGAAACCAACGCCATTAATATTTACACAGACAGGTTCAAAACCGAGGGAAGAGTAGGAGGAGGTATCTTTTCCCCGGACCTGGAGATCAGAGAATCCTTCAGACTTCTTGATCACTGCAGCGTTTTTCAAGCTGAAATGATTGCCATACACGAAGCTATGCATTTTCTGGTGCACCACCCAGTTCGTAGACAAAAAGTACACATCTTTTCGGATAGTCAGGCTGCCTTAAAGGCACTTGACTCGTGTTATAATACATCCAAAACTATCTCCCAGTGCCGCAAATCTCTCAACGAGATGGCGGAGCAATGGGACATTTGCCTAGATATATTTGGTAATTGAACTGTCATACGACACAGACGTGTTTTTCAATCGCTCCGTGCTTTCGCTAATCAGTAAATAAACTTACAAAAATAAATTACTTAAAAGTTAAAGTGCATAATTAAAAACATTGCCTTTTACTGCAAAACTAAAACAAAACAAAAAAATATAATAAAAACAAAAAATATTAATAAAAAATGATGAGCGAAACTCATCAACAAAACCAAAAAAATCAGTGGCTGCGAGAAATGCATATTTTTCGTTTGTATCGCCATGCAACAACAAAAACCATTCATCAAACTCCAACTTGTCTGTTACACCAGAGCCGCCAGCTAATTCTTCCTCATCTTTACGTCAAAGTAATATATCATGGAGTGCTCAATGCATCACGCCGACTACTCCACTGCCTCCTATCGAACCAATAATAGCTTCTACAACAACAATTACAACACAAAGTGGATATACAACATCGACAGCTTCTGCGCCAACAACAACAACAGTATTTTCATCAATTGCCTCGATCACGTCATCTTCATCCTCATTGGTCACGCCAATTCAAAAATCACCTCATATAAATGTACAGTACGTCAAAAACAATAACAACAACAACGATGTACCTTCGACTTCTTCAATTATTTTACCAGAAAACGTTACTTCACCAAAAACAAACAATGGAAAGCACACACACACAAATCTGCCGTTAAAGTTGAAAAGGAACAGAGAAACACATTCTCCAAGTAAGCTAACACAACAAAAGCAAAACAATAACAAAAAACCAAAGAACAAAACACAAACAACATTACAAAATTATTGGCTCAGCGAACCTAACACAACAAATCGATTCGAACTGTTAGCATATGACAAGTGTGACGAACAAAACTAATACACCATATCCAATTAAACAAACCATCCCTTCCCAACTTATTCAACCCGAAACACAACCCACTTTTCCATCTTTAAATCACTTACCACCTAACTAACAACTCCTTACCATCCAACCCAAATTCAACTGAACTTAATGACATGCAAGAGCTAAAACTTATGATGAAGCAATTGATGCAACAAATGTCAGCTATACTCAATATAGTGACACTTTTAGTATCCAAGATAAATTCGTAGATATGTGCTCAGATACACTACGAATTTTATTCTGGAATGCTAACGGGCTGAGGCAACATATACTAGAACTAAAGCACTTCCTTTATGAAAATAATATTGATCTGGCACTTATTTCAGAAACACATTTTACATCTAAACATTTTCTGAAGATAACAGGCTATACTTTATATAATACAAATCACCCAGACGGCACAGGGCATGGGGGTTCAGCTATTATAATTAAAAATAAAATTAAAAACTATGAAGTTGAACATTTTAGCCAAGATTATATTCAAGCGACTATTATTCATGTGCAAGATAGAAATGGGCCCCTAACAATTTCAGCATTGTACAGTCCGCCTCGACACAATGTCTCATCAGCTCAATATAACACATACTTTAAATCTTTAGGGCCAAAATTTATTGCTGCTGGTGTTTTTAATGCAAAACACATAGCCTGGGGCTCAAGACTTACCAACAAAAAAAGGTAAAATTCTTCTAGAAACAATTTATACCAATAATGCCAAATATATTTCAACAGGCGAGCCTACCTACTGGCCAACAGACCCGCGCAAAGTGCCAGATCTAATTGATTTCTGTGTTGTTAAAAATGTAAATATTTATAACTTTTCGATAAAGTCGCGCTTTGAGTTATCTTCAGATCACTCACCAGTTCAACTCGATTACATCGAAACGCTTGCCACATACAAGCCGATGCCCTGCCTCTATAACCCAAAAACAGATTGGCAAGCGTACAAAGAACTCCTTAACATATACTTACGTTTGGACATTGCACTAAAATCTCCAAATGACATAGAGAGCTCCGTAATTTATTTTAATGATGCCGTAGCTGAAGCGGCAATTAACTCTACTCCGCATTTAATTCAAAGGGATACTAAAAAATTATTTACACCTGCTTCAATTCGAAACCAAATAGAGAATAAAAGAAAACTTAGGAAAAACTGGCAAACTACTAGAAGTCCCGAAGATAAAAATAGACTTAATCGGGCAATATGGGATCTAAAATTAAAGCTCAATCAGAATAAAACTAAAATATAGAAAATTATCTGACTAATTTAAGCCCAACCAGAGACACAAATTTTTCCCTATGGAAAGCCACTAAAAAACTCAGAAAATCGACAACCTTTACCGCACCATTAAGGAAACCAGATGGTACTTGGGCTAAAACAGAACGAGATAAATCGACCCTACTAGCTGACTTTTATGAAAATGCCTTCTCAAATGACACACAAACCTGTTATAATAATTCAGAAACATCTAGAAACTCACAAAATATCAAAATTAGATATGTAAGTACTAAGGAAGCTAAGAATATGATCGACAATATTAAGGCTAACAAGTCACCTGGCTATGACATGATAACTGGAATGTTGCTTAAAGAACTTCCTATAAATGCTATTTATTATCTGCGGAATATGTTTAACGCAATAATAAGACACAAATATTTTCCCAAGACGTGGAAGGTAGCAGAGGTCATAGCTATTCCAAAACATGGTAAAGATGCCACAAGTGCAGCGTCTTACCGTCCGATAAGCCTTCTTCCAATACTATCAAAAGTTTTAGAAAAATTATTCCTTAACAGACTTCAACCCATTCTTGATAATAGCTACATCATACCTGACCATCAGTTTGGGTTTCGGAAACATCACTCAACTATTGAACAAATTCATAGAGAAGTTAACAAAATTTCTAGAGATCTAGAAGATAAAAAGTATTGTATAGGAGTATTTCTTGATGTTGAAAAAAGCATTCGACAAGGTATGGCACATTGGTCTATTGTATAAATTAAAAAACTACTTCCACCAGATTTTTACCACATGCTTAAAAGTTACATATCTGATCGACACTTCTATGTAAAAGTTAAAGACGCTTACTCTACAATAAGGCCAATTAAAGCAGGTATACCTCAAGGTAGCGTTCTTGGACCACACTTATACGTCCTTTTTACACAAGACTTACCTATCCCAATAGAATCCTCTTCTATGATAGCAACTTTTGCAGATGACACAATTCTTCTTTATTCACATAAAGACTTAGCTGTAGCCTCTAATAAGCTTCAAAACATACTTGATAACACCAAAAAATGGTTTGACAAATGGGCCATAAAAATTAACGAAAACAAAACTACACAAGTTATCTTTACAACAAAAAGAGCTTTCGTGCACATTCCTTTAAAAATAAATAATATAGACATACCTATTGAGAAATCGGCCAAATACTTGGGAATTCACTTAGACGATAAACTGACTTGGAAGTTGCACATAGAAAAAAGCGAAATCAAATGAAAGAGAAATGTCGTCAACTGAGCTGGCTTATGAACAACAAATCTCTATGAGCAATAAACTTCTACTATACAAAAGCATCATAAAACCAATTTGGACTTACGGCCTTCAAGTTTGGGGCACATCCAAAACATCAAACATCAATATTATACAAAGGCAGCAGTCAAAAATACTTCGACAAGTCACAACAGCGGAATGGTATATTTCCAACGCTGATATACACAGAGACCTGAAAATAAAGACTGTTAAAGAAGAAATAGTAGCAGTTAGTAGAAGCTACCACATCAGAATCCTGGCTCATTCTAACAACGAAATGTGTAACTTACCCATACTAGAGTTAACTAGTAGACGACGTCTAAAAAGAATTCGACCAGCTGACTTACCGAACTATCAATAAGCGCAAATTTATTAAATTAAGAAATTGTTATTCACGATGTTATTCACGATAGATTCATAGATCTATTTTTTGTTTTAATTATAATTTAAAGAAATTGTTCTTTTAAATTAATTAAATTCCTATATCGATGTTATAATATGTACTAAATGTTGTTGTAGACAGATGTACAAAATTAATCATAGGAAAATATAAAAAAAAAAAAAAAAAAAATAATTGCGAAGCAGATAGATTGGCCAGAGAAGGTACAAATTCCGTTATTCCTCCTGGGAGGAGTTCGACTGGAATTCCCATGGCCTCTCTGAAGCTGCGAGTGAAAGAAGAAATAATCGGAATAGCAGAGAATAGATGGGCCACAAACCCCAAATGTACTATCTCGAGACTTACGTGGCCAGAGTATAGCACCAAACGAACAGACCAGCTCATGCGCCATAATAGACAGACCCTATCCGTGATGGTGGGCGCTCTCACGGGACATTGCCTGGTGGGAAGACATGCCATCCGACTAGGGGTAGCCTCAAATGACTTCTGTAGGAGCTGTAGGAACGAGGAAGAGGAGGAGACAGTAGAATATTTTCTCTGCCACTGCCCAGTCCTTGGAAGAATAAGGTTTACCGTACTTGTCTGGCGGAGATTGCATCAGTCAAGATTGGTGCAGTAGCCGCCTTCATAAGGAAGTCGAGCTGATTCGAGTAGGAGGATAATAGAGATCATATGGTGTCACAATGGGCCTTTTTGGCCTAGGTGACGTCGCGAGAATTCGCGGCGGCCATTTTAACGTAACCTAACCTATTAGGTGTAGCGAGCTCTCCTGAGTGCAGAATCTGTGGTAATATGGAAGAAACACCTATCCATATTCTATCAGAATGTGTAGCTACTTCCAGAAATAGAATGTTATTGTTAGGAAGTCACACACTCTCCTTACAGCAGGTTAGGAAAACCGAACCTACAAAAATGATTAGATCCATACAAAGAATAGGGTTAGAATCTGTAATTTAGCCAGGCTGAAGATTTCAATTTGTCGTTAAACAGCGAAAAGTGCAAGGTTATGAGTAAAAAGAAATCAATTAATGTCCGTCTTAATAATATCAGTATTGAACAAGTTCAGCAATATGTCTTCCTTGGTAGATGTTTGTCAGCAGCATGAGTGTAGGTTTTATTAAAAAAATCAGGGTTATGTAAAAGGGTGCTCTCCGAAGGTGTGTTGGAATGCCTCCAAACACCTCTCCACAAATCATCGGAAAAAGAAATTACATTAAGCTTTAACGTTAACGAAACTCTTCGAGCAATCGACAAACAAATCTTCAACGAATGGAACACAAGTTACAAAAATCTTATGAGGACAAAACCTAACTCTTTTGGGCCGGATTTTTCCTGACGTTTCCAAAAAACCATGGCATGTTAAATGTTCCATGGACTCATACGAAATCAAATGAATTAACAGACTAATGGCGAACTAAACAAAAATTAATAAAATTTCGTCCGACAGCTGGCCAATCTGTTATCGTCCTAATAGTGCATTAAGACTTTTGAATGTACAGAACGCACGTTTATAAGAAATTCGTTTAACTTTTTTAATTATTTTCAAATCAGTTGAAGAAATTTTTTAAAACAAATACCATATAAAACCTCAAAGAATTGGCTTCCTTTTGCCGTGCAATTAAAGTATCCTGTTAGGATTGACGTATCTAGTTTTTCAGTTCTCTGTATGCTTATCTTTAAAGAGTTTATGTGTAATCATAAGTGGTCACTCAAGTTTACACACAATATTGGTTTCAAATTATAAGCTAAAAATACAGATATATATAACAATAATTTTCTCGAAAATATCTGAAAATGGGCGGTAAGTAAGTATGGAAGCCACACCTAAAAATGGGCGTGGCACCACGACATTGAAGGTCATAGGAAGTGTTTTTACCCAATTTGGAGTAAATTCATGAATAAATAATATCCATTTTCATTCAAAAATATATTGGGGCTATACATAAAAATGGGCGTGGCATCTAAGTTTTGACACTGGATGACAAGAGAAATGTTTTTACCCAATTGGGAGCGAATATATTCATAAATAATTAGTATTTTTATATCTATAAAAAATGTGAAAAAACGGTAAGTTTGTATGGGGGCCATACCTAAAATTGGGCGTAGCACTCTCATTCTCGAACTTAACATAGTCGTTGCCGAGAAAAGCTTAAGTTCCAAATTTCAGCTTAATATCTTTATATCTTCAAAGAAAAAGATGCATACAGACGGACATGGCTAGATCAATTTGTCTCGTCGAGTTGATCAAGAATATATATACTTTATGGGGTCTACGACGTCTTCTTCAATGCGTTACAAACTTTCAGACAAACTGAATATACCCTTTACACTATGTATAGCGGGTATAACAAGCAAAAACGGTAAATTCGGTAGCACGGAAGCTCAAATACCCGCCACACGAATATTTAATCATTTTCTTGAAAAAATAAAAAAAAAACTGAAGATAAGTTTGTAGAGGGTTTTGTGTTATAGTGGACCGATCCTTGTCGGTAGCATATTCATAGGATAACAGTAGAAGTGATTTTACCCAGATTGGAGTGAATGTATTGATAAATAAAAACTATTTTCATACAAAATCTGAAAAATGGGTGCTAGGTTTGTATGGGGGCCATATCAAAAAATGGGTGTGCCACCCTTCTTTTGATTTTGGATGATATTAGAAGTGTTTTTACCCAATTTGTAGTAAATACATTCATAAATAAAAACTAATTTCATACAAAAAATCGAAAAGAAGTGGTAAGTTTGTATGGGAGCTATATCTATCTAATATTGGATGCCATTAGAAGTGTTTTTACTCAATTTGCAGGTTATACATTCATAAATAATAACTATTTTCATAAAAAAATCTGAAAAATTAGTAGGTTTGTATGGGAGCTATATCAAAAAATGGACGTGACACCTTGGTTCTGACATACAAACTGCCTAGGAGCACAAAAAGCTTAAGTTTAAAATTTCAGGTCAATATCGTTATAACTTTCCGAGAAAAACGCATTGCAACAGACGGATGGACGGACGGACAGACAGATGGACAGACATACGGACATGGCTTAATCGATTCGTCTCGATTCATCTAGCTGATCAATAATATATATACTTAATGGGGTCTCCGATACCTTCTTTAATGCGTTACAAACTTTCAGACAAACTGATAATACCCATCACTCTATGTGTGGCGGGTATAAAAATATGTACTATATATGGAAATGTATGGAAATAAAAAGTATAAATATAGATGTGTTTTGAAATATAAAATAAAATGATATAATTTTTCAAATTAGTTTTTATACCTGTTACACAAAGTGTAAAACAGGTATATTCAGTTTGTCGGAAAGTTTGTAAGGCATTAATGGAGGCATCGTAGACCCTATAAAGTATATATATTCTTGATCACCTCGATGAATCGAGACGAATCGATTTAGCCATGTCCGTCTGTCTGTCTGTCTGTCGGTTTGTTGCTGCGCGATTTATTCGCTTTAGTTTTACAGATAATAAGCTGAAATTTTAAACTTAAGCTTCTCTAGGTCCTGTGTACTTTCTAAGTTAAAATCAATGTGCCACGCCCACTTTTAGGTATAGCTCCCATACAAAAGTACAACATTTTGTCAAGTTCTTATAAGAAAAAAATGTACCTATTTATAAAACGAATGACTTCAAATATGGTACAAATGCTTCTTATATGTTACAATGCCAAATCTTCAGTTTAAAATTGGTTCAAATCGGACCGCGAATTTCTAAATTTTTAAGAATATTTTTAATTTGTTTAGTATTTTAAAACAAAATTTAATACAAATGCTGCACACAAAGATCTATGATGATGTGTAACAGGTATATAAGCTTCGGTCCAACCGAAGTAAACTTTTTTCTTGTTAAATAATAATCTTAATCTTAAAACAACTGTAATTAAAATGGTTGTTATTTACATTATGTGTTTCTAAATATAAGTTGCCTTGTGGATGTCAAGGTTTTGAAATCTGCTCTTACTTATAACCATGTCATGGCCTGGATCGAAGTCAATTAGCCTTTATTCATTATTATTGGTGGTGTCATGTAGGCTTTACAATTTTAATGACATGATCGGAGCAGTGCTTTCATCACATCATGGCCATTGTAGTACTTAGTTGTCGTATGTTGCTCGATCTAGGTGTTTAATTCTAATTCAAGAGTATCAATTAGTTATTTAGTTGCTAGATCCCGATTAAGGGATCGGAAATTTCAGGTGCATATTTTAAAATGCGTGGTCCTTCTGTGTTTTCCACCTGAAGTACTTGTGCAACGACTTGCACACTTGAATTCTCTTTTAGGCAACTGAATTTTATTTACAATTGAACAGTCTTATATACTGTTCCGATTACGAAGTGGACTGTGTATTAAAATTATATGTATGTGCAAATTAATGTAAATGATTGTGACTATAAAAATAGCTTATTTATTTTAAGTGGAGAATTGACATTTGGTGATCCGTCAAGGGGTTGAAATGTCATCGCTCAATATGTTTGTTGTAGTTAAATATGCTGAGCGTTATTTAGCACCATCGTAAAATTTTATGACTACAGTGTGTGTGTTTAAAAATATTCACAAGGGCACATTTTGTATGAGAGCTATGCCCAAAAATGGGCGTGACATCTTGTTTCGGACATATAAACTATATACTACAAAAAAACCTTAAGTTTAAAATTTCATGTCAATATCTTTAAAATTTTCTGAGAAAATCGCATTGCAACAGACGGTCAGTCAGACTAACGGACATGGCTATTTCGATTCATCTTATCGAGCTGATCAAGAATATATATAGTTTATGGGCTCTTCTTTATTTCGTTACACTATATGTCTCAGGTAAAAAAAGATTGATTAATTGCAATGATTTCACGGATATACTCGACATTATTCCACAGCCGAAAATAATTTGGTTATAGTGTGAATTTTAAGGCGAACCATCTATGTATATATTTGAATTCGCGAAAACCGCCGTTTAATCAAAGTACAGCAAATATATATACAAAACCGACTGAAATTAAAACGATTCTTAAATGCAGCATTTATTTTTAGAAAGTATGGCTCCAGTTTAATTTCACCAAGTGAAAATATCTGTTAAACCATAAAATGTTCATTATATTCTACGGATATAAAGGCCGAATCAAATGATAATAGAGCTCTGTGTTTTTTTTTCTTCAAACATTTAATTGTAAGATTCTTGTAGCTTGATATCAGTCTTTTTACTTTGGCCCAGGTGTATTGTATGGTTGATGTGGTATTGATACTATATATCTATATACACTTGTGTTCAATAAGTTTTTGTTTAAATCATGGAACACGTAATGCCATCTAAACGTTAATACAATAACATTAGATCGATGTTCAGTCCAATCGGCTAAATATAAGAAGCTCATATTATTACTGTAGATTTTTTTATGATAAAAGTGAGCACTAGGACGGAATTTTTAAACTTTTTCACCAGGGGCCTTATGGGCCCTTGAAAGCGGAAAAGCCACATCTATGTAATGGTAAGACGTTGGTGGACCAAAAATAGATTTTTTGACCAATTTTTGTTTTTGTTTTAGATTTTAGGTGAGCACTAAGACGTGATTTGAACATTTTTAACACGATGCCTAATGGAGGTCTTGAAACCGGAAAAGCCATATCTTTGAAGGAAGGTTAGAAAATCTTTTTGGTATGTTCAAGGGAAATTTGGAGCTGAGACCCATTGGTGGGCCCAAAATAGATTTTTTGAGCAATTATTTTTTTTTTTACATTTTAGGTGAACACTAAGACGGGTTTTTGAAAAATTTTGACCGGAGGCCTAATAGGGGACTTGAAACAAGAAAAGTCACATCTCTGGAATGAATAGACGTAGAGACTTGAAACTGGGCGTATTTGAAAGATGGTTTCAAATTATTTTAGAAGTGTTCAAGGGGTTTCTGATGCTAAAATTTTTAAGGTGATCACTCAGTCTTGATATTAGGTGCGTTTGAAAGATGATTTTTGACGTGTTCAAGGGGTTTCATTAATTCGGATTTGGTGCGGGGCACAGTGGGGAAAAAAAGAAGACGTGGACAAATTGATTTTGAGAGAGTAATTCTTAACCTATTTTTGAATTTTTTTTAAAATTAAAGCTAATATAAAGAATATTTATAAATTTATAAATTAAAGTTATTCAGTTACAAAAACATTAAGATTGCTTGTAAGATTGCTCAAATCGAGCTTAAAATTTGAAAGTTATAGAGTAATAAGTAAAATCAGACAAATGTATTTATAGATTTATATTGATTTATAAACCATTACACCAACAAATCGAAAAGCAAATATTTGTTTTAAAAAATTGTTTAATTATTAACAATTTGTTAACTTAAGAAAATCAATTTGTCCACGGCTACCTTTTTTGCCCCACTGTGCGGGGGGACCCAAAACCCAAATTTTATCAATTTAAATTTTTTTTTGTATTTCGATGTAGATTACAATAAAGGTTATCACTGAGACGAGATATGGAAAAATTTCGACTTAAATGTAAAAAAAAATTATTTTGAAACATAAAAAATTCATTATTTTCCAGGTTTCTACACTAAATGTAAGAATTAGTATTATTTTTTCCATGCATGATACATGGGAAACTTCAGTGGCTTGGCGGCACCATTAAAAATTAATACGAGTCTGCTTATTTTCGATATAGAACAATCCTAAGGGGTGAGCGTCTAAAAAAATTTGTAAAAAATTACTTTCCATACATTTTTGAATATATATATATAGTATATCTATATACACCGCCAATAATTAGCCTTGGGAGTACGTAGAGTTTCGAACCAGTGCTCGTTGATACTAATTTGGTACTCCAATCTTGCGGATGTCTTTCAAGATCTGGACCTCCGATTAGGTACACGTTTCGTTTATTAACTTTTTTGGCGGCAGCCTCTGCATCCATCCGGATATTTTTTTTCGTCATCATACAAGAGCGAACGATCTTTGCTGGGATTCCAAGTTTAGTCAGTGCGTCGTAGAACTTTGATCTTATAAGCGTCTTGAAAGCGGATTTGTAACCGACAAATAGATGGTGTGTGTCGATTTATTTTTCTTCTTCTCAAGGATCTGGTGTAATGTGAATATCGAATCAATGGTCGACTTCTTTGGCCTAAAACCATACTGATAATGTCCAACTACATCTCCTACCTATGGTTTCAGCATATTACCCAATACGCTAGAAAGGATTTGATTTGCGATTGGAAGGATACATATTCCTGCAGACTGCAGGGTCTCCTTTTAAATACTGGGCACAGAACACTAAGTTATCAAAGGCTGGACGTGCATTAAGTAGTCTATATTTTGCAAAGGAGTTAGTGCATACTTTTAATTAACTCTTCGCCGCCAGTCTTAAATATCTCAGCGGGTTGCTTAGCTGTGCCAACAACTTTGTTATTCTTCAACTTTGCAATATTATCGTTGAACTCTTTATAGACTGGTCCCCATCATCGATCGGTTGATCCAGTTCTTCTTTCGAAGAAAGTGAGTGACTGTTGTTAAAAAGGCAGCAACAGTCTGCTGCAACTTTCGCCTACCGACACCTAGCTTCCGTTGTATGGTAGCTCGCTAAGCGTCGGTTAGCTGAATTTAGTACTTACCTCAGCTAGAACAAGGTAAAAGTTCTAATCGATGTTGGGACCTCTGTATGCTCTGTACCGATAGACTTAAGTGTCCTGGGGTTCAGGCTAACTTTAGGCAGCAGCTGGGCTCGAATTAAGGTAATTAACCGCACGGCAGAAGAAGAAGTTATTTCGTAGTCATCAACCCTAAATGTCCGCAGAAACCTTTAAACATTAAAAAACATTGCGTATATTAGCGATGCCACAGGTCGCTTTGGTGAAGTCGCTTAAACATCCATCGACGTGAATTTGTAGTAAGTGCCACAGCCAATGGGTTGACATGGTATGTAGGTTAATCTGCTCCATAACAGTCAGTTTTTGAAGATCTTGGTAAAGCGTTCCATTGCACCAGCAATACGTCAGGGGGTTTTGTTTTTAAGTACTTTAATTCTTTTAATGTAGGGCGGTGCCTCAAAATCCCAGATTTACAAACAGTACATCTAGGTCGGTGCAATTATTGTTTGATAAACAGCTTACGCAACTTAAAAATACAGGAAGCATTAGTTTTGTGAATGTACGTGCGCTAAGTAAGTCGCCAGTCCAGCAACATAACTAAATATCGAACACAATTTGTTTGATGTATTACAACATTATTAAGTGAGACATCAGGACAGCTTCCGTTTCGTTGAGCAAAGGTACAATACTGTGACTTGTTGCTGTTAACTGATATATTTAAACGATTGGCCATATGCGATAGATCTGCAGCATCTCTTTTGCTAGTTGAGCTAGCTATAAAAACAGTATCATCTGTCAAATAAGACCTAAGCAGAAGGTGTTGTGCCGCTGGTAGAAGAGATTTTAACTTGTAGAGTAAACCTTCATGCCAGACACGATGAAACGATCAAAGATTGAACCAAATTGTCTGTCTTTTTTGCAATTCATTAGCAAAAGATTCCGCTATCTCTTCATCTGATCGACACCATGTTCCGTCTGAACGTTAAATAGGTTTTCGCCTGAGATGTTGCCGTTTAAGGCGACGTGTGGCCTTCCAAAGATTGTACTCTTAGTACAGAGACCTGCTATGCATCACTGAGCAGATACGACTTAAATCATAGTTATCTGGACCCCTCAGTATTCAAGCGTAGTGTAAAACTTGACGAACGGAATCGCATAATTAAACTGACAACAAAAACAGAGAGAAAGTGACAGTGTCATCGTTTACATGGTCGCCAAGAAATATGTTAACTAGGTGGAGTGAGTAATTTTCTACTGTTCTGAACGAAAATGCCTCCTATTCGATAAAAACATGCCACGATACACATAATGTAAACGGGTATATTCAGTTTGTCGGAAAGTTTTTGACGCATTAAAGGAGACGCCGTAGACCCCATAAAGTAAATATATTCTTGATCAGCTCGATGAGACGAGTCGATCTACCCGTGTCCGTCCGTCCGTCTGGCTGTCTGTTGCGAGGTTATTCATTCGCTTAGTTTTAAATATATTGGGTTAAAACTCGAAAGCTTTTCTCAGTCCTAAGTAGTTTGTATGTTAAGTTCAGATTGTCAAGCCTACTCTGAGGTATAGCCCAATGCAAATTTACCGCCCATTTACGAATTTATATATGAAAATGGGTATTATTTATGAATGTTTTCACTTCAATTTGAGTAAAAATACTTCTTATGTCATCCAATGTCGTAAAACTTACCGCCCATTTTCGAATTTTTATGTATACGGTATTATTCACGAATGTATTTACTTCCAATTGGGTAAAAACACATATAATAACACACCAACGATATGGTACGGATCGGGCCATTATTACGTATAGGTCTATACAAAATTACCTCTAATTGTTTGATACTTTCAAGAAAAATTATTGTTACATTTGTATATTTTGCTTAAAATTTGATACTAATATTGTGTCTAAACTGGAGTTGTATTAGACAATTGACCCCCCACCCATCCCATCTCAAAGTTCTATCTAAGCAACTGATGATCACACATAATGATCCACCAAAAAATAAAATAATATTTCGACAATGATTTAAAAAAAAATTTTTTTCAATTGAAGCCACATACTTTGAAAATGAAAATAATTTAATTGCGGATTTTGTTTCTTTTTGCCGTGAAATATTTTATGCCAGATTGTGCTAAACGCGTTGACTGCTCGACTGCATCTCCAGATGCTAAAATAGCAATGTCATCTGCAAAAGCTAAAATGTACCAGTTCATTTGAAATATCGCAGGTGTATAAAATATATAAGACCAGGAAAACTGCCTTGAGGTAAATCAGCTTTATAAGCATCAAGGGTTAATAAAAATTTGACATAAAAAGTCCATTGTCTAAATATGTATTACTTAATTATTTCACAAATTTCCGCTAAGATTGAACGCCGTCATTTGAGCAGAAGTTCATTGTGCATTGTCAAATGCTTTGGACACATCACGGAATACAGCTGAATAAATTAGACTTGCTTCCAGAGCTTGCTGATTAACATCGCATATTCTGACACGGTGCTCTATGACTAAAATAGGTATAAAAAGATAAAATGGGGGTTTATTCTACTTTTATTGTAGATTAAAAATCTGTTTGAACCAAAATCGTAACTTTTCCTAAACTCAAGTTATCAGTATTTATCCGTCTGTCGGTCTGTTGCTGCGCGATTCATTCGCTCAGTTTTAAAGATAATGGACTGAAATTTAAAACTTAAGCTTTTATAACACCTGTGTACTTTCTATGTTAAAATCAATGTGTTACGCCCACTTTTACGTATAGCCCCCATACAAACTTACCACTTTTTTTCGATTTTTTTGTAGGATATTAGTTATTATTATATTTAATACAGATTGGGTAAAAAACAAGTCTAAATGCATCCAATATTAAAAGCAATACAAACCTAGCGCCCATTCTTGAATGAATTAAATTAAAATTTGGTAAAATCAATTCCAGTGTCCGCCAAAGTGAATACTATCGACTTGGTAAGGATCGGGCTAAAATGAAATTCATCTTGAATTTGGTCAAATTTATATTTAAGTAATATTTGCACAGCCTTTATACAAATTGTCGATATATTCCAGAAATAAGCGTTTAGTATTGTAAATAGACGTTTCACATTGATTTGCATCGTAATACTATATGTATTTAACTGATAACATAAATCAAATCAAATCACCTCATTCTGGACACCTTTTAACTAACTTTCAGATGCCAAATAACCTGGAGTCGTTCGATTTTACTTTCTTTCCTATTTTCTTTTAAAATATAATATAAACAAGAAAAACGTTAACTTCAGTAGCATCAAAGCTCAAATAGTCGCCACACGAAACTTTAATTAGTTTATGTACGATCATCAGTGAAGCTAAAAATGCATATAAATCGTTTTCTTGAAAAAGAAATGTAAGGTGAGTTTGCAGGGGGTGTGTAAGTTATAATGGCCCGACCCTTGTCATATCGGTAGCATATTTATAGGATGACAGAAGAAGTGATTTTACCCAGATTAGAGCGAATATATTCATAAAAAAGAAATATTTTCATAAAAAAAACTCAAAAATTGTCGCTAGGTTTGTATGGGGACTATACCTTAAAATGGGCGTGGCTTCTTGGTTTTAATATTGGATGTATTTAGACATGTTTTTACCCAATCTGTAGTAAATATAATAATAAAAACTAATTTCATACAAAAAATCGAAAAAAAAGTGGTAAGTTTCTATGGGGGCTATACGTAAAAGTGGGCGTGGCACATTGGTTTTAACATAGAAAGTACATAGGTGTTACAAAAGCTTAAGTTTTAAATTTCAGTCCATTATCTTTAAAACTGAGCGAATGAATCGCGCAGCAACAGACATACAGACGGATAATCACTGATAACTTGAGTTTAGGAAAAGTTACGATTTTGGTTCAAACAGATTCTTAATCTAGAAAAAAAATATAATAAAACCCTATTTTCACTTTTTATACCCATTTTAGTCATACCAGTCGCTCCTTCTAAAGTACCGTGCTAAGCACTTGTTTTTATTTAAGTGATATTTTCGTAAAATAGAACAACTGATGTTGTGGTATCAATTTAACATTGAAATTTATTTGCACTCTTCCTAAAAAATTATTTGAAACAATTTGGAAAGTAACGGCATGTAGCGATGTCCAAACTATTTGATAATGGAAGCAAAACAGGACGATGACCTTGTTTTATTCAGAGATTTACCAATTCTATGCATAAAAAATATGTATGAAAAAAAAAAAACATTTTTGACCGTTTGCACTATAATGGACAATTAAAACAAGTTTCTTCTGTTTTTGTTTAAATTTAATATACATATATTCATGTCAAAAATGAATGGTTTCAAATAATTAAGACATTATACTTCCAATAAAATTTGTTAGATTCCTCCTATTATTTGAATAGTTTCTATGTATCTTGAATAATTTATTTTCGACATCGATTTTTTTAATCCTGTTGTCATTTAGCTACGTAAGAAATACGTACATTAAAAGAAATACAATATGTTCTACAAATATGTTTTTAATTAATTTGAGCAACAAATCTCAAATTTAAAATATAGAATTTTATTTAAAACATTTCTTAATTATGATTTTGTGGGTTTCTTGCGAATATTATTGTTTGTCTCGATTCGAACTTATGTATCACTGGAACTCTATATTTATTGAAAATAAAAATCATATGTAAGTAAAAATAAACATTAGGAATGAGAAATACATATGAACTCGATTCGTTACGGTAACAAAAAAAATATTAATTCATCTTAATAATGCTTCTTAGTTGTCGATTGTTAGCATAATAAAATAAAAAAAAATATTGTTTTAATATATTTATATAACGTAGTTAGTCAACGACCAGTCTGAAATGATTACACTTCAAACAAATCCAAAGTTCTTTGCTTTTATAGCCAAAAGCATTTTGCTGCGTAATATAGATTTACTCGAATATAGCGGAATATACAACCGAGATATGCAAGTGTTAGCAGTCGGCAAGTGAGAATCATCTGCTGGTCGAATAGTGACGGACGGCAGCGGCTGGAAACCCTCTTCTGATGCGGGTAAAGCCGGTGATCCAGTCCAGAAGTAAACCTATTAAAAAAATTCAAAAAAAAAAAATTTATTAAAAATAAACAAATATCAGAACGGTTTAAAATAACTAAAGGGCGATGGTGATTTGTATTTGTTATTGAAATGTTTCGAATTTTTATCTATACCAAAAATTAAAATTAACTTCCGAATATTTTCGTATGTTTATTTATGCCCATCAAAAGCTTTTGTTTATGACCAGCAGTAAACTGAATTTTAACGTGGTTTCCGGTTAAATCAAATAAAAAAAGACTATGCATCGAACAAGTTCGTTCCCTTCCCTATTCTACTTCTTTGATTCTAATTTAAATAAACATGACAATATTTATACTGTGTTGTACTTACCAAGTCTTGACGCTCAAGTGTGTTCATTTTTTCAACGATACTCCAAAACCAGCGCTTAAATTTAAGCAATTTATCTGGACCTTCGCTGGACTCGTCGTTAAATGCTGTATACGATATAAGGGTAGAAACGTTGATGTCACCAACTCCGTTTAGAAGCAACCGTAAATCTTCTGATGTTAAGTTGTTCATACAGTTATCAGGTAAAACGTCAAAAACTCCTTCCTTTATAGCCTACAAAAAAAAAAAAAAAAATGTATATTTTACCGTTTTGCCAACATTGTTGTTTAAAAAAAATATTTTGTTTAAAAAATATTTTAGTAATTAAAAACAAAAACTGTTTTTTAATTCCGTTACACATTTTCGAGTTTTTATTTAAAAAATAATATTACTTATGTCTCCTATATGGTAAATCAAATCATTTATACAGTAAAAATTTAATAAGGATTAGGTCGCTATAAAAATTTAGCCCCATTCAAACTCAAAACTCATTTTTCAAAATTTTTATTTGTCTAAAATAAAAACTTTTTTTTTTTTTTTTTTTTTTGAATATTTTAAAGAATCTTTCTTGGCGATGCACTATGGTTTTTTTTTTTTTTTTTTTTTTTTGGCATAAAGTCAATTTTTTGTTTGTTTAGTATTTTAAAAATTGGTGATTTTTAATTTTTGAACACCCTAGTCAGATAAAAAAATATTTTACTTTAACATGTGGAGCAACACTGTTCTGCTTGCGCGCTGTCAAAGTCAGCTGATTATAAAAAATTAATACAAACCAAATTTCAAATCAATAGCTTGATAAACAAAAAAGTTGGGGCAAATCGGCCAGATCGGTTATATGGCAGCTATATGAAATAGTGCCCCAAATCATATGAAACTTGGTAGGTCATTTTGGGAGCATAAAAAATGTATTCAAACTAAATTTCAACTCAATATGTTTAAAATAAGAGTTTATGCCAAAAAAAAAAAAAAAACGGAAAAAAACCATAGTGCGATGGACCAATTAAATCAGAATAATAAAAAACAAGGAAAAACATTAACTTTGGTGGAACTGAAGCATAAATACCCGCCACACGAATCTTTGAATAGTTTATGTGTGATCATCAGTGGCTTATATACATTTATAAATATATAGACGAAAATAATTGATTTTTCATACAAAAGTTCAAAAATAAACGGTGAGTTTGTTCGGGGGCTATACATAAAAATAGGCGTGGCATCTTGGTTTTGGAATTGAATGATGTAAGAAGTGTTTTTACCCAATTTGGAGTTAATAAATTCATAAATAATAAAAATTTTTATTCAAAAATTGGAAAATGGGCGGTAAATTTGTGTGGGGGCTACACATAAAAATAGGCGTGGTACTTTGTTTTTGACATTGGATGTCATTAGAAACGTTTTTATTCAATTTTGAGTGAATACATTTATAAATAATACCTATTTTCATACATAAATTCGAAAATGGGCGGTAAGTTTGTATGGAGGCTATACCTACGATTGGGCGTGGCACCTTGGTTTCGACTTTGGATGACATAAGAAGAGTTTTTACCCAATTTGGAGTGAATACATGCATAAATAATACCAATTTTTATACAAAAATTCGAAAATTTTCGGTAAGTTTGTATGGGGGCTACACCTAAAAACGGGCGTGGCAACTTGGTTTTAACATACAAAGTAGTCGTTGCCGAGAAAAGTTTAAGTTCCAAATTTCGGCGTAAGATCTATATATCTTCATCGAAAAAAAGCGTAGAAATAAACAGACAGACAGACGGACATGGCTAGATCGATTCGTCTCATCGAGCTGATTAAGAATATATATACTTTATGGGGTCTACGACGTCTCCTCCAATGCGTTACAAACTTTCAGACAAACTGAATATACCCTTCACACTATGTGTGGCGGGTATAAAAAAAGCAAGTGCTTTGTTTGTTGAATTGTTGGGCGGAAAGCCAATCCATTATCGACAATAACAAATCAAATATCATGCGATGAGAGCCGAATATATATAATTTTAATTTGCATTTAAAACCAAGACCAAGTCATCTGATTTTTTCTTTACAAATTTTAGACACAGTGCAACACTTAAAATGTGCACTTTATTTACATTTTTCGCGATAAAGCGGGTAATAGGAACGTTGTCTTTGAAATATTTTCCAACGGACCTTAGGTCAAAAGTCATATATAACCTTCTGCATTTCTCCTTGATTTTTTTAAAGACTATATTTTCTAATTTACACCTAATTTACTTCAAAAATAGCAACAAAACATTGGAAAAATCCAATTGAGATTTGACGAAACCGGTGTCAAAATTGGGTGCACTTTCATTCACGGTTTCCTTATATTTTAACGATTTTGAGACATTATATGCGGATTTTTCATCTTCGTTTGTCTCAAATTTTTTTTTTTATACCTACAATTATGCTGAAGACCGCAAGTTAAAATTCCCATTGGTTCGCGAGTTATAAATGTAAATTTTCAAGCTTTACTTAAAATGTATATGATACGACAAAACGCGAAAAAGAGCAAAACTAGGAAACAAAGTCAGGAACTGAAGTCGAAATATAGCGTGGCACAGTGTAATATTCACACATACGATGAACTATGTTTAAAATTTATACCAATGCTTTTTGCGACGCACACCGTCAGACATTGAATTTGTGTTTACCCACAACTTTACACACATGCATAACTTTTACATAACATTAAAAAACAACAAATTTAAATTTTACCTCTAGGGCTTTTTCCTGCGATTTTATCAGTCTATACTCAGTATAGCGTCTTATATACTCAAATAGATTACTTGGTGTAACGGGGATGTCACGACCGCCCGTTATTAGCTCTCTACTTCCACCTCCTTCTTCCTTCGTAAGATCAATACTAAATTTATGAAAAAATAAAATAGTCAAAAATTTTTTTAGATTTTCGCGCATACATACATAAAAGAAAGCTCCATACGATTTATGCTTTCTTCTCCCTCTTCTGTTTGCAAGAATCTTTGAATCATTTGTCTAAACGACTCATACAAATCAGGATCAAAGAACGCCAGATCATGAAATTTAATTTTTCGGCCAAGTATGTATTTCAAAACGTGTCTTTGCAAAAATAGTGGCAAAAGTTCATTCTGCAGCAGGCAAAGGCCTATGAGTCTAAAATAGCAAAAGTTAATCAACGTTATTGAAAACATTATAAATTATACTTTACTCACCTGCCAATATTTCTAAATGCGTTTAGGCGTTCGAAAGATGCAAATCCTTGTCGCGGAGTATAGAAACCACGTTTTCCTGGCGAATAGAAAAGTGGTTCGTTGTCATCTTCAACAGGTTCGAGTAAAACAACCGATGATCCTTTCTTTGGCTGATTTGATGAATCTGATTTTTGTTTAAATGTTATAATTTCCAGAGCTTCGTTCACCTTTTGTCTTAGAGTTTCATCTGATGAAAGAATTGAAAGTAGTTGTGGCGTGGAAATTTCCAGCAGCATGCCCGTAATTTTCGGAGCGTTGGCAGAGTTGATTGAATATATCTAAAAATAGTATACACATCTATTTACTATCTATATATATTAAATTGAATGTTTGTATGAAAAAGTACCTTTGGGTAGAGCCGTTCTCCCAGTTGTTGTGAATGCACAGATAAATGATCGTTTGCGCCCTCAGTTCCAGAGTTATCTACAAAAATGAAAAAAAAAAAAAAAAAAAAAATAAATAAATAAATAGTAAAAATATAATTATAATGAGTTCTTATCTTACCTCCAGCGGCAGACAATGGTGTGTAAGGTCTAGCGTCATAACTTAGTGCTTTTCGTTCGCGAGCAGTGCGCCAGAGTATTTTACTGCCAGTACCACGCCTTTGCAAGTTAGGTGGATCACGTCCAGAACCCCCAGAACCTCCTCTATTACGCAATATGCTTGAGAACGGAACGCCATATTTACTGTTAGTATTGCCAACTTGAACTGATTCAAGATTCGGCATTTTCGAACTTGCCAATAAAGCTTCAGATATTGATGTGTAAAAACTGCGTGCTACTCCAGATCCCTCGCCAGGCTCATCTTTGAAGGTAACCTTAACACGATTAAACGTTAAAGGAGGTTGCAGCCGACGGTTCTGGTTTCCAAACTGGGCGTTTAATTCTTTAAATGTCTGTACTATTAGACTATCGCGATTACGCTCTAATTTACACAATATTAAATCACGCTGTTGTCCATTGCGCAATTTCTCCATGTGACGCCGAAATCGCATTTCTTTAACAGGAAAACCACGTAGTTCTGGCAGTACAGAACCTTGTTCCATTCCAACATCATCCATAAAGACGCGGCCAAATAGATCAAGCGCTAATTTCCAACGACTTAACAGAAAGTTCCACGAAGGCAAATCAGCAGAATAACTCTTGTGAAAGTACGATCCTCGCATAGGAAACATAACTACTAGTGGTGTCGATTTATGCCGGCTTTCTTCCTTACATTTACCACTTTCTGGACCATCTGTATCAGAGCTCCCTAATGTTAAGAAAGGGGGTTTGCTTCCTATTGTAATTTCGCTACTATCAGCATTTCGTGAAGACGTTCCGGCACGTACAATTACACTGCGCACTGCTGATGTCGAACTTTGAGCGCCAACTTCCGCATCAACAGAACGATGTTGAGTCTTATTTGGAGCTATTATAACTTCTGGTCGTGTTACTATAAGCGCATCAGACCGTTGTGAAGTACTTTCTCCTACCGGATGATGATCATCCGTTTCCATTGGTTCAACGTGGTCCAATTTTAAGTTTATGTTAACTACAACTATAAATAAATGTTTAGGAATTTATTTTAATATATGTGTAAAAATTCATACCTTTTGGTTTCTTTGATTCCTCTAGGCACTGTTTCTTTTTCAATTGAACATAAACGTTCGAATCAGAGCTATCCATTTTATCCAGACTCCTTGCAAATTTTTTTCAGTTTGCACTAAATCACTAATTCGCTTGCCGACATTTCCTGTTCCTTGCACCAACGCAGCCGCTGATGTTGAGGGCTGTTGAGATAGGGAAATAGAATCTGGAACGTCTTCCAGAAGTCTTCAAAAATGTTGAAAATCCCAGCTTAGTTGGCGGCACGTACACTTCATTTTGTGATACTTTTCCACTACTTTTTGATAAATAGTCTGTATCGTTTCCAATCAATGGAAGATTTGCGAATAGATCCTGTCGTTTTGAATTGGGTTGAAGTAAGTGCGGTTTGTCAGCTAATGGCATAGCAACATCCAAAGGCATATCAAACCCCTCTGGAGCCAAACAGCCCAAACTAAGTGTAGAGTCAGATCGAGTGAAAAATGCATGTCTACGTGAACCGATCGGCCCAGTTGGTGTTGCCGTTGGTGTTATATGATCGTCTACAAAAGTATCATCAAGATTCGAAAGTTCATCATCGGTATCATCGTTTTCACCACTATTTAATATATTGGCGGTGTTTAGTGTAGTATCATTCCTATCATAGAAATGCGCATCATTTCGCATGTAAAATATGAACGCATCGAGTACATAAGCAATATGGCGCAGTGCCGTAATATCTAAAACTGGCAATGCATCTCTATGTTCTGAGGTGTGTGCTCTCATAAGCGACAGACAATATGTGAAAAAATCTCGTCGAGAAGTCGATCCTTAAATGGGGGAAAATACAATTAATAAGTTTTTTTTTTTTTTTTTTGAAACTCATTGTTGCGCTTACCAAGTACATTTATAGCTACAGATGACGAAGGTGCTGACGCAGAATTGTTAGTGGGATTCGAATTTCCTTGTGTGGTCAAATTAAGTGGGTGCAGGGGGTGTGTTGGGTCTGTATAGTTTGTCAAGTATGCACCAAATTTTAACTGTGCTTCAGTACCGTCCATTACTGAAAACATCCAATCCCACGTTAGCTTTAGACGCTTTTCAACGAATAGCTGCAATGAGAGACCATCATCAATTATTAAAATTATCGCAATAATATAAGTACAAACCTGAATATTTTGTGCTTCTTCGCTAGTTATCTTTAATGAAGTTTCAACCTCGTTAACAACGTTATAAGACAAATTGCTTAGGAGTTCTGAAATTTGACGCACAATTATGCCAAATGCGCGAGCTAAATTACTTGCAGTTGTGGCCATTGTGTTTTGTTCGGGAGGAGGTGCGGTCACTGTTGTACTTGTAGGAACGGTCGTACGTCGTAAGGCCATTGGATCAATAAAAACTAGGTTTGATCCGGCAGGAACTCGTAGCGATGATCGGTTTGTTTCACGGTTTCTTATAGCCCATTGCATTGTTTGTGGCGCCAGATCGTTACGTGAGCTGGGATTCGTATTTCGACGCTCAAGTTGTTGATCATTGAAATTAAATTCATCAGAGTGTTCGTCTGTATCACCGTCCTCTGAAGCATCTTCTTCTTGAGGTGATGAATCACCAGATTCATCCTCTAAAAACAAAACTCCAATATCTAAAAAAAAAAATTGTTTATAACGGGTATTGTTAGTTCATCGGATAGTGTGAAACGTGTTAAATGTAGAGATATAGTAGACCCTAGAAAGAAAGTAAGTCAAGTCAATCTTGCTATGTCCGTGTGTCAGTCTGTATGGTGCTATCCGACTTATTCATTTCTTTATTCATTAATATTAAGTTTGTGCAAATGTATGTAAGAAACAGGAGGTATGATCGATCCTGTAAATTATATGTATTCTTAATGAGTATTTCTAAGCGCAACAAAATTTCTAAATATGGTCAATGGAACCACTGTAACATCAAACCCCCGTACTTTTACCAAGATTTCGTATTTTTACGAAATGTTCTCCAAGTTATCACCATTCTGTTTCAAAACTTAGACTAGAATCCCTAATACATAATAAAGAGAGAAAGTAGAATAGGACATTATTTAAGGTGCATAAAAACTGGGTACAGTGTAATTCTTTGTAAGTTATTTGGGGACTAAACCAAATAATAGGTTTTGACATTGCATGACATAAGAAGCTTTTTTCCCAATTTGGAGGAAGTACATGCATTTATAATACCTATTTTGTTCAAATGTTTTATAAATTGCAGCAGTATTTCGAATTGTGGATTGCTTTCATTATGCAAAATATTAAAAAACATATGGTTTAGGTAAATCATTGCGCCTGAAATATTTCGATTAACATAAATCCGCAGATATCTGAAACTGTGCGCTTCACAGTGGGGCAAAAAAAGTAGCCGTGGACAAATTGACTTTGAGAGCGCAATTCTTAACCGATTTTTGAATTTTTTGTTTTAAATTAAAGCTAATAAAATTTCCATTTAAACACAAACAAAATTTTTTTTTATTTTTAAAGATTAATAAAAAAAATTGAACTTTTATTTAAAAAACCACGATAGCTATTAAAACCTTAAATTTATTAGCTTTAACTTAAAATCAATTTGCCCACGGCAACTTTTTTTGCCACACTGTGCGCTTGTGCAAAATCATAGGTAATGCCCAGACCAACCATTGGCTGTAAGCTCATATGAATTACGCTACAATTTAACAAATGGACCTTCACTAATCAAGATAATAATATCATATCTAATTAGTTTGACCAAAAAATACACATCTACAAAATTTCTTTGAATCGTTTGAGCAGTTTCGGAGCTTACCGTAAACGAACATCGTGACATGAGATATTTATATATGTATTCAGATATAACAGCCTCATATACAATAATATAAGAATGAGGCATTGAGAACCCCAAAAAAAAAAAAAAAAAAAAAAAAAAAAAATATTTGATATAATTACCTGTTTCTGATCCAACGGTAGCACCTGTCTGTACGCTACGCTGTGCATCTTGATTGCTTTGGTTGTCATCAGAATCAGATTCTGTTTCAGCATCGTTAAATGTAAAGTCATTATCGCTTTCATCGTCCTGCATGCCATCATCATTGCGAGCGTTTTCAATTATGTCGTCCTCTTGGCCGTGCGTATTGCTTTCTCTTGCTGGTGCTTCATCCGTCTCTGATGCATCTCGTATTGCTATGTATATTTAAGTTTGCGTAAAAGTTCTATGTTATTTTTTTTTTATAAACTTACGATCAACTACTCCTTCCATGGCATAGTTCTGCTGTATAGGAAATCCAACACCCTGATCGTGAACAGTTTCATGTGCAGCAATTGGTTCATGGCTTGATTCAGTTGTTGAGGTAGGTGCTAGTGGTTCCACACTAAACAAATCGTCAGAATTCTAAAAGGAAACAATAAGTTTCATAGTGTTACTTGCGAAACCAGAGCTTAAATGCGTTCACTTACATCCAGATTTGACGAGGACATTGTAAAAGGGGCAGTAGGCCGAACAACTCCGAGTCGCACGGGAGCTATAAGAGCTTCTGACACTTCGCAAAGCTCTTCTATTGATATTTTATGAAGAGTCGTAAAAACTTTTATGCAACTCTGAATATGTTTGTTGCAGCCTAAATGAGATTTTCGTCGTTCGGGATTTGGTTGTTTTTCCAAATTAAATATAACGAAAACTCGAGCAACAGATCGCACGAAACGACGGGCTACTTCCTCAGCTTCTTTAGTTCGACCCTGAATAGTGTCATTTTGCATTTCACGTACAAGAGTTAGAAGTAAGGTATCCAAATGTTCACCGGAACATTTAACGAACAAGTTGTGTGTGAATTTATCAAGGAGCGTCGAGCCATGCTGTGACTGTAAATATATGTTATACGTTTCGGTATTTGATCCATCTGAAGCAGTGTTAGGCTGCTGTTGTGGCACACTATCAAATTTTTCGGCGCCTGTCATAATCATTGCCCGCACAGCATGCCAATCTATTAAAAGGCGCTCAAGTGCTTTTCGTGCAAATTTAGGCGGTTCTAAGTCATGCTCCGGCATATCACTCTCCAAATCATTTGAGTTAGTTTTACGATTTCCTCCTGCTGTGGAGCTAGTTCCACCAGCACTATTACTTACGCTACGTACTCGTACGCTAAAGCGATACTGTCGCTGTTCTACAGTCTGTCTACCAACTGTTTGAATCAAAAAAAGGGAGTATCGATTCACCTTTCGAGTTGAACTTAGTTACTAGATCAGTATGAGATGCCAGCTTGCATAGCAAGGCAAAACGTTTGTTCAAGTTACCAGCTATTAGAGCTTTGCATTTGCACTTTTCCCAACAGTCACAGTAGGCGGTTGGGGATGTGCGTTTCAGTTTACAGTCATGTCCTTTGTGACACACACGTGCACATTCAGTGCAACAGCAAAGTGAGCCCGTTAGACCACAGGTTTTGCATTCAAAAATATTTTGGTTAATGTGATCGGCACCAGTCCATGTGAAAGAGCATGTATCGTTGTAACAAACTACGTGTAGTGGTGACTGATCTGGCGGAGATCCAACGGGGAATATCATTGAGTCTTTTATGCTTGCATCATGTTCCGATAATGCTAATATGGCATTAAGTAATATAAGACCAGCCTCATATGCACGACAGTTAACTGATAACATAAACGGCGTTTGACCTTGAGCGTCTTTAGAACTGAGTAACTGAAGTAGATATGGTCGAAGTGCACTACTTCCACACATTTGTTGCAATATTAACAGCGCATGTTCACGTCTTTGTCCTGGGTCATAGCTGATATTAACGCCCCTTCCTGATGCTGAAGGAGATGGTGTAGTTGCTGCTATTATTTTTGAAATGTCGTCATCGGGGTTTTCTATAGCACTTGAGCCACTAGGATTGTTTGAACTGTTTGTCGAATCCATTTGCCAAGCTACTGGAATATATGCGTGATCCTCACTTGAATTCATTGGTACTGATTGCTGAATTGGCTGCTCCGGTTGTTCATTGCTTATCAAGCGGTGCATCATATCGCGTAAGGTTATACGACTCTCTCTGCTCAGTGATGCTGGAGAGTTTAAGCTTGCCGAAACTGTAGCAAAAGATGAACTTTCCGATGTATTATTAGAGGTTCCGCTAAACGCACTACCATACGCTGATGATGACGAAGATGACCGTGGAAGGGTTAAATTTGATACTGACCCCTTTTTCTCACCGCCAAATTGTGTGTTCGGTTCTGTAGAGTCTTTGTTAGAGGTTGGTGCACACATGACAACACATGCGTGGAATATGTTCCGGTTTCCGTCGCAACGTTCCTGTATTGTTGACGCTATGTCGCTTTTTTCATCTTTCTCCAGATGATTTAGAACAGCAAAGCTATTCTTAACATCACATCTTAGTATGTAAGGCATCAATTTTTGAGGTTCAAACAATAGCGCTGTAATACATACTTTTGATTTCAGATTTATGCAAGAGGCAGGAGAAGGTGCCAGAGATACGGTTGTCATTGTGACAGATTTCACAGGTGGTAAATCAAACCACTGGGGATCTTTTATTGATCCAAGACAATCCTTAGCCAAAGGATAAAGAGCACCATTTCCGTCACGAAGAATAATTGTGCTGCTGTTACCGTTGCAGTCATTGTTGCAATTCATTGCTATGCTCGAAATGGAGGCTCCCATGAAAGATGTACAATCGGTTGGAAATTGACAATTCTGCTCTTGCTTGCTATTATATAAATTATAGAGACTGTAATGAAGCTTGCTTCCAACTTTCTTAATAATATGAATGCCTCGTGTATCAACTGCCATGGTGAGTAGTTGAAAGCTTGTTGCATCTGCGCCGTGGCTTATGTTGATCTTTTTCGGAACTTTTTGCAACCAATCTGGACCTCGAGATGTCATAGCTGTTTTGAACACTTGTACATCATCACGACGCAGCAAGCGGCATTGTTGCCAATCGTCATCTTTGCCTTCTTCTTTATTTGCCGAACTTGGTGTCGAGGCAGGAAACCGAACAGCCACAAAATCACCATCCACTTTTAGTACCTTTCCTATTGGTCCTATTTTGTCTTCCACAAAAACCACATCTTTCAATTGCCACAGCTCTTCATCCTTTTTAGCTTCTTGACTACAGCTACTATCCTCCTTTGTGGCCATTCGCTTAGTCCTTTTGTGAGAAGTGACACTACCCGTGTCGCTGCAAGTGCTAGAAGCTGGTGACGGTGGAGGTGGCATATCTATTCGATCATTTGACTCTTTGCTGGTTGTGCTAATAGCTACTGGTTTGCATGTGTTTGCATTTCCCTGTACAACTGTTGCTTTTATATCCTTTTCAGTAGAATGTGTAATTGTGCTACTGGAAGCAGTTGACTGATTTTTCTCGGGAACAGTTAAAGTTGCATTAACATTGAGAATTTTAAAGCGACATATATCAGTAAAATCCCAGACGGAATTTAAAAGCTGCCCTACTTTAGGTACTCCATTAGTGCAAGTAAATCCAATAGACCCAATTTGGTATATTGGACATTTTTTCATTACGACCTGAGTACCGACGATGATATCTGAAGATTCCGACTTAAATGGTTTTTTTGTTTTGGTACGAAATTTGTCCCACAAATGCCTCCTTTGGTCAAATGGCAGCACACCCCACCAATAAACGTTGCAATTTTCTGTTCTGACGGCTGTGTATAGTGAACAAACATTAATAGATTTGATAGGATCCATCATAAATTCACTAAAAGCAATCGCGGCATGCTCTAACTTGATTCCCAAATATCCTAGTTGCTCATCCATCCATGTAGCTAAGCGATTGCCTTCTGTTACTACGGAGCACCTAATGAAATTTGCCGAGATGTATTCAACTTTTTCAGTTATGTTTAAGCTTAGTGTCTTTGGATGATAAACATTTTCCACCTGAAAAAAAATGTAACTGTTAATCACAATTTCACAAAAAAAAAAAAAAAAGAAAAAACGTTAACTTCGGTGGAACCGAAGCTTAAATACCCGTCACACGAATCTTTGAATAGTTTATGTGTGATCATCAGTGGCTTAAATATATTTATAAATATATATTCGAAAATAATTACTTTTTGATACATTTTTTCGAAAATAATCGATAAGTTTGTATGGGGACTATGGCTAAAAATGGGCGTGGCACCTTGGTTTTGTTATTGGATGTCATTAGAAGTGTTTTTTATCCCAAATTTGAGTGAATATTCTCATAAATAATACCTATTTTCATATAAAATTCGAAAACGGGCGTGTAATTTGTATGGGGGCTATAGCTAAAAATGGGCGTGGCAGCTTGGATTTGACATTGGATGACATTAGAAGTATTTTTACCCAACTTGAAGTGACTACATTCATAATTAATAGCTATTTTCATATAAAATTCGAAAATGGTCGGAAAGTTTGTATGGGGGCTATAGCTAAAAATGGGCGTGGCAGCCTGGAATTAACATTAGATGACATCAGAAGTATTTTTACCCAACTTGGACTGACTACAATCATAAATAATAGCTATTTTCATAGAAAAATCCGAAAAAACGGTAAGTTTGTATGGGGGCTAAAACTTAAAATGGGCGTGGCACTTTGATTTTAACACTTGAACTGCTTAGGACTGAGAAAAGCTTAAGTTCCGAACTTCAGGTCAATATCTTTAAAACTAAGCGAATGAATCGCATACATACAGACAGACGGACAGACAGACAGACGGACATGGCTAGATCGACTCGTCTCGTCGAGCTGATCAAGAATATATATACTTTATAGGGTCTAAGATGTCTCCTTTAATGCGTTACAAACTTTCTGACAAATGATAATACCCTCCACACTGTGTGTGGCGGGTATAAAAATTAAGATTTTCTGCGATTATATGTTTATATCTCTTTTTAATTTAAAACTATTAAAGACGAAGTGCCTAACAAAATTAATTTTTAATTGAAAAGTAGAACTAGGTCATTACATTTTAATTAGTACCCGTCAAACAAAATGTGAAAAGGATCAAGAAGTTTGTAACGTATTCAAGGAGATAAAAAGCATTTACAGTATTGATCAACTCGTCGAGAAGAATCATTCTAGCAATATCTAACTGTTTGCAAAAGCACGATTTATTCGTTATCTTAAGCATTTCTCAGCTATAACAAATTCGAATTCAATACAATACCACATTGCTTACTTTCGATTATTGTTTTCATGATACCGCTTTTTATTTTTAGTCTGTTATTTAAAAATTGTTATTACCAATCGTATAAATTTGATATAGATTGACCTAGACCCAGCCACTATACCATAAAGCCTCAAGACAAAAATTAATGTAAATTAAGCGGCTAAAAACTACTAATAACTTTATTTAAGGAAGTTTATTTGTTCAAAACATCATACTAACTTCGCTATGTACAAAAACACATTAAAAAAAGTTTCAAACTGTTTAAAACAAACAAATCACCACGACAACCTGCACCAAACCTACCTACATAGACTTAAAAGAAATAGTTTATAAATTTTTGACTGAGAAAACGGACTGTGGTGTTATAGAAAATAGTTGAAGATTACTTTAAGTTAATTTAACATAAATCGAGTTTAACTTACCTCCGATTTGTATGGCTCAATATCTGACCAGCGCCACTGATGTATTTCCCCATTTTCAGAAAGAGCAATAAATTCTGAATAGAGTGCAGCAATTTTTTTAAAGCGCAAAGAGGAGGACTTATCTGGCCAAGGTTGAAGTTCCTCAGATATCCAAATTGGTGACGGTGAATTTGAAGGTTCTTTCTTTTTTTGAATCTAAAAATAAATAGTCACTTTTTATTACCAAAGCAATACCACATAATAAATGTGTTGTTATTAGGCCCCCCTTTCCTAATCTAACAGCATTTAATAACTTTGTTAAACTTTCAAAAAAATGAATCCTTTAAAGTAATCCAAACTAGCCGCAAAATATTTTAAACTTACTAAAAAATCAAAGATGTAACAATAATAAATGTATTAAATAGGTTTATTGACCCCACACTCATCCCTTGCGAAGAACTATCTACGTTATTTATAGTGTGTTTGGTTTTATCGAAGTTAAAGTTTTTCCTTGTTATTCTCTTAAATTTTTTTCTAACAAATTCATTATATTGTTTTTAAGTTATATTGTATTTAATATTTAATGCAACTAGAAGTTGTTTACGGCTTTGTAATAAACAAAAAAAAAAAGATTTTAAATAAACGATACCAATTTATTTCAAACTATATACAAAGTCTCTTTGTATTGTATTTTCCTATTTTATTCGAATGAGCTGGCCTATCTTAAAACTTTTATTTTCTATTCGGAGATAGAGCTTTACAATAAGTACACCATAACAAACTAAATTTACTTCTAATATTTATGATAACCCCCACATATATATTTTTCAGAAAATTTATTTTATTACCTTTAATTTGATAACTTAATATGCATATCTACTCTAACAAAAAATCGTTCCGTTTTTAAAAAACTATAGTTCTTTAAAATCTTACATTCTGTATGAATAGGGGAAAAAATGTTTGACTTATTTTATATAAGTCGAAAACTAAAAGAGATAACAAGTTGCGGTCTTCAAGCACGACTGTAACTAGTTTAAAATATTATATTCTTACCCGCTTCCTTTTCCCAAGTATATTCGTCTTTATTCATCCAACGCCGCGGACCATAATACTGTCGATCTCTCCAACGACTAAAAGCTTCCCTATCACTAACCGAAGAGATTTGCGCAGATAAACTATTTGTACCCGACAAAACACTGGAAGATGCAGTCGACGGCCTGTTTTGTTGGTTGTCGGTACTATTTGCATTAGCCTGATTACGTTCACTACGAATGCGATCAAACAGTAAGCTAAAATGATAAAAAGAAAAACTTTTACAACTACATTCAAAATTACATTAAAATATTTTACTTACTTGCGAATGCTTGAGTAGTTACTAAAGATTTCTTCCGAAAAAAGACCATCTGATGGATCAATTATGACACTGTTATTCTCGCCATGAAACCCATTATCCAGCAATGATATTAAATCTTCTGGTACATAATTGTCTCCTCCTTCTTCGGTGTCTTCAGCCTCTTCGTCATCACGAGAAAGCAAATTATTTACTGCCAGATTGACATCAAGATTAGTTCGCTATAGAAAATTAAAAAAAAATGTATTTTATTAAATAATTATAATAATGCACTATGTAAAAATTAAATATTTTAAAATAAGTTTGCATTATTACCTGTAGTTCTCTAATAATTAAATTTCGACTTTTGCCCTGTAGTACAACTTCGGCTTGTGATATGAGTTCCTCTGGTACATATGTGGCTGGTACAGTGACAAGAGGCCGGCTAGATGATGTACCTCCAATAATAACTCCTGTGCTACGTGAACCTGAACCTTGTCCTCCCGAACCTGAACGACCAGTGCTACGCATGAGACGAGCTCTTGAACGAGCCATAGGTCGAGAAGACGATGGTGCATTATTTTTTTGAGTATTTGTAGCAGCGGCAACATTGCTATTTTGCACACTGAAATTATATATGTATATATATGTTTAAATATTTTATAGATTTTTCACTTCTTTCTAACCTTTTGGAAGCTTCCGATTTGCTTAAGTCAAGTCGTTCAGAGTTGATTGAAAATGCAACTCGAAAGGCCTTACCATCCTCCAACAACACACCAATATGATTGGGCCCAATAACTATCTCCTTGACCGGAATTTTCAGCTGTTCAAATATGCGATGTGTTCCAAATCCAAATTTATTGACTTTATCTGATACTTCTCGTATTCTAAAAGTAAAAATAATTATACAATTCCATGAAGTATACACATATACATATTGGGTTGTGTTGCTCGTAGACACACATACACAAATGACAGGTAGATATTAAACTTAATTACTCCGACCCTATGATATTCAATGCTCTGTTAACAATGTGAGTCATGAGGATGGTGAAAAATGTTCTAAAATTCCTGTTCATAACCTAACCCTGTTTTAGGCTGCAATGCATCTAGTAAAGCGCAAATGAATTTATGTATAAACACATGTGCAATAATAAATGATTGGAGAGGATTGCATATACATATATATGTACATTATTATTATTTTACATATGTACAAACATATATATAGATAGATATACATATCTACACATTTTTATGCATATATGTACGTATATACGTAAGAAACATTTATTTTAGTTAAATTCTTTGTAATATACTAATGGAATGTACATAATACAAAAGTACCTCTCTTTTACGCTTTTTTAATTTTGAGTTGAAAAAATGTGCTTTAAAAAATACAGTCAAAAGAAAAAGCATCGATAAAATGTTGCACATTTTATATTCCTATTTCGTTCAATTTGTTACCAAACTAAAAGCTTACCTATCAATAAATTGTTCATCCGTTCCGGGAAGTGGTTGCAGAACAAACTGCATCGAAGTCATTACGATTTTTCGATGTAGTTTTACGTCTAAATTATATTAGTTGCAATTCCACAATAATTTCTGATTTAATTTAGTGATGAGTACCGCACGTCATTAACAAACGCAAAAATACTCGATATTGCTCGTGAGTAGTTTCTTACTCAACTCTTATATCGAGTAATTACTTGAAACAAAATGAAATAAAAACAAATGCTCGACAAGCAAAAATCAAACTATTTCGTATATCAATTTGGACCACAATCCATATACCAGGAAATAATTTATTTTCTGGTATTTGGACCATATATAATAGGTTGAAATTTAACATGTAGATGGTAATATAGACAGATTATTTTTTTTTTAAATAAATACAACAATCTTTGAAGTCCTCATAGCGTTGCTTATTATCGGAAACATTTTTAATTTGTCCATTTCTTGCTATAAAAATGGGCTCTGCCACCATATTGTTTCGATTCATTCAAAATATGTTACCAGGTGAAGCAGTTGCCTTGAAGTCAATTCATACAATTTTCGAGGAAACTGAAATCGTCAACTATTATATTCAAAAATCGGATTACTACCATATAACTCCCATAAACCAAACATGTTAAACGGGAAATAAGAGAAGAAAGAAGGCAATGTCGACGCATTTTTTTTTTGCACAGACAGTGTTATTTTTTGACCGAAACTTTTCAAGGTAATTGTATACTAAACAACTGTTCCAAACAAATTATGCTTTATTTAGAAAGTTAAGTCGAGATTTTATATTTTTTTTTGGAAAGATAGAGCAATGTGGGCCAAAGTTTAAGATGCTTTATTTATATACACCAGCGATTTTTCACATCTGGGGTTCAGAGTCATTTTCTCCAAATGATATTTAGCAATAAACCAGCGCAGGAGCCTAACAAACAAATGATGTAATAATAAGCTCAATAAGCTCAGTGTTCTTGCGTGATATATATATATATATATATCTATCTATATATATAAAAAAAAAGTCGAGTTAGTTACACCACTTATAACGCAAGAACGGCAGAACAGATTTGGCTGAAAATTGGTAGGGAGGTAGCTTAGAGCCAGGAGACGGACATAGGATACTTTTTATCCCGGGATTTTGGAAAATTTTGTCCCGGGGCCTAATGTGGGGCCTTGAAACCGGAAAAGCCATATCTTTGAAGTGAATAGACGTAGAGCCTTGAATCAGGGCTCATTTGAAAGATGGTTAAAAAAACATTTTTGGCGTTCAAGGTGTTCAAGAGATTTCCGGAATTTGGACCTGGGACCCAATATAAACTTTTTGAACAATTTTTTTTTTTTATTACAGGTGGCCGGGGCTTAATGGGAGCTTTGAAAAAAGTAAAATCTTGGATTGAATAGACGTAGAGACTTAAAACTTGCCGCATTTGAATGATGGTTAGTCGTGTTTAGGGAATTCCAAAATTTGAACCTAAATTTTTTGAACAATTTATATTTAGCCAACCAATAGAAACAAAAAAAAAAAAAAAAACGCGAGCAAAGCCGCGGGTAGATGCTAGTATATAAATATATATATAGCATCATGCATAAATATATATATATATATATATATAGCATCATACATAGACTTTTTTTGATCTGGGCATCACTTAGAGTTCCATACCAGTGGTCATAATCTATTGCTCATTGATAGTAACTGGAGATTACAATCTTGCGAAAGCCTTTCAAGATCTGGCCCTTCCAAAGCAGCAATGGACATCCTTGCTGACGATTTGGTCCACGTTTTGCATGTTATCTCTTCTTGCCCGCCCCCATATGAAGCAGGTGACCACGCTAGTACAGTAGTTTGTATTGAATTTACTTTACTATGTCAATTTCTCGCTCACCCTATTGTTCATGCAAATTCGGATATCTTTGCCCACTATAATACAACAAGTATAATTCTGACATGACCTATGATTCTATGTCATATTGATGAAATGGGACTACTAACATTATCGGTTAATGTTAGTAGTTAATAACAAGTTGATGTTATCTTCGCTGGTTACCTCTGTATCTAGATAGACGAAGTTTTCTACATCTTCAAAGTTGAAGTTCTAGATCATCACAGATTGTCGAAGGCGTTTTCGAGTGAATACCAAGTACATCGCTCTGCTCTCATTCATCACTACTCCTATTAATCGGGACTCTTTCTCACTGCAATAGCTTTGCAAACTGTATATAATATTAACCTTTGACTTGCCCGACCGATTAATGCTCCGAAATTGGTTCTTTTAAATTAACTGGGGGGTGAAGGCATTTTTCCAGCTTTGCCTTAGAAATGCATAGACGCTACCCTTGATCATGGGATTGAGAGGATTTTCCAATCCAAGGACATAGCTCTGTGCGCTTTTCATCATGTGGAGAGTGTTTTTGACGATGACCGTGTTATCACAGTCTCGAGCAAATATGGACGCACACTTTCCGAATGTATTCAGCTCTCCGGACTGTAACAAACTGGTGCGCCAAAGGAGGGCATTAGTATGATCCCCCAGAAAGCAGTTATTATTGACAGATCCTGTATGGAATCTGTACATCATTACTGGTTGCACACTAAAGGACTCCGGTAAGCTAAACAGCTAGCTCGCCCTTTTTTACCTAAAAAACAAAATATACTAAGTTTAGTCAGTGTGTAGTCACATCTGACTCGACTAGGCATACTCTCAAGCTTTTCAAAGAAGCTGAGAGTATTCTGAGTCACTTCATTGGGCTCGGATACAATAGACTTTAACTGAGTCGCAGTGCCTTTTATCTTTAATTTCCTTGCATTTTAATTTTTGAAACGTGTGGAAACTTACTAGAGTCCAGACACTACGTTAGGCTCTTGTGCTTATGGTTAGTTTTTGTTTATTACACAATGCGCAGGACAGCAATTTGTACGTAAATGAAATGAAACGTATTCCACGGTAGTAGGAACAGACGGAGGGCTCTTCTTTCTTTCTCCTGTTTATGTAGTCTGCGCGTCGCTTAGTACGATCATAAAACTTCTTGTCGCAATAGGATATCTAGTGTAGCACTATCGCATACTAAAAACGACAATCCACAAGCAGCACATGTTCATTTTTGAACACTGTGCATTCATTCACAAGACCATATTATTTAAAGGAACTAATCTGCACCTGCCGCTTTGCTTTTCTTCAACTGTTTAATAGATGATATTACCTCAGTATAATTTGGTCGCTCCAAAGTATGACCATAATCAAGGTATCAAGTTCCTTTTCGATTATTGCTGAGATAATATTCCCCTAAAACCAGAAAATATTTTAAAATTTGTCTCGTGGGTATCTGAGGATTAGGTATTAAAATAAAACGGCTGAAATAGGCCACCACAGCTATGCAGCTCCTACCGAACACAAAATCTACGAAAAAGAGCGATTGCGGACTCAGACGGCAAGCTATAGTGTTGAATAAAGCCTTTTAATGGTCAGATGGGTGCCAGAATCTCTCCCAAAAAGTCAAAACATTACATGAAAGTGAACACACAAAACAAAACGGCTGTTAATATCAGAGCTAATCTTTCCCTTGATGTGAAAATAAACCTAAGGTGGCCCGAGCAAAACTTAAAGAGGGAGCGAACACGTTGCCCAGAATAGGCAATGAAGGCTTTGAGCGAAAAATAAATTAATAAAGTAGAGGAGCAAATGTCAGCTAAGCGACAGAAACGGCAAAAGGGGATGCAAACATTGGCTCAACTCTTGCTCAGGGAATTAATACTCAAGTTTCAGAGTGTAGAGTCGTTAACATACCATCGTTCTTATATCACAAGTGTATAAAATGATCATGGACCGATCCAAAAGACATTTAGAAACTCACAAAATATAAACGAGTTTGAAAAGGTAAGTTGACAAAAGGATAACTAAACAGACAAACATCTCTTCAGTAAGAGATGTGGGAAAACTTTTTCAAAGAGCATATGCATCATTGTGCAAAACATCCATTGGCAAAAAGAGATTAAAGCCACCTTGTTGGAATCGTAAGCTAAAGAAACAAAGAAAGGAGCTTTCGGAGATTTTTAGACTCACCAGAAGCAGAAGAGAGGCCACATGTGCTCTCTTAGACGCTCGCTTTCCATGCTGTACGTAGGTCTCTAAGAGTCGACTGGGCTACAAACTCCTTTGAGAGTTTTAGTTGCTCTGGAGTTGATAGCATTTTCCCAGCCAAGGACGACCACAAATGCGATCGTTTTATGGCTTCGATGAGTAATAGCTATGTGCCTGTAGCCTGTGGTGTTTTCTCAACTCTGTTATTGAATCTCGTGGTAAATGATCTTCCTAAAAAAGGAAAGCCTAAGATAACTGCCTACACGGACGACATAAGCATAATTATCATTATCATCATTGACATTGAAACCAGTCTTGGTATCAATATGGATAAGATGGACCTCAATATCGTAACTAAGAGTCGAAAAATATATAGAACAGCAAAGATCGTTCGCCTCTGTATAAAGATGCTAACAAACACCCAAAGCGTTGTCAGGGTTGGTAAAAATGTCATCGACCCCTTCGATACCAAGAGAGGCTTTAGATAGGGCGAAGCGTTGTGTGCGACTTCTCAATGTCCTGAATCTGGAGTTTGGAGAATTCAACTTCGAGGTTGTAGAAACTTCGCCTACTTATGATCAAAGTCATCCAATGGCATCAGCTTAGAAATGAGACGAAGAATTAGCTTGGCTAACAGATGCTACTTTGGTCTCGGTTATCAAATGTTATGAAGAGGCTTATAGAAACGCGTATGGGGCTATTCGGTGCATAAAATTGTACACTGCATCCGATGGGTAAAAGAACGTATTATGTTGAGCGAACTTGTAGGAGGAGGCATGTAGAATGTATAAATATACTCTTGGTTAGTGTGGAATGATGAGTAGATGGAACTAAAGGTGTGCTCAGACACACATTAATTTTGAGTAACATTTTTAAATTTTCATATTGCATTGAAAATAGTTTGAAATCTCACTTAGGGAGATAATTGATAGTTGTCACATTGTGCTATTGTGCAACTTAACTATGACAATTTTACTGTGAACGCACCTATTTTTCATAGTTGTTATATTAAGAAGTTGATCAAGTAACAGCATTGTTAGGTTTGAACAAAGTTTTAAAAAGTACCGAAAAACTTTTTCGCATAAACAACACCAGAATCTATTTTATTTTTAAATCCATTATCACGCTCTAAGACTTCTATTAATCATATATTTTTTTTTTTTTTTTATAATTTTTAATTTTTTTCTTTTTTTTTTACTTCTTATTATAGTAGAGAAAAGGGTTTTTTTTTTTTTGGAAGGTTTTTTAGAAAAAAAAGAAGGGAGCATAGACCGTAAAAATAAAATATATTTTTGATCACCTCGACGAGACGAATTGATTTAGCCATGTCCGTCTGTCTGTCCGTCTGTCCGTCCGTCCGTCTGTTCGTCTGTCTGTTGTGCTGCGCGATTTATTTGCTTCGTTTTAAAGATATTGGGCTGAAATTTTAAACTTAAGCTTTTCTAGGTCCTGTGTACTTTCTATGTTAAAATCAATGTGCCACCCCCCCCTTTTAGATATTGCTCCCATACAAAAGTACAACATTTTGTCAAGTTCTTATAAGAAAAAATGTATTTATAAAGCGAATGGCTTCAAATATGGTACAAATGCTTCGTATACCATACCAAATCTTCAGTTTAAAATTGTTCCAAATCGGACCGCGAATTCCCTAAATTTTTAAGAATATATTTAATTTGTTTAGTATTTTTAAATAAAATTTAATACAAATGCTGCACACGAAGGTCTATCAACGTCAAATGATGTGTAACAGGTATATAAGCTTCGGTCCAACCGAAGTTAACTTTTTTTCTTGTTTTGATTAAACTTAAAAAAAAAAAAATGCAGCACGCTAACTTGCATCGTGTAAGCAGTCATAGCACATTTTTAATGTGTTCCATTTCGTTCGTTCCAAATAGTATCCCGTGTATATATGGCAGAACAAAACATGTAACAAATCGGATTTGGTGACATTTTCATGAAATCAAACAAACGTTTACAGCGCGTGACTAATTTCACAACCCATAAAGGAGATTGGCGGAAAATTGCAATTTAATTGGAAAAAATTTAATTTTACATCAAGGTAAAGTAAAAGAGAGCGGATTTAAGCGTAACAAAGTAATATCAATCATTTTACCGCTTACAAATCGACAACAACAACCAATTTGAAATGGAAGAGATCAGAAAATATTTGCAACAAAGTGACATTGACGTGGACACTTCAGATAGCGATTCTGACGTAAGCACAGAAAATGGAGCGTTTCACTCGCCGCAACAACAAGAAATCGCATCTATTGATGTATCTAACAATAAACGTAAGAGAAATGGATCGGAGCGCTTGCCCACTAGGAGACCAGATCCTAACGTTTACAACCGAAACGCGCTTTTGGCAAGGGAAAATCGACGCAAAAAGAAGGTATATTTGGAATCAATAGAGAAAGAACTTCAAGAAGCTCGCAATACAAATCGTTCACTTGTAAAGGCATTAAAGAAACAGTACAAGATCGCACAACGCTTGGAAAGAGAGAAAACAATATTTTAAAAACATACTGTCCAACCATGCTGAAATTAATGCTTTGGTTAGTGCACTAAACTTTCGTAGTTCACCGTATGGGGCCGCAAGTATTTCGCCAGAGAGTTCGATTCGTTCGAGTTACCGATGCAACCGTAGCAGAAGTAACAGTTATGAGCAAGATGCAATATCAAGCAACTTTGAGAGTTCCGAAAACGGTAGTGTAGCTGAGGAGCATCTCTTTTCAAGTACAACGAGTAACTTTCTTGATCATTTTTTCACAGATTATGAACCCACCGTAGCATATGATAGCACCTGGAGTGAACTTTTAAAAGAGAATTGTTTCGATTTTTGTGAACCACGAACGTCCTCACCACCCCCCACAGATGTCTGTCTCAAACGACTCTGTCAACGTAACTGCTTCAACAAATATTGAGGGAACACACATCAATGATGATCACAGCTACGTAAAAGATTCTACAACATCAAATTGCAGCGACAGTTGTGGCGTTATCAGCAGCAATACTGGCATATGCCTGCACATTACTGGTGGTAAATTATCATTGGAATTTTGTCCCAGTTGCCATTGGAGTGCAAACCGCATGCCACCGAAGCAATTACTTCAGGAGGACTCTAAGGGTGAACACGGACTGACCGCAATTTGAAAAAAGTCCGTAATAATTATTTTATCTTATTATTAAGTATATATACGTAATATCCACTATCACAGATTTTGCATTATTTCGTTTGTAAATCGATTTAATTCTTTCCATTCCAATTTTTTTTTTTTTATTGTAACAGAAAGTAGGAGCTTACGACAGTCGAATCACCATTACTATGACAACATTTACAAATCGAATGTGGATTATAACATGTCACTAAAAACTACTTTCGAATATTTCAGGCCGAATGCGCTAGGCGCTTACATAATTGCGTCCTGTTGGCGTTTGAACGTTATAATTTTGTAAGAAAGAAAGGTGGGTCAAATTGCGCAGCCTTTGACTGTGTTTGCACAAAACGAAATAAGTGTTGAGCATGAATTATCTTTGTTGTACCACTTTTTTACAGCTGCGACTAGCATCTGAGATGGAACTATAAATCGAACATTTTTCGAAATTGATCGTTCCATTGGATATCTGAGGAGCCGTTTGCAGTGAATGGTAAAATAAAACAAAACTTCTTGTATATTAAGTAAAATGGTCGCTGCAGACGTGCTCCTCTTATTTGGTAAAGCAAAATTATGGAAAAATTTAACACAGTTTTAATAATTTTTTTCGGATTGTGACAAGTTTCAGATGGTGATACGCATTCACAGTCGGCAGTTTCGAGCGGTGGGCATGTAGCTCGTACGGTATGTACCTTTCTAGTAAGCCCTACATAGTAGGTCTTTCATTTGTCTTTTATTTTTATATTATATGGAAAGAATTATCGATCGTTGTATTTTTGTTGTATTTTTAATTAATAAATATTATGTTGCGAATAAGTAAAATAAATATTAATTTTTTTTCTATTGTACCGGAATAAGATCTCTTGCTTCACTCGATGTCAAATGTTAGGAGATGTTCGATAAAATGCTTTTGTGCTGATCGTAAAATTACTAGCAATGTCAGAATATATTTGAGGAACAATAGCAACACATAGCAAGCAAACTGTAAATCAATCAACCTTGGTTAGTTTCTTCCAAAGAAGTTGAAGTAATTGTTTTTGGGTCGTTTGATTCGTTGTCGACAACTTAAATTAAAAACAAGAAAATAAGTTAACTTCGGTTGGACCGAAGCTCAAATACCCGCCACACGAGACTTTAATGATTTTCTTTAAAAAATAAAAAAAATGGAAGGTGAGTTTGTATGGGGTCTTTATTCATAGGACAACAGTAGAAGAGATTTTACCCAGTTTGGAGTGAATATATCCATAAATAAGAACTATTTTCATATAAAACCTGAAAAATTGTCGCTATTTTTGTATCGGGGCAGTATCAAAAAATGGGCGTGGCACCTTTCATTTTATATTTGATGCCATTACAAGTGTTTTTACCCAATATGCAGTAAGTCATTCATAAATAAAAAAAAACCTGAAAAAGTAGTAGGTTTGTATGGGAGCTATATCTAAAAATAGGCGTGGCACCTTGGTTCTGACATACAAACTGCCTAGGAGCACAAAAAGCTTAAGTTTAAAATTTCAGGTCAATATCGTTATAACTTTCCGAGAAAAACGCATTGCAACAGACAGACAGACGGACATGGCTAAATCGATAAGAGTATAACTAGTACCATATGAAGCCAAAGTTTTCTTTAAATAAAAAAAGTGTTTATACCCGTTAAACGAGTGTATTAAGTTTGTACGTAGTGAAAGAGACGTCGTAGACCCCTTAAAGTATATATGTTGATCAGCTTTTCAAAGCACTGACGGAACTTTGTATCTCTGCAAAAATCGTTCGCCACTGTATGATGACCCTGACAAACATCCAAAGCGTTGTCAGAGTCGGTAAAAATCTCTTCGACCCTACAGATACCAAGAGACGCTTCAAACAGGGCGATGCGTTGTCGTGCGACTTTTTCAATCTTTTGATGGAATACATACTGAAGCAATGCCCCAACTTTGACCTGAAGTGTAATATTTTCTACAAAGGAACTTTGCTGCTCGCTTATGCCGACGACATGGACAAAATTGGCAAAAATGATCGAGAAGTCTCCAGGGCTTTCTCAGGCATAGAAAGTCCCGTCCAATGGGACTAAACGGTGAACGTAAGAATCACCGCTAACCGTAGCTATTTTGGTCTCGGTAAGCAAATGCGAAGAAACAAAAATTAAACTCTACAAGACGCGATAATGCCTGTCCTGATGTATGGTTCTGAAGCATGGGTCATGACAGAATCGGATAAGTCGGCGTTGGGCGTATTTGAGAGGAAGATATTTCGGAGAATCTTTGGTCCAGTCAGAGTGGGAAACGATATCCGTATACGCACAAACGATAAGCTGTACGAGCTATATACTGACATCGACAATACAAATGACTGATACAGAGGCTCCAGCAAGAAAAGTTTTTAAGCAAGACGCGAATCAAATCGGAGGGGCGCGGCAAAGAGGACGTCCGCCAATGTGTTGGGAGGACCAGATCTTGGAAGACATTCGCAAGATCGGTATTCCAAATTGGTATATTGTAGTACTAGATTACAACCGCTGGTGTGAAGCATTACGTGCTGCCAAGGCCAATAATCGACTGTAGAGCAAATTATATATATTCACTTCCAATTGGGTAAAACCCCATCTATTGTTATCCAATTTACACACAACCGATATGAAAAGGATCGGCCCCTATAACATATAGCCCTATACAAACTTACCTTTCATTTTCTGTTACTGTTACAGATATTTTTTTAGCTTAATATTTGATATTAATATTGTGCATAAGTTTGAGTTGTATACAAAAATTTGAGTTGCATCCATTTTTATATTGTTTTCAAGAAAATGTTTATTATCTGTTCCAAGGTTAACATTTGACTACATTATTGTGTCTAAACTTGATTGTATCGGACTATTGACTTCAAGCCCCCTTCTCCAAATGTTACGAACACCACTGATGATCCAAAGCAAACTAAACACATATGTGGCGCGTATTTGAGATTCGGTTCCACCTAAGTTACCGTTTTTCCTTGTTTTTAACTTTTTTTTTGGGTAAATGAGATCTTAAAAATAAAACCGGCCATTTTAGACTTTTCAGGAATAAACGGTTTGAGAATTGATATTCCAACATTTTTTATATAAATTTGAAACTCATAAATGTCAAGTAAAATACTCAGTGATAAACAGATACAGATGGGGTGCGATGTACGAGTGTATATAAATTAAACCTTTTGACAAATTGAAGAAACCGAAGCACACCATATGTGACGGGCACGAAATAGACGCTTACTATAGACCATATGGTTTCTATTCTCAATTTAAATTCGATTCATTTAAATAATTCGGTAAAATGTGTCACATTATAATAATTTCACATCTAAAAATATCAAAGTATTTTGGTTTTATGTGAGTATTACATAACATTACGGTTTGTAATCGAGCAGTGCTTTCATCTGCAACTAGTTAATGTTGTACGATTACGTACACAATATGTTTGTATTTTTTTATTAAATAGATTTGTTTATATCTTTGGGTTGAAAGACTTCCGCAGAAGCCGAACTGTATAACAATTTTGCACTTTTCATACATAATCGAAGTATTATATTAATTTTGTGCTTAAGTTTGTTACACATTACAGAAGACGTTGTAGAAGATTTTTTATTCTTGATTAATTCTGTTCACTTACAATATTTAAATTAGACATCCGGTTGACAAAAAAACTTTTAAAAAGTTTTCATAGCTTATTAATCCCATCACCAGTTATACTATAATTAGCACCTTGAATCCCAAGTGAAACAATTGCGGTGACATTAAATCCAAATTATTGCGTGATTAATGGCATCTTAGGGTTCTTTGGGAAGTTTTCTTAGAATATCTTAAAGATTAGGATCAAGCTTTCTTTTTTTCGTTATTGAAAAATGGCAGATATCTCTATTAGGGCAGCCATTTAATCCAACAGATAACTGTTATTTAGTTTGATTTTTACATTACATTGAAATGTTTTCGTAAGATTTATTTCATGTAGGTACATATTTGGGAGAAAATTCGAATTTGTGCAACATCGCCAAGCCCATCAAGTTTTTCAAAATAGTGCAAATATCAAGAAACATATTAATTTTGTATGAGTGGCACTCAGATTAATTTGATAGTTGCTTTTTAGTTTGTGTATAAACTAGGGGATTCAATTTTTCTCATGAAATTCGATATTCGAGAGTTTTCCTTTTTTGAATACATGAAGGGAATAGACGCTCTGATTTAACAGAAGTTATTGTTTCCACTTTTTCATACGAAATTTATTGAACCGCGAACAAACGAAAAGTCGAATGGTTACGAATACGTACATATGTATGTGTAAGTAGAACATATAAATAATTTTTTAAATTGAAATATACTCGTATTTATATTAGGAAATTTTTTTTCTTTAGACATAAACTGTCGCATGTAATTTACTATCTTTGAAATATTTCTTGAGCGCTTATTCCCTAATAATTAGGTGAATAGTGTATCAATTTTCAATTATGTTTAGATAAATTTTGATACATAATACGGATCATTTCGAAAATGATTTACGAACGTCTGTCGCTAATTAATGTGTGTACTTTTTTTTTATAACATGTTTAGTTTTTTGTTATTAGAATACTCTTTCCTCCTAGGAAATTTAAAACTTGTTCATAAAATTAAAACCAAACAGAATATATTACGTACGTTAATAAATTTCACTGGTTGACAATATTTTTTTTTCCTATGATTAAATTTATACATCTGTCTACAACAACATTTAGTACATTTTATAATATCGATAAAGGAATAAAATTAATTTAAAAGAACAATTTCTTTAAATTATAATTAAAAACAAAAAAGAGATCTATGAAGAAGTTATCGTGAATAACAATTTCTTTATTAAATAAGTAGGCGTTTATTGATAGTGCGGTAAGTCAGCTGGTCGGATCCTTTTTAGACGTCGTCTAGTAGTTAACTCAAGTATGGGTAAGTTACTCATCTCGTTGTTTGAATGTGACAGGATTCTGGTGTGGTAACTTCTACTAACTGCTACTATTTCTTCTTTAACGGTGTGTATTTTGAGATCTCTGTGTATATCTGCGTTAGAAATATACCATTCCGCTCTTGTGATTTGTCGAAGTATTTTTGACTGCTGCCGTTGTATTATATTGATGTTTGATGTTTTAGATGTACCCCAAACTTGAAGGCCGTAAGTCCAAATTGGTTTTATGATGCTTTTGTACAATAGAAGTTTATTGCTCATAGAGAGCTTCGATTTTTTGTTCATAAGCCAGCTCAGTTGACGACATTTCTCTTTCATTTGATTTCGCTTTTTTTTCTATGTGTAACTTCCAAGTCAGTTTATTGTCTAAGTGAATTCCCAAGTATTTGGCCGATTTCTCAATAGGTATGTCTACATTATTTATTTTTAAAGGAATGGGCACGAAAACTCTTTTGGTTGTAAAGATAACTTGTGTAGTTTTGTTTTCGTTAATTTTTATGGCCCATTTGTCAAACCATTTTTTGGTGTTATCAAGTATGTTTTGAAGCTTATTAGAGGCTGTAGCTAAGTCTTTATGTGAATAAAGAAGAATTGTGTCATCTGCGAAAGTTGCTATCATAGAAGAGGGTTCTATTGGGATAGGTAAGTCTTGTGTAAAAAGGACGTATAAGAGTGGTCCAAGAACGCTACCTTGAGGTATACCTGCTTTAATTGGCCTTATTGTAGAGTGAGCGTCTTTAACTTTTACATAGAAGTGTCGATCAGATATGTAACTTTTAAGCATGTGGTAAAAATCTGGTGGAAGTAGTTTTTTTAATTTATACAATAGACCAATGTGCCATACCTTGTCGAATGCTTTTTCAACATCAAGAAATACTCCTACTACTCTATGAATTTGTTCAATGGTTGAGTGATGTTTCCAAAACCCAAACTGATGGTCAGGTACAATGTAGCTATTATCAATGATGGGTTGAAGTCTGTTAAGGAATAATTTTTCAAAAACTTTTGATAGTATTGGAAGAAGGCTTATCGGACGGTAAGACGCTGCACTTTTGGCATCTTTACCAGGTTTTGGAATAGCTATGACCTCTGCTACCTTCCACGTCTTGGGAAAATATTTGTGTCTTATTATTGCGTTAAACATATTCCGCAGATAAAAAATAGCATTTATAGGAAGTTCTTTAAGCAACTTTCCAGTTATCATGTCATAGCCAGGTGACTTGTTAGCCTTGATATTGTCGATAATATTTTTAACTTCCTTAGTAACATAGTTACATCTCGAGTTTAGATATTTTATGAGTTGCTTGAACAAGTTTCTGGAATTATTATAACAGGTTTGTGTGTCATTTGTAAAGGCATTTTCATAAAAGTCAGCTAGTAGGGTCGATTTATCGCGTTCTGTTTTAGCCCAAGTACCATCTGGTTTCCTTAATGGTGCGTTAAAGGTTGTCGATTTTCTGAGTTTTTTAGAGGACTTCCATAGGGAGAAATTTGTGTCTATGGTTTGGCTGAAATTAGCTAGTTAATTTTCTATATTTTTATTCTTATTCTGATTAAGCCTTACTTTTAGACCCCTTATTGCCCGATTAAGTCTGTTTTCATCTTCGGGACATCTAGTGGTTTGCCAGATTTTTCTAAGTCTTCGTTTTTTCTCTACTAGCGGATACCTGGCGTGTGCTACTACGTTGAACGGGCGTTTTGGCTGCTCTTTCAGCTTTTTTCCATTTCGCATCTGCTGTGTGTGCAATTTCAGTTTTTATACCTGCCACACATAGTGTGAAGGGTATCATCAGTTTGTCGGAAAGTTTGTAACGCATTAAAGGCACGAGACCCCATAAAGTAAATATATTAATCGCTCTGTCCGTTCGTCTGTTGCAATGCGTTTTTCTCGGAAAGTTTTGAATATTCGACTAAATTTAGACTTAAGCTTTTTGTGCTCTTAGGCGGTTTGTATGCAAACCAAGGCCCACGCCCATTTTTAATAGCCCCCACACAAACTTTTTCGTTTTTTTACCCGCCACACATAGTGTGAAGGGTATTATCAGTTTGTCGGAAAGTTTGTAACGCATTAAAGGAGGCATCGGAGACCCCATAAAGTATATATATTATTGATCAGCTCGACGAGACGAATCGATCTAACCATGTCCGTCTGTCTGTCTGTTGCAATGCGTTTTTCTCGGAAAGTTTTAAAGATATTGACCTGAAACTTTAAACTTAAGCTTTTTGTGTTCCTAGCAGAACCAAGGTGCCACGCCCACTTTTAGATATAGCCCCCATACAAACTTTCCATTTTTTTCGATTTTTTGTATGAAAATTGTTATTATTTGTAAATGTATTTACTACAAATATGGATAAAAGCAGTTGATTGACATCCAATTTCAAAAGAAAGGTGCCACGCCCATTTTTTGATATGGCCCCCATACAAACCAAGCTCCCATTTTTCAGATTTTGTATGAAAATAGTTCTTATTTATGGATATATTCACTCCAATCTGTGTAAAATGACTTCTACTGTTATCCTATGAATATGCTTCCGATATGACAAGGATCGAGCCACTATAAAAAATAGTCCCATACAAACCCAGGCTCCATTTTTATATTTTTTCAAGAAAATGAATAAAGTTTCATGTGGCGGGTATTTGAGCTTCGGTCCTTCCGAAGTTAACGTTCTTGCTTGTTTTTATATAAAAAATGTTATTATTTATGAATGTATTTACTACAAATTGGGTAAAGGCACTTCTAAAGGCATCCAATATCAGAAGAAAGGTGCCACGCCCATTTTAAGATATAGCCCCATTCCTTACCACTTTTTAAATTTTTTGTATGAAAATAGTTATTAATTATAAATGTTTTCACTTCAAATTGGTTAAAAATACTTCTAATGGCATCCAATATCAAAGGAAAGGTGCCAGGCTCATTTCTTGACATGGTCCCCATACAAATCTAGCGCCCATTTTTCAGATTTTTGTATGAAAATAGTACTTATTTATGGATATATTCACTCCAATCTAGGTAAAATCAGTTGTACTGTCATCCTATGAATATACTACCCATACAAACTCACCTTCCATTTTTTTATACCCGCTACACATAGTGTGAAGAGTATTATAGTTAAAAAAAATTTTTATGCATAGCCCCCCATACAAACTTACCACTATATTTCGAGTTTGTGTATGAAAATAGTTCTTATATATGATTGCATTAACTCCAAATTGTGTAAAAACGCTTCTAATGTCATCCAATATCCTAATCAAGATGACACGCCTATTTTTAGGTATAGCCCCCATAACTTCCGTCCATTCTCGATATTTAGTATGAAAAACAATAATATTTATGAATATACTCACTCCAAATTGGGTGAAAACACATACATACATCAACATAAATGTATGCTACCGATATGATACGGATCGGGCAACTATAACATATTGTTTATTTATTTATTTATTTTTCCAAGAATATTATTTTTATATCTTCATTTTAGCTCAATTTTTTACATATGTAGGTTTACATTTGGTTTTAAATGAACCCCTCCCCAACACATTTGCGGAATACTATTTCCATTAAACTTTCCATCAACTTTCCAATTTTTGTCACGCTTTACTCGTATTGCTTTAAAGATATTAATTTAAAACTTTGTTTAAAAACAAAAAAAACGGTGTAAATGATTAAGATCGAACCTCTTAACTATATAATTGTCATTTAAACCCCGCGTACTAATTCTTTAGATTTATAAAAAAGCGATGATGTACATTTAGATATAAAAGCAGATTCAGTCCTGCCATCAAATAAATAAATATATAAATGTATATGTTTAAAGGAATTGGAATTGATGTATTACTCTAGCAATTATTGGTACCTGTTTAATATCACATTTATGATTTCGAAAAATGGTGTTTTAAGGTCAATAAATATATCTTATGGAAAGTATGCACAATTATACCTTTTTGCACACAGGTAGCAGTGCTAGTTGTAGTAGCACGTAGACTTTCGTCTATAGGATGCCATACGCAGGTAGATAGGCTAGTCTGTACAATTATTTCTTTTTACACATTTCCTTCCTGCGTTACAACTAAAACAAAACATGTTATTTTGGACGGTCCTCTCTTTTTGGCTGTTGCACCTGATGGTTTATCACCCACCTCAAATTCCACCCATTGGGCATATTTTTTATGATTTTCATAAAGATTTCAGTTCTTTCGCGACTTTCAAATTGATTTTTTTTGTTTAAAAAAAAAAAAGAGAGAATTTCACTACAAATAATTTTAAACAAAAATAATTTTTCCTAATCTAACTCTGATTTGACGTAACAAAGTCCAAAAATTTACCAGTGTTTTAGTCTCCATACTAAAAACAAAAGTGCATAAACAAGTGTTGAAATTAATATTAAAGACTAAAAAAATAAAAATATTTTAATACTGGATAAATTAAAATATTAAATAAAAGTGTAAAAAGTGTAAAAGTGTTAAAATGTGAAAGTGTAAAAGTGCAAAAGCGTAAAAGTGTAAAACAAAAAAGAACAAAATGCCGCGTTTAAACAAAAAATCCGCTGAACAACGTCGGCAGGAACAACGTATCCGATTCCAACAACATTATTCGCAAAATCGATCACAAATTGTTAATCGTAATACGACTCGTCTTGCCACGATTCGCAGTAATCCAATATATCGGGAAGCTGAACGAGAGCGCGATGCTGCGGCCCATTCTCAACGACGCGAAAATCCTGAGGTGAGGGGGGTGGAACGGATTCGTGATGCCAATGCTCACTCTCAACGCCGCGAAAATTTGGTATACGGAAGAAGAGCAGTTGCGTAACACAGCCGAACAGACCCAAATACGGGGAAGAAGAGCAGTTGCGTAACACAGCCGAACACTCCACCGCCGTGAAAATCCTGAAATGAGGCAGTTGGAACGGGTTCGAGATTCCACTGCTCACACTCAACGCAGCGAAAATTCTCAGATGAGGGAGGTGGAACGGATTCGTGATGCCAATGCTCACTCTTAACGCCGCGAAAATCCGGTATACAGGGAAGAAACAGCAGGCATAATACACAGCCGAACACTCTCACCGTCGTGAAAACCTGAGATGAGGCAGCTGGAACGGATTCGTGATGTAACTGCTCACTCTCAACGCCGCGAAAATCTAGAGTTGAGAAAGCAGGAACGAATTCAAAATTTTTGACCCAAAAAAAAGAAGACAGGAGCAAGTCATCGAGTAATTGTATATAGAAGCACATCAGAACATAGAGCGGAAGAGAGAGCGAGGCAATCAGTAAGGAATGCACAAAACAGGCAGTTATTATCACCAGAAGGACGCATGGAGCAGCAACTACTACAGCGGCAACGTAATAGGCAAAATTTGGAACGCAACTACCTGAGGAACATCGAAGAAGGACCCACGGAAATTTGTATATGTTGCGGTGGACTATGGTTTAAAACACGGGATATTTTTTAAAAAAGGTTTTTAAACAAAACAAACACTGTTAGAAAATTCTTATCTTATTGAGAATCAGCCACTAGAACGTTTAGCTATGGCACCTGGTCAAGGAAGGATACCTCAAGATATAAACTGCAGATGAAGACGTTGAGGAACTTTCTTATCCTACGATTTATTGTGGGGTAAAGAGAAAAGTACTACTACGTATAGTAAAATAGCTAGGTCTGAAATTAGGAGATTCGATCGTAGATGCGCCAGAGCAGATAAAGTGCTCTGGATGTACAAGTACTACGAACTTAATAGAGTAAAGTCCGCCATTTCCACATGCCTTCGCAAAAAGTCGAATTTTAGGTCTGTTACTGTAAAAAAAGGCTTTAGACGAGAACTTTGCAAATAATCTCGTACAGCACGACGAGGGCTACCATATTTTGAAAGGTTAAAGATCTTCTCCGGCACATTGGGAAGCTGAGAAGAAGAAAGTATTGGCAATGATTCGCCAGTTTGGTCTTCCGACCTTTTTCCGGTGTCCGCTGCCGAAACAAAATGGCATGAATTGTTAGTTATTTTATCTAAAGTAGAAGATAATAGGGATAGAACAAAGAAGAAGCGGTCAATCTTGAAGCCACTGAAAAAGCGAGACTTATACGATCAGATCCTGTAACCTGTTCTCGTTATTTTGACCATCGTTTCCGTCAACTTCTTAAACTTTTTAAGTCCGACATTTTTGGTGAACACGAGGTTCTCGATTTCTATTGAGAATAGAATTCCAGAACAGGGGGTCACCACATTGCCATGGTATGTACTGGCTAAAAGACGATCCGAAATTCGAAAACTCTGCTGGAGGTCAAGTCGTTGAGCCAATTATTAATTTTGTTGATAGGTTTATAACGACTGACGGTGACAATTTAGAAGTGTCCGATGTCATTGAATATCAACGACATCGCCACACTCGTACTTGTAGAAAGCAAGTGCAGGGACAAAAGACCTGTAGATTCAATATGCCATATCCACCCATGGCCCAAACCGAAATACTTTTCCCCATTTAAGAGGACGCAGATAGAGAGACTCATAAGACACTTTTCATAACATAGTATTGAAGGTCTTAGATCAGTTCGAATTTATCTTCTGATGAAATAACTCATCTTATCTCTTATAAACTTGCCCTTCGTTCAAGTCTAAAGAAACCTCATATATTTTTAACGAAGAAAATTTTCTGACAGACTGCTTAACGCATATAACTCCGATATTCTTCGCTTGCACAAAGCCAATATGGACATTCAGTTCATATTAGACGCATATGCCTGCTGTAGTTATATTATTAACTACAATAATAAGTCTAATAGAGGCGTATCGAAGTTGCTTCAGCAAGCCATGCAGGATATTAATGAAGGCGAATTTTCGTCAAAAGAAAATTGCAGCATATTGGCAATAAATTGGTCAATGGAACAGAAATTTCTGCGCAGGAAGCAACATATAATATTTTAGGCTTGCATCTCTCAGAAGCTAGTCATGGAGAAATATTTGTTAATACTTCGCATCCTGACCAAAGGGTAAGGATGCTTAAGTCGAGGCGAGAACTTGAACTTCTTCCGCCTAATTCTACGAATATATACGTTTCAAACTTGTTGGATCGTTATATTGAAAGACATGATGCGCTGGAAAATGAATGTCTTGCTTCATTTGCAGCAAACTATAAATTTTTAAAAGATGGTCGTTCAGTAGACAATGACGAATATGATGAGTTAAATCAAGAAGATGAGGTAATTGAATCTAGGAAATATAAGCAAAAAGATAATTCTGGGTGGGTCCAAAAGAGGAGCAAGCCCTTGATTTTGAGGTGGAGACATTTTAGTGTAGAAACTCATTGGTCAGACTACTTTAGGGAAATGAAAATGCTTTTCCTTCCGTGGCGCAATGAACTAGATGAACTCATTAATAACGATAATGAGCATGCCTGTTCTGTGCATAAAAATGATATTGAGAATAACAGGCGAAAGTTCGACCTGTTTGAGGAACGCGAATTGGAGCAAGTACTTCAGGGTTTGCAACTTGAGCAAAATTTAGATGATCAAGTTGAAGTGTTACCTACTCAGTTCCTTGACGAAGAGTTTAGAAGGCTTGCAGTGCCGGAAATTGATCAAAATATTAATATTTTGGAACCAAATTTGGTTGAAACCAATTCAGCAGAGGAAGTTCGCCTAATTAAATGCCACCTTTGTTTCCAGAAAACGACCTTTATGCCATGGTTCGTTCCCTCAATGTTGAGCAACGCCAATACTTTGCTCACGTTATGCACAACGTGAAAGCAAAGAAAACATTTTATGAATATGTTGGTGGTGGTGCTGGTGTTGGTAAAAGCCGACTCATTTCGACAATCTATCAGTCTCTGACTTTTAGAGCCAATCAAGTTGCTGGCAGCAACCCAGAGTCGGCAAAAGTACTTCTGTGTGCGCCAACTGGGAAAGCTGCTTTTGGTATTGGTGGACTTACTCTCCACTCGATATTTTTACTGCCGGTCAATCAGTCTTCGACCGAGTTTCGTCCCCTCAGCAACGATATTGTTAACACAATGTATTCAAAATTGATGGACCTTCAGTTCAAAATGTTTTCGTATTTGGATTGCCGGACTTATGCAAATTTTTAAAAATAATAATTTCTTTGTCCAAATGAATGCTGTTCCAAGAGATGCCATTCATTTATTTTATTCGAATGCTGAAGCTAGTCAGTACAACTCTTTAAAGCTGTCACAGATAAATGAAGAGGAATTTATATCCATGGCCAAGGATACAATTAAAGCTGGCAATTTATCTGAAAGGAGCAAGCAACAAGTTTTGGAAGCAGTGAAACAGTTAAAGACTTCTGAAACTCAAGGGTTGTGCTACAGGCTTCAGCTAAAAAAATCGGCAAAATATATGGTGACCGTAAACATCGATACCAGCGATGGTTTGGTCAATGGCGCAACTGGCGAGCTTATGCACATTGAGCAAAGAGTGCATGGATTGCAACATGTCAAAAGCATGCTATGGGTAAAATTTTCGGAGTCCTCAGTAGGAGTAATAGCTAGGTCAAAAAGAAGACACCCCATAAATAGTGACTGGACCCCAATATAAAAAAATAGTTCGAGCTTTTCAGTTTAAAAAGAACGAACAAGTATCCGTGGAACGAAATCAGTTTCCAGTTGTTCCTGCAGAGGCAATAACTATTCATAAGAGCCAAGGGGCCACTTATGACAAAGTAGCAGTACATACCAAAAGGGGTATGAGCAGAGCAGAACTCTATGTGGCTTGCAGTAGGGCAACCAGTGTTTCTGGGCTTTTCATTACCGGAAATTTTGTAGCACCAACAACATTTGGAACTTCAGACATTGTTCAAAGTGAACTGACCAATCTCCGAAATGAAAAAGCCTTGAAACGTCAGTACAAATACTTGTCGGATGCTTCAAATAGGTCCCTTAGTGTCTACTACCAAAATGTTAGAAGTCTGAACTGTCGTATTGAAGACATTCGATCCGATAACATTATTTGCTCATTAGGTATTTTGTGCTTCGTCGAAACATGGGCTCTTCAAAATGAAGAGTTTACTATAAATGGTTTTGACGTATTAGGAAGAATTGATGGCCAACATCGCGCAACTAAAAATCGTTCTATTCGATCTGCAAATGGCATATTAATTTATGCCAAACAAAGCTTTTCCCAGAATGTGGAGTTTTTATTTGACAGGAGCATTAGCGATTCTGGCAAAATTTACCAAATGTTGGCCATTAAATACTTGGACACATCATTTATGGTGGTTTACAGGAATCCTTCTTTTCCTGTTACAGAATTTCGAAAGTAGTAGTTTTAGGGGACTTTAATATAGATGTATTATTAATGACTGATCAGCTTCAAATTCAGTTTGCAGAATTGGAATTAGTGTCGCTTTTGGGAAATGCGGGAACAACAAAGCAATCAACGCAGATAGATTGGGTTTTTTCAAATTTAGTAGGTGGGCGATGTGAAACGTATGAAACCCCATACAGTGATCACTACGGGATAGTTTTAAGTTGTAGTATATAAGTGTAAAATAAGTAAATATAAAAATTAATGTAAATGTTGTAAATATACGAGAATTAATATCAAATTTTAAATATTAACATAGTTTTAAGATTTCAAATTGTAAATATTCGTTTTAAGATCAGTTGTTTAATAAAATAAAGTTGTATAATAAAATAAAAATATATCGCATCATTATTTATTTATTTATTTTTTACATTCGTGTGGCGGGTATTTAAGCTTCGGTTCCACCAAAGATAATGTTATTACTTGTTTTTATGGCATTTTTCACTATTTTTTTTTTTATGTTTGCAGCACTACCAAAAAGGGTTGGGGCTGACTTAAAAATATACTAAAAATTGCAGAAAGCTGTAATCAGCTGTTTTTATACCCGCCACACATAGTGTGAAGGATATTATCAGTTTGTCGGAAAGTTTGTAACGCATTAAAGGAGGCATCGGGGACCCCATAAAGTATATATATTATTGATCAGCGCGACGAGACGAATCGATTTAGCCATGTCCGTCTGTCTGTCCGTCTGTCTGTTGCAATGCGTTTTTCTCGGAAAATTTTAAAGATATTGACCTGAAATTTTAAACTTAATCTTTTTGTGCTCCTAGGCAGTTTGTATGTCAGAACCAAGGTGTCACGCTCATTTTTAGATATAGGCCCCATACAAACTTACCATTTCTTTTTCGATTTTTTGTATGAAAATAGTTATTATTCATGAATGTATTTTCTACAAATTGGGTAAAAACATTTCTAATGGCATCCAATGTCAAAAAAAGGCTCCACGCCCATTATTTGATATGGCTCCCATACAAACCTAGCGCCCATTTTTCAGATTTTGTATGAAAATAGTTCTTATTTATGGATATATTCACTCCAATCTGGGTAAAATCACTTCTACTGTTATCCTATGAATATGCTACCGACAAGGGTCGGTCCACTATAAAATTTAAGTCCGTTAACAAACTTACCTTCCATTTAAAAAAAAAAAAAATGATTAAAGTTTGGTGTGGCGGGTATTTGAGCTTCGGTGCTAACGAAGTTAACGTTTTTGCTTGTTTATTTTTGATTTTTGCTTATGTTAAAAAAGGACCGAATGTGCCTAATGCATTGTTTTAATGGTCTAAAGCTCTATTTGGGTTTTTTTTTTTCAAATGTAACCGGTTTGGGGCTCATCGGTTGGACGGTTTCATCGTATAGAGTAGACAAAGAAACATACATACATTTTTATATATAGGTAAATACAGACGTGCTCACGTAATTAGGCCAGTAGTTTTCAATCTTATAGTTTTAGGAAAAATTTGTTTTTTTGGTATTTTTTTTGGTATTTTTGCAACACTGTTTTGCTCAAAGCTGACATGAGTAAAAAATCATAAGGAAAATAAATGGATTTCCCCGAAAAAGCGTTAAAACTTCAAAAGCTCATTTTTGGTGTGCTCACACAATTAGGCCACCTTAAGTTATCAATAACAAATAAGTGTTTTCGTAAGTTTTTTGTGGCTCAATTTATGAAACCGATTAAATGCAATAAAAAGACGTCGTTTTAACATAAAAATTTAAAAATGGGCTAAGGAAAAAGTTCAAATTCTACGGAAAGGCAAATAATTTGGAGCTGTTTCTAAAAAACTCAGAACGTTACAAAAGTCGCAGAAATTTTAAGCTTTTCTCGCAATAAAGTCAGAAATGCAATTGCACCCTTAAAAAACATGGAACTTTTGAGAACATTCCGCGGCAAACACCAAGAAAAACCACTTCAGCTGAAGACAGACGAATTTTGAACCTGAGCAAAGCAGATCCGTTCCTGACTTCCTCGCTCCGCAGTTTTGAAACAATAAGGTTATCCGACTCAAAGTTAATGTAAGGGTAAAAAAAAAACATTCTATCCGAAATTTTTACGATTTACATTAATTTATTTCAGGTGGCCTAATTATGTGAGCGCATCTTCTATTAATTTTTTTAGCAAACGCTGAGTTTTTTTTTAACTGTAATTTGTTGTTTACTAATAAGTTCATTAAAAAATTATCCGAATTAATAAGAGAATCAAAAAAAAAAAAAATATTTTTTTCTTGCCAATCTGTTTTTGGGTTATAGAGGCTGGGCGTCGGCTTGTTTGTGTCAAGCGTTTCGTTGTAATCCAGATAAACTGGTGAGTGATCTGAAGATAACTTAAAGCGTGATTTTATAGAAAAGTAATTAATGTTTACATTTTTGATAACACAGAAGTCAATAAGATCTGGCACTTTGCGTGGGTCTGTTGGCCAGTAGGTATATTTGGCATTATTGGTATGAATTGTTACTAGGAGAATTTTACCTTTTTTGTTGGTAAGCCTTAAGCCCCAGGCTATGTGTTTTGCATTAAAATCACCCTCTGCAATAAATCTTGGCCCTAAAGATTTTAAATATGTGTTATATTAAGCTGATGAAACATTGAACCGAGGCGGACTGTAGAATGCTGAAATTGTTAGGGGCACATGTGTATCTTGTACATGAATAATAGTAGCTTGAATAAAATCGTGTATAAAATGTTAAATTTCAAAGTACATATTTAGGCGGCGTTTCCATTAGGCCGCGTTCCGCGTTAGCGTTAAAAACTCGACAAACTCGCGTTAAATCGTATACAAAAAGATAGGCAGTTAGGTATGGGAAAAGTCGCGTTAATTTTGAACGCGACTTTCGATAACACGCGTTCAAACCGATTTCACACCGATTTCAAACCGATTTCTCTTATCGGTTCGAATAATTTGGCAATCGTAAGTTGCGCATACTTATGAAAACAGCTGACAAATTACCCGCAAAAAATAAACATTTACATAAAAGCTTCAGCTGCATATATTGAAATGACGGATTATCTTTTCATGCTCGTATTGGACAGCAGTTACTAAAGGAACAACACCTACATCCATTCGATATATTAAAAGTCTGCATTTCAAAAAAAAAAAAAATATTTTTTTAACCTGTACAATTTTTTTACTACATAACAAACAAAATCAGCTGTTTTAACTCGAACGCTAACGCTGAAACGCAATGGAAACACCGTTCCGCGTTTTTCGATAAATTGTTAACGCGATAACAAAACGCGGCTCAATGGAAATGCGGCATTAATTATACCCGCCACACATAGTGTGAAGGGTATATTCACTTTGTCTGAAAGTTTGTAACGCATTGATCAGCTCGACGAGACGAATAGATCTAGCCATGTCCGTCTGTCTGTCTGTATATTTCTAAGCATCTTTTTCGTTGAAGATATTAAGCTGCAAATTTTAACTTAAGCTTTTCTCGGCAACGACTTTTTTAAGTTCGAGAATGAGAGTGCCACTCCCATTTTTAGGTATAGCCCCCCATGCAAACTTACCGTTTTTTTTCGATTTTTTGTATAAAAATACTAATTGTTTATGAATGTATTCGCTCCCAATTGGGTAAAAACATTTCTTTTGTCATCCAAGATGTCACGCCCATTTTTAGGTATAGCTCCCATATAAGCATTTCAAATTTTTGTATGAAAATGGTTATTATTCATTCATATATTTATTCCGAATTCGGTAAAACACTTCCTATGTCTTCCAATGTCATGGTCCTAGGTGTGGCTTCCATACAAACTTACCGCCAATTTTCAGATATTTTCGAGAAAATTATTGTTATAAATATCTGTATTTTTAGCTTAAAAATTTGAAACCAATATTGTGTGTAAACTTGGGTGACCACTGATTTAAGCTTCGGTTCTACCAAAGTTAATGTTTTTCTTGCTTTTTTTTATACCTGTTACACTAGTGTAAACAGGTATTTTCAGTTTGTCGGAAAGTTTGTAACGCATTAAAGGAGGCTTCGTAGACCCTATAAGGTATATATATTTTTGATCACCTCGACGAGACGAATCGATTTAGCCATGTCCGTCTGTCTGTCCGTCCGTCTGTCCGTCTGTCTGTGTGTTGCTGCGCGATTTATTCGCTCAGTTTTAAAGATATTGGGCTGAAATTTTAAACTTAAGCTTTTCTAGGTCAAATCAATCTAGGTTAAAATCAATGTGCCACGCCCACTTTTAGGTATAGCTCCCATACAAAAAGTTCAACATTTTTTCAAGTTCTTATATGAAAAAAATGTATTTATAAAGCGAATGGCTTCATATATGGTTAAAATGTTTCTTATACCATGCCAAATCTTCAGTTTAAAATTGGTAAAAAATCGGACCGCGAATTCCTTAATTTTTAAGAGTATATTTAATTTGTTTAGTGTTTTGAAATATCAACGCCAAATGATGTGTAACAGGTATATAAACTTCGGTCCAACCGAAGATAACTTTTTTCTTGTTTTTTTTCAAATGTCGACCTCATTTTTCTCAAAGTCGCGATGGAATCAGTTGAAGTTTATGTAGTAACAAAATTAAACATAAATATATTCTTGGATCAGCTCACGAGATCATGCTTTTGAATACAACAACAAACTCACTATACCAGGCGGAATTGCAATATGTGAATATTCGATAAATATTGTATTTAACAGAATCTGCTCAACTAGTTTAATTAAAAATAAAAGAAAAGAAAAAAAATAAATTAAAAAAAAAAATAATAAATTTTGCCAACACTTAATTCCCTGAAAGTATGAACTGTTTGTGAATTACAATTTGAATTTGAAATTAAACCGCGCAAGAGAAAAATTTTCGTCGTGTTATGTTGCCATTGGCAAGCTTATAATACACAAAATGTTTCTACAATTATTTCATAACTATCACAACCCTTCAAGCCACATATTTCGGAGAAAATTATTGACATGGTAGGCCCTCCGATATTTGAAGATTAAAAGGGCTACTGCGACTCTAAGAGAGTCTATAGTACCCAAACCCGGCATTGAAAATGGGTTAGGTTAATGGACAGAGAATCCTCTTCGCCTCTTTAATAAGTAGAAGAGTATCCCTAGTCGGGGCGACCCTGATTTGATCTGTTGTGATGAAATAGTGATTAAACAGAGTGAAACTGAAGCGGGCCAAGGCACTCTGACTCTGGGGACAGGCCTATTTTGTTAAGATAATATCTCAATCATTTATGACCGGTAAGTTAGCCAGTTAGTAACCTGAGTTCATGACGGCTGAGATATACTATGTTTTAAGGACAGATAGGGCAGCTAATTGCTTAGCTTGTCGTAGGCCCTGAGATTCTGCGGAGAATCTATCGATTATGCGTATAGCTGAGGCCCAGCTGTACCCGCAGAAGGGCTCCGGGCCAATTAGGGGCGAAGAGGAGCCAGATCTGATGAGTTCGTCAGCGGATTCGTTGCCATCAATACCCACGACCCTGAGAGAGGTGTTGAAGTGTGTCATAGCACTCGAGAAGTAACTTAAATGAAAAGGTCCATAAAGTTAGTGCTTTAAAAGCAGCTTGGCAATCGGACAAAATTGTGATATTGAACCTCGAGGACTATGAGTCGAAAGGTGACGGCTGCAGTCTTCGACGGCATGGATCTCAGATTGAAAGACCGTGGGCCCATTGCAACAGAGATCCAGGTATTGGGACCGTATATGCCAGCACTAGTGCCTGTTTTGGAGAGCGCGCCATTAGTGAACCATTTAATGGTTGTTGGTTCGAAACCTTAGTCTCCACTCGTCCAAGCTGACCTATTGGGGAGTAGGAACGAAAAGCGTCTCCCAAAGCGAAAAACCGTGGTCATATAATCTGTTACCCTGCAGATCTCGATGGCAGGAATGAGTTTTAAAATGTTTGAATGACTAAAGTCAATTATAAATTTTTCTCGGAAAGTTTTAAAGATATTTTTTTTTTTTTTTTTGAATTATTGCGAATCTGTCTTTAAAAGACAATCAGCAAGTTTTGTGAGTAAAGAACAGTTGACAATGCGTTGGCGAAAGCCACTATGGATGAGGAATTAAGGGATGGGGATGGGAAAAGAAAATAAACAAAAAGTAAAAATAAACATGAGTTATTGTCTCCCATGAGGGAGATCGAGCGGGTGAAGCCTTTTGAGCCTTCTTATACTGGAGCTGTTGTCGAGTAGGTTGATGGCGAGGGTGCTGGTATGCATGTCGAGCCGATTTATATAAGAGGTGCTTAATCTTGTTATTTTTTGGTATACCCAAAGGTACCCCGAGTTTCTCGTTATCTCTTTGTTGGTGTGGAACAAGTGAGCGTTTGACATAATCCTCAGCGCCTTGTTTTGAAATATTTGAATAATAGAACAGTAACTCCTGCTGGCAGTACCCCAAATTGGGATACCGTAGGTCCATATCGGCTTTATAATTGCTTTATAGACTAAGTTTGCTCCTCAGCTTGAGAGGTGACCTTCGTCCGATAAGCCATAAATGTTTTTTTAACCTTTCATTGAGCTGTGCCTTTTTGGTGAGAAGGTGAGGACGCCAGGTTAACCTTCTGTCAAGACCCAAGCCCAGATACTTGGCTGTAGCGCTGCATGGGATTGTGGCTCCGTCAAGATAAACTTGGGGACAGTCACCCCTTCTTAAAGAAAAAGTCATTTGAGTGGACTTTTCAGGCTTCACTACAATGTTCCTCCTCTTGAGCCAAGTAGAGAAGATGTCGAGTTGCCTTTGAAGGATTCCAGAAGCAACCTGTGGGGAAATGTCGGATGGCAAGAAAACCGTGTCGTCTGGATACGTAGCGACCAGCAATTTGTCTTACTTTTCAATCGGCAAGTCGGTTGTATAGAGAGTGTAAAGGACTGGTCCTAGAACACTTCCCTGAGGAACTCCGGCTCGAATATCGATATTGACCTGAAATGTTAAACTTAAACTTTTTGTGCTCCTAGGCAGTTTGTATGTCAGATCGAAGGTGCCACGCCCATTTTTAGATATAGCCCCCATAGAAACCTACCACTTTTTTTCGATTTTTTTAATGAAAATAGTTATTATTTATGAATGATTTACTACAAATTGGGTAAAAATACTTCTAATGGCATCAAATATCAAAAAAAAAAAAGGTGCCAAGCTCATTTTTTGATATTGCCCCGATACAAACCTAGCGCCCATTTTTCAAGTTTTGTATGAAATAAGATCTCCAAACTGTTATCTCTTCTAATGTTATCCTATGAATATAGACCTCATACAAACTCACATTCCATTTTTTTATTTTTTAAAGAAACTGATTAAAGTTTCGTGTGGCGGGTATTTGAGCTTCGGTGCTACCGAAGTTAACGTTTTTGCTTGTTTTATTTTTATTTATAATAGCTGAAGCTCCATTTCCTGTGCCGACTGGATGATTTGTATTATTTAAAGTGTAGCCTCTTATTTTTTATTAAATGTTTCGATGTAAAATGTGTTTCTGAAAAAGGTGTTAGATCAATATTTTTTCATGAAGGAAGTGCTTTAGTTCTAGTATATGTTGCCTCAGCCAGTTAGCATTCCAGAATATAATTCCAAGTGTATTTGAGTACATATCTACGAATTTTACTTGGATACTAAAAGTGTCACTATATTGAGTATAGCTGACATTTTTTGAATCAATTGCTTCATGTAAATTTGGGTTGGTTGGTAATGAGTTTATGTTGATGGATTTTGAGTTAGTTGGTAAAGGATTTGAAGAGGGAAGTGTGTGTTGTGTTTCGGATTATGGTTAAATGGATATGGTGAATCAGAGGAGCTGGAATTTTTTGACTTATTGCCACTAGCAATTTGAGCAAAGCTAATGGAGGGTGATTTCTGGTACGCCACATCGAAGAACAATCTTTTGTTACTGCGTTGCACTCGAAAATATTTTAAATTGGCGACTTTAAAAAAATGGGTTTTGGCCTCACAAACTGGTAAAATTTCCAATAGTACTATTTACGGTAGTACGATAGTACGGTTTTTGCGAAATGGTCCCGAAGAACCAATGTTGCGGATGTCTTCCAAGACCTGATCCTTCCAACGCAGCAGGGGTCGACGAAGTTTCCTACAACCTCAAAGGTAAGGTCAGTCAGTGTATTGAAGAACATTGATCTTATTGGCGTGTCCAAAGCGGCTTTGAAGTGGACAAATAGGTGGTGTGTGTCGAATTGCTTCTCTTTGGTTTTTTTAAGGATCTGGGGTAGCGTTAATATGGAGTCGGTGGATCACTTCTTCGGTCTAAAGCCGCTCTGGTACTGTCCATCTATACTTCCTACATACGCTTTAGTCTATTATACAATACGCCAGATAGGATTCCATAAGCGATTGGTAGGAGACTTATATCGCGATAGTTTGCGCAGACTGCGGGGTCTTCTTTCTTAAGGATTGGGTAAAGCACACTTACGTTCCAATTTCTGGGCATGCACACAGTAGTCATATATCGCTCAACAACAGCTCTTGTTGCTCCCGCTTACAGGGTTCGCTTACAGGCGAGATTTTTCTCTGCCGTAGCAATGCGACACTCCTTATCGTACCAAGTTTGCCTCTGAGGTGTGGCATAACCAATTACCTCTTTGGCCGCCGTACTTAATGAGTTGGAGATATGCTCCCACGGATCTTTTATAAAGTCGGATGTCGGAGTCGTTTCTATGAGCGCTTAGAAAGCCTTTATGAGAGCTGCCCCAAACATAACTTTAAAATTGTCATTGGCGATTTCAAAGCCCAAATTGGGAAAAGCCATTCGACAAACCATCGGAAAATTTAGCCTTAATGACACCACCAATAATAATGGGGAAAGGCTAATTAACTTTTCTGCGGGCCGTAACATGGTCATAAGTGGCACCAGATTCCAACACCTCGACATGGCGTCCCAGGCGTCCGCACCCAAATAGACCACGTGCTGATTGATGTTGGACATGAAGCCAGTGTGATTTATAAGCGAGCAAACAGAGGTCCCAACATCGACTCGGACCACTACCTTGTTCTAGCCAAGGTACGTACTAGACTTAGTACAGCACCCGCCAAGCGAGCTACCATACAACGAAAGCTGGATGTTGGTAAGCTAAACTCGAAGCAGACCGCCGCTGCCTTCTCATCAAATTCTTAAATAGACTACTTCGGCATCCGACTGTATAAACGATCAGTGTAAGCGTATCTTAATCTCAATAGCTACTGCAGACAAAGAGATTATTGGCTATAATAAGGCCGACATGGTACGATGAGAAATGTCGTGACAACGAACTCTGTAGGCGAGGCAACACGAGCTGTTGTTGAGCGATATTGGGAGGATAGGAAAAACGCCTGATCAGACAGAAGAAAAGAGAACTGGAAAGGCGTGAGCTGGAGGAGCTTAATTTATGGGTAGCAGAAACGATGCCCGAGGATTTTACAATAAAATCAAGCGTATGTCCGATGGTTAGAAGCAAGGAGCTTCGTTTTGCAAGCATGAACAAGGAAACATGGTAACAGATGTCCAGGAATCACTAAGTTTATCGAGGAGCGACTTCTCTTCCCTACTTGGAGGCGATGACGGGAACAATGCCGCCAGAGGAGAGGATGAATATCTGGGTCTCCCGACCAAGGATGGGATTCCTGTTTAGCCACCAGAATATGACAAGGTCTAAGAAATTATTCAAACGCTTAAAAATAACAAAGCGGCAGGTGTAGACGAAATACCTGCAGAGTTATTTAAGACCGGCGCCGAGGAATTGTGCAAAATATGGACTGGTGAGCTTACGCCCAATGACTGGAACCTGTGTCCAGTTTTTAAGAAAGTATACCCTGCAGTCTGCGCAAACTATCGAGGAGTAAGTCTCCTTCCAATCGCATATAAAATCGCATCTCGCGTATTGTGTAATAGACTGAAACCATATATATATACAAATGTTAAAACAGAGGCAAAAAGCTATAACTTATTTTCTGTCCTATAAAAATTGGAACATCCAGTATCCCGACGGTTGAATCTTTTCAAAAACAAGGAAAAACGTTAACTTCGGTAGAACCGAAACTCAAATACCGATACACGAAACTTTTATTAGTTCATGTATGACTATCAGTGGCGTAGATTATGTTCCGCGAAGGTGTTGGGTGGGGACAACTCAAGTTGGGGCTTAAATTAAAATGCTGATATAATATTTTTTATAATAATTTAAAAAAAAAAGTGGATATTGAGTTTGTATGGTGTTTATGTTATAGAGGCCTGATCTTTGTCAAATCGGTAGTGTATTCCTAGGATGGCAGTAGAATGATTTTACCCTGATTGGAGTGCATACATTTATAAATAAGAACTATTTTCATACAAAAACTCAAAAATGGCCTCTATGTTTGTATCTAAAAATGGGCGTGGCACTTTGGGTTTGATATTGGATGACATAAGCAGTGCTTTTACCTAATTTGCAGTAAATACATCATAAATAATAACTATTTTGTTGTGTTTCGGATTATGGTTAAATGGATATGGTGAATCAGAGGAGCTGGAATTTTTTGACTTATTGCCACTAGCAATTTGAGCAAAGCTAATGGAGGGTGATTTCTGGTACGCCACATCGAAGAACAATCTTTTGTTACTGCGTTGCACTCGAAAATATTTTAAATTGGCGACTTTAAAAAAATGGGTTTTGGCCTCACAAACTGGTAAAATTTCCAATAGTACTATTTACGGTAGTACGATAGTACGGTTTTTGCGAAATGGTCCCGAAGAACCAATGTTGCGGATGTCTTCCAAGACCTGATCCTTCCAACGCAGCAGGGGTCGACGAAGTTTCCTACAACCTCAAAGGTAAGGTCAGTCAGTGTATTGAAGAACATTGATCTTATTGGCGTGTCCAAAGCGGCTTTGAAGTGGACAAATAGGTGGTGTGTGTCGAATTGCTTCTCTTTGGTTTTTTTAAGGATCTGGGGTAGCGTTAATATGGAGTCGGTGGATCACTTCTTCGGTCTAAAGCCGCTCTGGTACTGTCCATCTATACTTCCTACATACGCTTTAGTCTATTATACAATACGCCAGATAGGATTCCATAAGCGATTGGTAGGAGACTTATATCGCGATAGTTTGCGCAGACTGCGGGGTCTTCTTTCTTAAGGATTGGGTAAAGCACACTTACGTTCCAATTTCTGGGCATGCACACAGTAGTCATATATCGCTCAACAACAGCTCTTGTTGCTCCCGCTTACAGGGTTCGCTTACAGGCGAGATTTTTCTCTGCCGTAGCAATGCGACACTCCTTATCGTACCAAGTTTGCCTCTGAGGTGTGGCATAACCAATTACCTCTTTGGCCGCCGTACTTAATGAGTTGGAGATATGCTCCCACGGATCTTTTATAAAGTCGGATGTCGGAGTCGTTTCTATGAGCGCTTAGAAAGCCTTTATGAGAGCTGCCCCAAACATAACTTTAAAATTGTCATTGGCGATTTCAAAGCCCAAATTGGGAAAAGCCATTCGACAAACCATCGGAAAATTTAGCCTTAATGACACCACCAATAATAATGGGGAAAGGCTAATTAACTTTTCTGCGGGCCGTAACATGGTCATAAGTGGCACCAGATTCCAACACCTCGACATCGGCGTCCCAGGCGTCCGCACCCAAATAGACCACGTGCTGATTGATGTTGGACATGAAGCCAGTGTGATTTATAAGCGAGCAAACAGAGGTCCCAACATCGACTCGGACCACTACCTTGTTCTAGCCAAGGTACGTACTAGACTTAGTACAGCACCCGCCAAGCGAGCTACCATACAACGAAAGCTGGATGTTGGTAAGCTAAACTCGAAGCAGACCGCCGCTGCCTTCTCATCAAATTCTTAAATAGACTACTTCGGCATCCGACTGTATAAACGATCAGTGTAAGCGTATCTTAATCTCAATAGCTACTGCAGACAAAGAGATTATTGGCTATAATAAGGCCGACATGGTACGATGAGAAATGTCGTGACAACGAACTCTGTAGGCGAGGCAACACGAGCTGTTGTTGAGCGATATTGGGAGGATAGGAAAAACGCCTGATCAGACAGAAGAAAAGAGAACTGGAAAGGCGTGAGCTGGAGGAGCTTAATTTATGGGTAGCAGAAACGATGCCCGAGGATTTTACAATAAAATCAAGCGTATGTCCGATGGTTAGAAGCAAGGAGCTTCGTTTTGCAAGCATGAACAAGGAAACATGGTAACAGATGTCCAGGAATCACTAAGTTTATCGAGGAGCGACTTCTCTTCCCTACTTGGAGGCGATGACGGGAACAATGCCGCCAGAGGAGAGGATGAATATCTGGGTCTCCCGACCAAGGATGGGATTCCTGTTTAGCCACCAGAATATGACAAGGTCTAAGAAATTATTCAAACGCTTAAAAATAACAAAGCGGCAGGTGTAGACGAAATACCTGCAGAGTTATTTAAGACCGGCGCCGAGGAATTGTGCAAAATATGGACTGGTGAGCTTACGCCCAATGACTGGAACCTGTGTCCAGTTTTTAAGAAAGTATACCCTGCAGTCTGCGCAAACTATCGAGGAGTAAGTCTCCTTCCAATCGCATATAAAATCGCATCTCGCGTATTGTGTAATAGACTGAAACCATATATATATACAAATGTTAAAACAGAGGCAAAAAGCTATAACTTATTTTCTGTCCTATAAAAATTGGAACATCCAGTATCCCGACGGTTGAATCTTTTCAAAAACAAGGAAAAACGTTAACTTCGGTAGAACCGAAACTCAAATACCGATACACGAAACTTTTATTAGTTCATGTATGACTATCAGTGGCGTAGATTATGTTCCGCGAAGGTGTTGGGTGGGGACAACTCAAGTTGGGGCTTAAATTAAAATGCTGATATAATATTTTTTATAATAATTTAAAAAAAAAAAAGTGGATATTGAGTTTGTATGGTGTTTATGTTATAGAGGCCTGATCTTTGTCAAATCGGTAGTGTATTCCTAGGATGGCAGTAGAATGATTTTACCCTGATTGGAGTGCATACATTTATAAATAAGAACTATTTTCATACAAAAACTCAAAAATGGCCTCTATGTTTGTATCTAAAAATGGGCGTGGCACTTTGGGTTTGATATTGGATGACATAAGCAGTGCTTTTACCTAATTTGCAGTAAATACATCATAAATAATAACTATTTTCAAACCAAAAGTCGTAAAAAGGGCAAGTTTTTATAGGGGGATATACCTATAAATGGGAGCTGCCTAGGATCAAAAAAGATTAAGTTTGAAATTTCAAGTCAATATAATTTAAACTTTCGCATTACAACAGACGGACAGATAGACGGACATGGCTAAATCGATTCGTATCGTCGAGCTGATCAATCATATACATATGCCTCCTTTAATGCGTCACAAATTTTCGACAAACTGATTATACCCTTCATTAGTATTGCCTTTAAACAACATTTAAAGTTCAACAATCACTGAAAATATAAGACTTTTGCGGAAATCGGAGTTTCCTTTTTTCTATGAAAACATTTTTGTTTAATTTTTTTTAGTTATGAAAATGAAAAAGGATGTGGTTAAAATATGAATTAGTGCAATGTACATTTATGAATTTGTCTTCAGTAGTTGTGTACACTATTATTGCGTTAAGTGAGTATAAGGTACGATTATGCGTTGGCTTAATTTTTTCCTTAAATAAATCTGTTTTTGGTTTTAGTAAATTTTTACTTTCTGAATATATTCGATATTTTTATTGTAAACGATAGCTTATGTTATGTTCAGTTAGATCTAAAACATAGATCCGAACATACTCCTACTTATGTTTAATTAACTCAACAACTCAATTGAAACAAGGAAAAACGTTAACTTCGGTGGAACCGAAGCTGAAATACCCGTTACACAACACTTTTAATAGTTTATATGTTCACCAGGTGCTTAGATTAAATTTCACGATGAATTTGGTCAAATTTGTATGGAGGCTTTATGTTATATTTGCCCGATCCTTACCATATAGAAAGTATTCACTTAGGTGGACATTGGAATTGATTTTACCAAATTTAATTGAATTCATTCAGAAATAGTAAATGTTTTGATATAAAAACTCGAAAATGGGCGGTAAGTTTGTATGGAGGCTATACATAAAAATGGGCGTGGCGCCTTAGATTTAATATTACCCTATTTGGATTAAATATATTCATAAATAATACGTATTTTCATACAAAAAATCGAAAAAAGCATTAAGTTTGTATGGGGGCTATATCTGAAAATAGGCGTGGCAACATTCTTTTGATATTGGATGCCATTACAAGTGTTTTTACCCTATATTGTAGTAAGAGCATTTATAAATAATAACTATTTTCATACAAAAAATCGAAAAAAGTGGTAAGTTTGTATGGGGGCTATATCTGAAAATGGGCGTGGCACCTTGGTTCTGGTATACAAAGTAACTAGAAGCACAAAAAGCTTAAGTTTAAAATTTCAGGTCAATATCTTTAAAACTTTCTGAGTAACAGCCATCGCAACAGACAGACAAACGGACAGACAGACAGACGGACATGGCTAAATCGATTCGTCTCATCGAGCTGATCAATAATATATATACTTTATGGGGTCTCCGATGTCTCCTTCAATGCGTTGCAAACTTTCGGACAAACTGAATATACCCGTTTACACTTTGTGTAACGGGTATAAAAATTTCAAAGACTTTACAAAATTTATCAAATATGTTTAGATGGATTGGTTATTTTGTTTGTAAATTTTGACGATGTGAACATCTGTGAACAAGTAGTCTAGATTGATCTGCGCAGATCAAATAACTGTAAAAATAAATTGACGAAAGTTTGTATGATTTCTATTTTCGATTTTAATCATTTTAGAAAATGCGTTACTTACAACGAGTTACAATAAACAAATTTAATCACGCAAAGATCTGAAACCACGCTGCTACAGTCCTACAGTCCAGAATGTTAAGCAGCACTGATCCAAGTTTTTTAGAAAACCCGCTTTGGATATAAACATGTAATGCAAAGATATCAATCGTCAGTGTAACTCATACACCACCATATCTGTTAAAAAAGTATGTATAGAAATGTGGCTTGATTCAATCCAATCCAATCTTTTCGCTCGTACACTTGTTTCGCCGGAACCAGTGCATATAATTCGCCTTACTATATCGATGTCGTTATATAGCTGGTAGAGCTTGTCAATCATGCGAATACGGTACCGTTGTCCACTTTGATAGGTTCAAAGATTTTACGAAGAATTTTTCTCTCAAACGATCCCAACGCCGATTTATCAGCTTCTGACATGACTTATGATTCTGAGCCATTCATCAGGACCGGAAATTTTTTGTTGTTCTGTTTAAAACTCTTCTTTACATTTGCTTACCGAAACCAAAGTAGCATAGGTAAGCCTGATTGATACTCAGATTCTTTACGGCGTATTGTTAATCTGCGAGTAGATACCAAGAATTTCGTCTTACACTCGTTGACCTCTAGCCCTATTAAGCGGGACTCCTTTTGAATCTCACTAAAAGCCCTGCTGACTGCACGATGATTATGCAACAAAGTTCGTTTAAAAAAATACTAGACGTATGATTAAAGTAAGGACATTTGCGCAGTATATTCTCTATCAGAACATTAAAGAAATCACTCGACAACGTATCACTCTGTCTAAAGCCTCTTGGTATCAAAGTGTTTGGATAGATTTTTAACTACCCTGACAACATACAGACGCAAACGATCTTTGCAAGGATACCACGTTTAGTGGCTTAGAACATTGATATTATTGGCGTGTCAAAAGCGGCTTTCAAGTCGACTAATAGGTTGTGTGTGTGTCGATTTGTTTCTCATTGTTTTTTTTTAGAATCTGGCGTAGTGTAAATATAGAGTCAATGGTCGACTCCTTCGGTCTAAAACCGCACTGGTATTGTCCAACCACACCTTGTACGTATAGTATGAATCTGTTACACATAGTGTAAACGGGTATATTCAGTTTGTCCAAAAATTTGTAACGCATTGAAGGAGGCATCGGAGACAAAGTATATATATTCTTGATCAGCTCGATGAGACGAATCGATCTAGCCATGTCCGTCTGTCTGTCCGTCTGTCTGTCTGTTTATTTCAACGCGATTTACTGGGAGACTATATTTAAATAATATTATATTTGAAACTCAAGATTTTCTCGGGAACCATTAGGTAAAGTTCGAACATGAAAGTGCCACGTTTTTAGATATAGCCCCCATACAAACTTACTACCACCCCTTTTTTTTTTTCGTGGTTTTTTGATTTTTAAAACTATTTTTATTTGCTGTGTAATAATCTTTGGGAATTCTTAATTTAAAAAATAGTTGTGACATCGTCTACAAATGTTAAAGATTTTAAATCGATATCAGCCATATGTGGTGCTCAAATAGAAGGAATAAAAATTGAACCAGAGCAAGGTACGCAAAGATCGGCCAGTGAGCTTAATAGTATCTGCTATTTTTTTTTATCAACTTTTTTTTTGCAAAATTCTTGAAATAAGTACGAATCATTTAGCAAATAATGAAAATGTGATATTTTTGTCGCAGCAGTTCTGGAAAACTCAATTCTTATACACGCACAATTGTTGCTCTAGCAGACACACCACACAAACACACCACACAAACTCACATACTAACATCTCATACTATGGATAGCAACGTTTCCAATTGCGTTGACTTTAGCAATTTTCGTGGAGTTCTCAAACAAAGAGAATAAAAAATAGAAAAATACTTGCATGTGTTCAGAAGTATACATATATACGAGTATACATAAATACATATACGCGCATACACATATACATATACATAAATAAGTCTGTTTGTACCATATGTGTTCGTCCAACTGGAACTGGTTTCTATAAGCGTCGACGTATATAAAGCGCCGGCATATTGAAGCTTTGCTCATTCAATTTTGATTTTCCAGTTTTGTTGCATCACTGACAAACTCTCGGATCTTCAACGAAACTATAAACATCCTACTTAAACGAATTTAAAGGACAAATAAAAACACCAAACCAAAAACAAATATCTGTGTGCAATAGAAATATATTTAAATAATTTTTAAAGTTAAACTTTTTAATTCAAAGTTCCAAGAAACTACAACTAAAATCCTTTAAAAATGGTAAGTTTATTATCTCCAAAATGAAAATGAAATGCGGAAAAGTGGTAAAGTGAATAAGAACAAAAAAAAAAAAAAATAAATAAAAAAAAAAAAAAAAAAAAACATGTTGACTTCGGAAGAACAAAACTCTTATTACCCGTCACACAACATATAAAATCGTGAATGAAAAATAAAATTTCAAATTAAATTTTAAAGCTTTAAAATTTGTAAGTGCTCGTTCAGACATGCAAAAATTGCAAGAAAATTAAAGGAAAATGAAAATGCAAATAAAAATTGCACTTTGAACAAAATATTTATGTATGCGTCCGAGCGCACCAGAAGACGACTAAATGCAAAAGTAGCCTTAAGCTGACAAAAGGAAAACTTCTTCTATAAAATTCTAAAAACTGAGTGAATGAATTGAGCGGGTCCAAAGGGACTGTGACAAAGGAAATAGACACATGACTCTTCTCGTCGGTCAAAGCTTTCGACAAACTTTTAATACCCATTTTACTCTAGATTTGACTTATAAATGTGCGCAACAGTGTTATGATGTTTATTTGAATCTGATATGTATGCGATACAGTGAAAGTCTGCATTTGTAAAGCGAAAATAAAGTACGCCCCGCTAAAAACTTGTGTAAATACAAAAGGGTATATTAAATTTGTGCAAATGTGATAGACCCTATATATTCTTGATCAGTATTGAAAGGGGAGTTGAGCTAGCAATGTCCGTCCGTCTGTCATGCTGTCTGCCACATTATTGAAACATAGACTCTACTGAGCCGTCAAGTGTTCACTTACAAACGAATTTTCCCTAGTCCTATTTTAAGTGGTACCTCTCATACAAATCTACTCCAAAAATTTTGGGGTTTTGCATAAAAACTTCTTTGTTTCTCCGAGAAATTGAAGGTTTTTTTTTGTAGGTACTCTTTTTTTTATTCAATCTTCGCAGCAAATAAATAGAAGATGTTTCACTAAATTTGTAAGTTTTTAATCTAAATTATGAAAAATGGTATCCAATTTATATATATGGATTATTATGGATTTTTATTTACGTGTACCCTATCCGATTTCAACCTTGCTTATATACACTATATGACAAATTGTTTAACTATCTATCTATTACCTGAGGCTCAGTGGGGGACCCAAAATAATTTTTTTAACCTATTTTTAAAAATAATTTTTATTTGTTTTGTATTAGTTTTTTATTACTATATAGGTGAGAACTGAGACGCATTTTTTTTTAAATTTTGACCTGGCCTTATGGTGCCTTGAAACCAGAAAAGCCATATCTTTGAAATGAGACTGGATAGCAAACACATTTGAAAGATGATTCAATAATATTTTTTAAGTGTTCAAGGGGGATTCCGAAATTTAATTTATGAGGGGGTAACGAGGCACACCGAATTCAGCTAGTGCAATACAAAATAAATGTTTTACTTATTTAAGTAAAGCAATGATGATTTTGTTGTCATCTGAGCGTATAAAATGCTTATGTGTAATAAATACATAAATCTCTTAAAAAAACAAAACAAAAATTATCAGACAATACTTATTTACATACATATGTATACTCGTACATATAGAATGTTTTGTTTAGGTGTGCCGTATATTACTTTGGGTTTAAAATTCATTCGCACAATCAACTAAATATTTTCTTTTTTTCATAGAAACAGATAATCTTATTTATTGAAAGACTGCTTCTTATTCTTATGTTTATTTTTTAACAGACATCTTAAGTAGTATGTTTGTTTTTTAACTCATGAATTCAAATCAATTAAACAATTAAATGAATTGTTTTGCGAGTCTTATACCCATAGTCCTATAACCCTGACTTCGTCACACAAGTGAGTCATTGAAAAGTATCCTATGTACATATTCTCATTGCTCATTGAACCCGTAACACATAGTGTAAACGGGTATATTCAGTTGGTCATAAAGTTTGTAATGAACTAAAGAACACGTCGTTTACCCCATAAATACTATATATTCTTGATTAACTCGATAGAGGAGTCGATCTATCCATGTCTTTCCGTTAGTCTGTCTGTCTATAGTTGTGCGATTCATTCGCTTAGTTTTAAAGATATTGAAATTCGAAACTTAAGCTTTTTCGTGTGGCGGGTATTTATGCTTCGGTTCCACCGAAGTTAACGTTTTTCCTTGTTTTTTTTTAATTTTTACATATAAATTCACATACTCGTGCATATCTACGAGAATGTAATATTATTTATAGATACGAGAGGCGTTTAATATGTTTTTATAATTGTTAAAAAACAAAACAAAACAATGCTTTGGAAGTGTGTTTTGATTCAAAAATATATATAATATATTTTCATAAATTACTTTTGTGGACGTCTGTCTGATCTCCATTTGTAAGGATGAGCAATATTAATTATATATTCGAGTGTGTATAGTATACAGTATACATATGTGTGTACCATGAATGTTTATTATTCATTTAACTTCAAGAAAACAATAAAGTCAGATAAAGTGTGATATTAGTTTCACAAAAAATGAATACTCGGGTTTACTTGTTGACAAGCTTATTGCAAATGATGTTGCTATGAACAGGGGGAGAACGATGTTATATGGGGCGTCCACACATTAGCTCTACCGTGAAGCTAATTCGAACGAAATTATCTATAAGAAGAGCCACTTTTTTATACCCGTTACACAAAGTATAAATGGTTATATTCAGTTTGTCAGAAAGTTTGTAACGCATTAAAGGAGACGCCGTAGACCCTATAATGAGCTGCAACTCGAAACTTTTTCTTTTCTCCGACCCAGGTAGTTTGTATGTTAAATTCAGACTGCCACGCCCACACTTTACCACCCAAATTAATACTTCGTATATCATCCAATGTAGAAACCAAGGTGCCACTCCCTTTTATAGGTATAGCCCCCATACAAACTTACCGCCCATTTTCGAATTTTTGTATGAAAATAGGTATTATTGATGAATGTATTTACTTCAAATTGGCATAAAACACATCTAATACCATCTTTTGTACACAACACCGACATGGTACGGATCGGGTCATTATAACGTAACTTACCTCTTTTTGACGGATATATTCAAGAAAATTATTGTTATATCCGTATTTTTAGCTTAAAATTTTATACTAATATTGTGTCTAAACTGGAGTTGTACCATACCATTGACCCTAACCCATCCCATCGATGTCCCATAACGTTTTTCCTTGTTGTAATTAAAATCGTCGCCTTCCTTCCTTCCTTCCTCCCTCCTTGTTAATCAGCTAAATGAGAAGAGTCGATCTAGGAATTTCAAGTATCTAAAGTCTAGTAGGCACTTTAGAATTGTTGTCAAACTATATATATAAATATAAAAGCTTCTTCCTATTTCCGAATATACTTAGAGATCATTTTGGTAGGTGATCGCAATTTGAATGGTAACTCACATAAAAGTTTGCTTGTCTTTCTATAATTTTTTTGCTTTTGAACAAAACTGTTGTTTCACACAAATATGTATCTACATATAAATGTTTACATATAGTATGTACAAGTACATATGTGTACATACGTATAGGAAGTATATAAAAGAATACCGCCTGAATTGCAGCAAAGTGTTCGCGTGCTTATATTCCATTGTAGAAATTTAGTATTCAGACTGAAATGATTCGCTTTTATTTGCTCTTCGGACTTTTGTGACTCACCCAAATGTATAATTTTTATATATAAGGTTCGTTGTTTTTTTGCAGTCCTACAAACAGTTTTTTAAAAAATTTATATAAAATATTAATCTGTAAGAGACAGGACACACCTAAGTATGACAGCATAAAAACCAAAATACTTTTTGATGTCATTGGGGCGGACTACTGTAAATTGAGTAACGGTTGAACGACGCAACGACACAATTCATTTAATTGACAATAAAAAGGAATGAAAAATTAAAATACTATCACTTACGTTCCCTGTGGGATTTGGCAGAAACCGACCAGACAATGCATTGATATCTATGATAATGATAACGTTATAACCACACTTGTGTTCACAAGCGGAATAACTTTTTAATAAAATATTGTGTTGGAGCTGTCTATTATTCATCACAGAGGCACTTTCGATTTCATACGAAGGTTTAGCATTTTTCTCAAAAATTTCAATTTTATTACTCTTCTTACAACATATAAGCTATTCTTCATCTGAAAGTCGGCATCGGAATATGAAATATTCAAACTGAAATTTTGCTTTAAAACTTTGCCCCACACAAAATTGTAGGTTTGTCCATATTTTCTTGTTAAATATTTATATAAATTAACAAACATAAAAATATTCTGTCTTCCTCTCTCTCTAAATCTTACTAAATATTTTTAAGACAAAGAAACAAAAAAAAATTATAAAAAATGTTAATGGCATAGAACTCATTAAGTAAATCTTTTTGTTTTTTCTTTTAAAGAGGGAATGCATCTCTGTACACATTGGTCAAGCTGGTGTTCAAATCGGCAATGCTTGTTGGGAGCTTTACTGTTTGGAGCACGGTATCCAACCTGATGGACAGGTATGTCAAAGTACAAAAATAAAATAATAATAATAAATAACAAAAATCGCAATTTAACCGGAAATTAAATTTTTAGATGCCATCCGATAAGACTATTGGTGGTGGCGATGACTCATTTAATACGTTCTTCAGTGAGACTGGCTCCGGCAAGCATGTTCCACGTGCTGTTTTTGTCGATTTGGAGCCAACCGTTGTTGGTGAGTAGGCATTAGATGATGCGAAAGACAATTTATTGACACTCGCTATGAGTTTTTTAATTGTTTCATTTTTATATTAAAATATTTTATTTATTACAAAAGATGAGGTGCGTACTGGAACTTACCGCCAACTCTTCCATCCCGAACAGTTGATTACCGGAAAAGAAGACGCTGCCAACAATTATGCACGCGGTCATTATACGATTGGAAAAGAAATCGTAGACTTGGTGCTTGATCGTATTCGTAAATTGGCCGATCAGTGCACTGGTCTTCAAGGTTTTCTAGTATTCCATTCGTTTGGTGGTGGCACCGGCAGTGGTTTTACTTCGTTGCTCATGGAGCGTCTTTCTGTTGATTATGGCAAAAAATCAAAGTTAGAATTCTCTATTTATCCAGCACCACAGGTATGGTGTTTCTTTTTTTTTTAAAATAATTAATTTATTTAGAACAACATAGTTGGATAGTTAATTAATTTGTTTTTGTTTTTTGTGTAGGTGTCTACTGCGGTTGTTGAGCCATACAATTCAATTCTCACTACTCATACAACTCTGGAGCATTCAGACTGTGCCTTTATGGTTGACAACGAGGCCATTTACGATATCTGTCGTCGAAATTTGGACATCGAACGTCCCACCTACACAAATCTTAATCGATTAATTGGACAAATTGTTTCCTCAATTACCGCATCGCTGCGTTTTGATGGTGCTCTTAACGTCGACTTGACCGAATTTCAAACTAACTTGGTCCCCTACCCACGCATTCACTTCCCCTTGGCTACATACGCTCCAGTCATTTCAGCGGAAAAGGCATACCATGAGCAATTAACCGTTGCTGAGATAACCAATGCATGTTTCGAACCAGCCAACCAGATGGTTAAATGCGATCCACGTCGCGGCAAGTACATGGCTTGTTGTATGCTTTATCGTGGTGATGTTGTTCCAAAAGATGTGAATGCTGCTATTGCTACTATAAAGACAAAGCGCTCCATTCAGTTCGTCGATTGGTGTCCTACCGGTTTTAAGGTCGGCATCAACTATCAGCCACCCACAGTGGTGCCCGGTGGTGATTTAGCCAAGGTACAACGTGCTGTATGCATGTTGTCGAATACCACAGCAATTGCTGAGGCATGGGCACGTCTTGATCATAAATTTGATCTGATGTACGCCAAGCGAGCTTTTGTTCATTGGTACGTTGGAGAAGGCATGGAAGAAGGTGAATTTTCAGAGGCACGTGAAGATTTGGCCGCCTTGGAAAAGGACTACGAAGAAGTTGGCATCGATTCAACAGAGGCTGACGTTGGAGAGGGCGATGAGTACTAAACTCTTGCAACGGATAACTTGATGATTTCACCTTGATATTTCTTACACCTTCATATTATTTGAATTATTTTATTCGCCAAATATTTCTACTCTTTCAATTAAAACATTAAAATGAATTTATACCATTATTAATAATAACTTATACACTGGAATTTTAACATAAAAAGCTTTAAACAAACAAAAAACGTTTACATTTTTTTTTTTTTTGACTCAATAGACACCTCTATACGTGTTCATTACGTTGAAATCATTTCGTGAGAAGCCACCTTATATTTTATGCATATTGGAGAAATACTCGTACATGTATTCGATAGTTACGCTAATGCAATGCGATAGAATGACTGTCAATAAAACAAAATTGTTTGTTAAATATGGAAAATATCGATGAAGTAATGTGTAACTGGGTGGGTCAAACTTTTTCTTTACCAAACGTATAACAGAAAATTCTAAAAAACTATTCTAAGGAACCATAGGGTAAAGTCAAATCTAACCTCCGCAGTTTAAAGAGGTTAAAATTTCTTAAAAATACAATATACATACCTTTAAATGGCATATTACGCTAGTTTACAACAAAAGAGCTGATTTCCGATGGATATAATTCCATTTGTTTTGGGTCGTAAATTTCAAAAATAACCGCCAAAAATTCAGGTCATACATTTTCACATTGAATTGTGGAGGTTCAAATTTGACTTTGGAACTGTAAACCCTATGGTCAACTCTCTACAAATTTCCTTAAGATGGTATTCCTTTATACGCTTTAATTGCTCTAATTAATTGCATTCGATTTGCATTATTTTTGTTGAATGATTTATTCCGAATTATTTTTATATAATAGTAATTTTTTTCCAAGTAGTCCTGCTTACAAATAGTAATTGACTAAAAGTATGAGCGAAAAAGAATGAATCTATACTTACTGCGCAGAGAAGTATTCAACTAGTGGTACATAAAAAACTATAAATTTGCCTATCCCGGCTTTAAATTTTTTATACCCGCAACACATAGTGTAAGCTTTTGTCAATCCTAGGTCTTAATTTTTGTATACCCGCCACAAATATCAGTTTGTCGAAAAGTTTGTAACGCATTGAAGAAGACGTCGTAGACCCCATAAAGTATATATATTCATGATCAGCTGGATGAGACGAATCGATTTAGCCATGTCCGTCTGTTTGTCTGTCTGTTTATTTCTACGCTTTTTTAGGTGAAGATATGAAGATATTCAGCTAAAAATTGGAACTTAAGGTTATCTCGGCAATGACTACTTTGTATGTTAAAAGCAAGGTGCCACGCCCCCATACAAACTTACAGCTTTTTAAAATTTTTTCTATGAAAATTCTTCTTATTTATGAATGTGTTCACTTCAAAATGGGTGAAAACACTTTTAAAGTAATCTAATGTCAAAATCAAGGACCTACGCCCATTTTCAGGTATAACCCCCAATCAAACTTACCACTCTTTTCATTTTTTGTATGAAAGTAGTTATTATTTATGAATGCATTTACTTTTAATTGGTTAAAAACACTTCTTATGTCATCCAATATCAAAACCAAAATGCCACGCCCATTTCTAGGTATAGTCCCCATACAAATATACCGCCCATATTGGTGTTTTTAAATGAAAATAGTTCTTATTTTTGAATATATTCGCTCTAATCTGGGTAAAATCATTTCTACTGTCATCCTATGTATATACTACCTATTTGACAAAGATCGGGTCACTATAACATACAGACCCCATACAAACATACCTTCCATTTTATTTTTTTCAAGAAAAGTATTGTTATATCTTAATTTAAACCTTAAAATATTATATATATGCTTATAATTGGAGTCCTAACTAGAGTTTTCCCCACCCAACGCCTTGCGGAATATATTCTACGTCACTGATGATCATTTATGAACTAATTACAGTTTTGTGTGGCGGGTATTTGAGCTTCGGTTCTACCGAAGTTAACGTTTTCCTTGTTTTATTATGTTAAGTTTATTGTATTAATTTTTTGTTATTACTTGTTTCAATTTTAGTCAAGATTTTATTATTTACTAGCGAACCGCCCGGCTTCGCACCCGATCGCTGCTAAATTCAAAGTGCTATACGAAGAACTGCGGCCTCCGACGCGCTATTTATAGGCACGCTGCAGCCAACCGGTACCGCCGCAAACGTTGCGTCCCGCAAATTTTAAATCTGTAATATGTATTACGTTGTACGGGCGTTTCGTCTGCTCTTTCAGCTCTTTTCTTTTTCGCATCTGCTGTGTTTTGTGCAATTTCAGTTCTCTTTGATGGCTTTTTTACTATTTGCTTTTTTTTATGTTTGCAGCGCAACCAAAATAGGCTGAGGCTTACTTAAAAACATACTAAAATATATATATATATATATACATATATACAATATATATATTGCAGCATTTACATAACGCGTAAACAAATGATTTTATAATTCACAATTAGTTTTTAAAATAATTTACATTAAATAAAAGTAATTTTTACCGGCTTTATTTATTTTTTTTTTTTTGATTTTCATTTTTCTTTTCTACTATTGACAGACGTGGATATTTGAGCTCTAGAATCAAATCATGTCGCAGCTGAATTACGTAAAAGGTATATCCAGAAAGCGCAAATTGAAGAAAATTTGGCAGCGCTCTATATGCATAGCGGACAAAAGTAGCTTTAACAGAATAATAAAGGAAAGTTAAGACCAAACTTTGTGAACTAAAAAAATTAAGCAATTGCTTAGCTTGATATTGTATTCCAATTTTTGTTTTTTTTTTTTTTTTTACAAATTTTTTTCGGAGCAGGATCCATTATGGCCTGCCGCTTCAGTATAGTTTTATTGGCACGCTGTTCCAGGGCTTTGTTAGCTGATGATAAAGAAAACCACTCACATGACAAATCCATTAGTGAGTCAGTAGAGTCACTATTCCGTGATCCAGATGATGGCACCGGGACGGAGCCTACCTTAGGAGCCTTCCTTGGGTCTTTGTATGGAGTTGATTTAATATCCTTTTTGGCGGTAATCGTCTTCCGGGAGGATGCCCGGGTAAGCATAAAATTGATATATAATTAGTTATTGCTTCCTGTTCTTTGCGATATTAGAAACAACACCGAAAAATTTTTTTTAATTTTCCTTTTTTTAAATTATTTATATTAATTATTTTTGTAGAGCTTTGAAGTTGACACTTTTTCAGATTTCATAAATATGTTTAAAGTTTCTTCAGTGAAATGCTCAACATAAATAAATAATTAAAAAAAAAAAAAAAAAAAACTGTCTTAACGACAACAATTAAATGGATTTACAAAATGAAAAAATAACGTTGGTGCAAATGCAATTTGCCTATCTTATGAATGTCAACTATATTTACTACCTAAATGGTAAATCCAACAGTCTTTTTCCCGTTGTACTATTTTCCAATAAGTTCAGCGCCAGGTGATTAGGATGGTCGTGCAACCTCTTGATGTATTTACTGCTGATCTTATGGAGTTGTTCCAAAACTGTAGGAACATTCCCTATGTAGCGTGCTGTTTCGTACATACCAAGGAGCATCAGCTAATTGCCTTAGAATTTTATTTTTCATTCTCTGGATTCTTTTTAAATTATGTCCAAATTGGAACAATCATTGTTTTGTAAAGAAGCACTTTGTTTGATAAGCAGAGTATGCCCCTCTTTGCTCAAAAGTCATGTGAACAGACTTTTCATTGTTATTCGATATATTCCATCGATGAAACCAGGAAGAAAACTCATTTAAGTATTCTTGCAAGATGTTTGAAGCTTCGACATGATGAGGATCAGTTGCTAAAATTGTTGTATCATCAGCAACCTGTGCCAACCTGAACATTGTCATTAGCAGAAGTAGGCATATCTGCAGTATAAATTGTGTAGAGCACAGGTCCTTATACACTGCCTTGTGGAACACCTGCTCCAATTAGACGGATCGTATATACCTCACTTCTTACTACCACTCGAAAAGCTCTTTCCTTGAGGTATGATGCAAAAAGAGGAAAAAATGCGCTGGGAGCCATTTTTTCAACTTGAAAAGTAGCCCATCGTGCCAGACTCTATCAAAAGCTTGTTTTACATCAATAAATACTGCAGAACAATATTGAAAATTTTCCTGGGCATCGATGATTTTCGAAATTACACGATGACACTGCTCTGGAGTTCCATGATGATTCCGAAATCCGAATTGATGATCCGGTACTATATTAAGTCTCTCGAGCACTGGTAACAATCTTCCAAGAAAAAGTCTTTCAAAAATTTTTGAAAATTTTGAAAGTAAACTTATCGGTCGGTTGGATGTGACCAGATTTTCAGGTTACCAGGTTTGGGGATCATCACAATCTCAGCACACTTCCATTGGGAGGGAAAATGGTAAATGCGAAGCATGGTATTTTTGAATGATTTTTTTCCTAAGTGTCACCATTCCTGAGATATCTTGATTTTAGGAGTCACATTATACACGATATGCCCACATTTCCCCGCCACCTGTGAGGTAGTGTATTCGCCGAGTTTTTTTTTACAGTGGTTTCCCCCGAGGGCCTACTCCACTAACTAAACAACTGTCATGATAATTTTATGATAATTTAAGCGAACAACACCCGTCAAGTTTAAGTTATCACCTTATTTCTTTTAGATACTTTAATCAGATTTATACTCTACTTCGACAGTCATGTATTCTTCGATTTCTTCTTCTTCCTCTTCCTCTTGCTGGATGTTTACAAATTGTTCACTTCTATCGAAGTTAACGTTTTTCCGTTTTTTTATACCCGTTACACATAGTGTAAACGGATATATTCAGTTTGTCCAAAAGTTTGTAGCGCATTGAAGGAGGCATCGGAGACCCCATAAAGTATATATATTCTTGATCAGCTCGATGAGACGAAACGATCTAGCCATGTCCGTCTGTCTGTCTGTCCGTCTGTTTGTTGCTATGCGATTCATTCGCTTAGTTTTAAAGATATTGAACTGAAATTTTTAATTTAAGCTTTTCTCGGCAACGATTAGGTTAAGTTCGAAAATGAGAGTGCCACGCCCATTTTTAGGTATAGCCTCCATACAAACTTACTGTTTTTTTGGATTTTTTTTTATAAAAATAGTAATTATTTATGAATGTATTCGCTCCAAAAAGGGTAAATGCACTTCCTTTGTCATCCAATGTCAAAACCAAGGTGCTACGCCTATTTTTAGGTATAGCCCCCCATACAAACTAACCGTTTTTTTCGATTTTTTGTATGAAAATAGTTATTATTTATGCCTATATTCAGTCCAAATTAGGTAAAAGCACTTCTACTGTCATACAATGTCAAATCTCATGTGCTACGCCCATTTTTACGCATAACCCCCATACAAACTTACCGCCCATTTTCGACTTTTTGTATGAAAATGGTTAATTTTTAGGAATGTCTTCACTCCAAATGGCCTAAAAACACACCTTATATCATCCCATATCAAAGTCAAGGTGCCACGCCCATTTTTGGCATAGGCCCCACACAACGTGAGTTGTATCAAACCATTGACCCCGTCCCATCCCATCTCGAAGTTCTTTTTAAGCCACTGATGATAACACATTAACAATACAAACTTACCAAAAATATTCGAATTTTCGTATTAAAATAGGTATTATTTATGCATGTATTCACTCTAAATTGGGTAAAAACTCTTCTTATGTCATCCAAAGTCGAATCCAAGGTGCCACGCCCATTCCTAGGTATAGCCCCCAGACAAATTTACCGCACATTTTCGAATTTTTGTATGAAAATAGGTATTATTTATGAATATATTCACTCAAAATTGAATAAAAACACTTCTAACGACATCCGATATCAAAAACAAAGTACCACGCCCATTTTTAGGTGTAGCCCCCACACAAATTTACCGCTCATTTTTCAATTTTTGAATAAACATTGGTATTATTTATGAATTTATTTACTTCAAATTGGGTAAAAACACTTCTTATATCATTCAATTCCAAAACCAAGATGCCACGCCCATTTTTATGTATAGCCCCCATATAAACTCACCGATTTTTTTAACTTTTTGTATGAAAAATTAATTTTTTTCGTCTATATATTTATAAATGTATTTGAGCCACTGATGATCACACATAAACTATTCAAAGATTCGTGTGGCGGGTATTTATGCTTCGGTTCCACCAAAGTTAACGTTTTTCCTTGTTTTCAATCATGTCACGGTTTTAATTATAGCCGGAAAAGCTTTTCCTCTTCCATCTTGCTCTTGAACCAGGTTTTGATTCTACGAAGTGAACAAAGAGATCGCTCGACAGGCGCTGTTGTGTATTGCAACGCACTTAAAATCGATATACATTTAATTATTGTTGGTAGAGGTTTGTTTGCTTCCCATAAGTAGATCAATAACTTTAATGTTCTTTAAATCTTTTTCGCACCAATTATTTTTCTTCCACAAATTATACCAAAGAATCAATTCACCACCGACATCACAATCATACATTTGCTGGAGATTCATTAAATATTTATGTTCCTCTTGACTAGAGTATTTGATTATATGAAATAGATATAATCGAGATGGAAAATCGTAGTTGCAAGGAGATCGGGAGTGAATCAAGATACGGTATAATCATTTAGGTTAGGTGCTGGAGGATAAACTCGAGTAAACTTTTTTATTTTTTGTAATGTATTGAATGCCGCCTTCTTTTCAGCCTATGTACTATTGTTTTCAGAACGTAGTAAGAAAAATCGTTTCAAATAGCCTGGGAATTAGGAATCGGGCCATTTTTTTCCCTTAAGTGTAGGATCCTAACTGAAATCTATGCCAAATTTGAGACCATAGCGTCAGTAGTTAATAAGGCACGCGTGTTTTCAGTCAACAACATAAAAACATTTTTCGGCTTCCATTGGCGTGTTTTTTTTGGACTGGCTCCCCTGGCAGGATTGGCCCTCATCTCCAGTAAAAATGCGTTTGATTGCACTATGATAGTCCGAAATCACAAACTCTAACACGACGAACAAATTGAGTTTCGGTACCAAACGAGATGAGACGCGTTTGAGACCTAATTGGTCTTTCATCGATTGAATTGAACCAAGTGATACGTTGTTGATTTCAACAATGTCTTTAATTTTCAATCGACGATTTTTGAGCACTAAATCCTTGATCTGGTTGACGTGATTCTCCTCGGTAGACATGGATGGACGATCAGGACGCTCATCGTCTTTGACGCGTTCTCTTCCTTCTTTGAATAATTTGAACCAATCAAAAACGACAAAACATTATCACCAAATGCTTTTTTTTATAACATATCCAATGTTTGGGTAGCCAAAACACCATTTAAAATACAAAATTCAACAAAAATTTTGAATTTTTTCACTCATTGTAAAAATAGATTTTATTTTTTTATACCCGCCATACATAGTGTGAAGGGTATTTTCAGTTTGTCGGAAAGTTTGTAACGCATTAAAGGAGGCGTCGAAGACCCCATAAAGTATATATATTATTGATTAGCTCGACGAGACGAATCGATTTAGCCATGTCCGTCTGTCTGTTGCAATGCGTTTTTCTCGGAAAGTTATAAAGATATTGACCTGAAATTTTAAACTTAAGCTTTTTGTGCTCCTTGGCAGTTTGTATGTCAGAACCAAGGTGCCACGCCCATTTTTAGATATAGCCCCCATACAAACTTACCACTTTTTTTTTTTTTTTGTATGAAAATAGTTATTATTTATGAATGTATTTACTGCAAATAATTCAAAAACACTTCTAATGGCATCCAATATTAGAGCCCCCATACAAACTTTAAGCTTTTTTCGATTTTTTGTATGAAAATAGTTATTATTTATGAATGATTTAACTACAAATTGGGTAAAAACACTTCTAATGGCATCCAATATCAAATGAAAGGTGCCACGCCCATTTTTTGATACTGCCCCGATACAAAAATAGCGACAATGTTTCAGGTTTTGTATGAAAATAGTTCTAATTTATGGATATACGAGGTGTGTACAAAATCCAAACTGGTGTTTTTTAAAATGACTTATTTATCATGATTACTGTTTTCCTCATGAATATAGACCCCATACAAACTCACCTTCTCCATTTTTTTTTTTCTTAACCAGAAAATCATTCCCCAGAATGTTCTCGTGTGGCTTGGGTATTTGAGCTTCACGGTGCTACAAGCGAAGTTGCAACGTTTTTCCTTGGATTTTTATTATAGTTACGAGCATTAGTGCAGTTTAAAAAAAACAATTGTATCAACACAGACTCACATGAGACAAAAACCTTTCAAAAGAATTAATCGAAAAAATATTAGTTTTAAGTATATGTGGCAAAATTATATTACTATTTGATTGACTATATCCGTGTGGAAAGGTCGACCAGGACGTGTCGAACTCTCTTGAGCCATCTTATGTTAATATTAGTAGATAGAGGCAAAGCACTAATTCAGATTGATGTGGTCTCTAAAACTCCCGACTAACTCGGGTCTGTGCTAACTCAGCTATTTCATCCGCTTCAACGGCGTCAGCATTTTTAACGTCGGAAATTATTAGGCTTTTATTAAAAAATTTTTTTTGTTTTTAATTTGTAGTGAGGAAGAAAAAAGAATTTTTTTTTTTGTGGTTTTCAATTTATTGTCACCAGAATCACTTCGCAACTTTATTAAATCTAATAAATCTCCTCCATCCTATTCTTTTCCCCTGAAATGCATATCGTGCGGTTCAGAAAATATCACACATGAAATAGTCGTATATTTTATTATTTTGGACATCAACGGGTACGTCGTCGTCAATGAAAGCCTTTGCTGCGCCAGTTGTAGTCAGATAAGTTTTGTGAAACCATGCTTTTTGCAGTCTTCATGTACATTTTAAATTTAACATATACAAAAGGACGGACAATGACTGATCCCAAAAATCATCGTACATTTCCAAGAACTGGTGGAAATAGTGCCGCTATTAACTGATCCATAGAATGAAACATCGTAGATGTATATTCAGTTTTGTCTAAAAGGTTGAATCGCTTGTATTCCTGCTCAGCTTGGCAAGATGAATCGATTTAGCCACGTCCGCTTGTCTGCATTTCTGTCTGTCTGGTGAATTTATTCGTCCAGTTTTAAAAATATTAACCTCATTTTTAAACTTAAGCTTTTTAAGGTCCTTCGAATTTTGTATGTTAAAATCAGTGGTTTCAAACTTGATACAAATTCATCTTATATCAAGCCAAATGTTCAATTTATTGAACAATTTATTATTCGTTTATTTTTTTATTTAATAGGTATTATGCTTCTGTTTTAACGAAGTAAAAGTTTTGTTTTATTTTTTTCCATGCAACGTACCAGGGACCCTTTACTTACTGATATTTTTATTGTTCCATACTGTTCTCAAAACTAAATAACTATAAAACCGAACCTAAAAATAATAATATAAATTGAGCCATTGCCTTTAATAATTCTTAAATAAATATTGTGTCTTCTTTATTTATTTATGAAAAAAATTGGTTTCATTCGATAAATTTGCTGTTATTTTCATTGGCTGTTAAAAGGAAGTTATCAAGCCATTTTTCGATAACCGGAAGATTGGCATCGCTCCACTTGGCCTCTTCTTTAATGTTTCGAAGCGATTTGTCGATTATATGCTCTGCGCTCCCGAAATCTCCCGAATGTTGGTCATGTAGTTTCTTTACCATATCGTAACCTTCTTTTGTAGTGAATACTCCAGTGGCAGACCCGATTATGCTGTCCCATAAATTTGTATTGTTTTCAAACCTGTTTCGAAAATTCGACCCAATTACGTTAGCACAATAATTCTTTTTACAAAAATTACATTAATATTTACCTCTGATGAATTGAAAGCCAATTTTCAGATAAAAAATTAAACAACGTCATGTACCCGTTAGATCCGCCTGTTAACATACTGAATATTAATAATATATCATTATCTGTAAAGTTGCCATTATTCTCCAAAATAGTCAGCTTTAGAAGACGTATGATTTTTTCGGATTGCACTGGACAACCGGCTAATGTCTTGAGAAGATATGTTCTTTCACTTTGTACTCTGTTTTTAGGGAAATTAATTACGCGCTGTAAGCCGAATTCCCATTCTTCCATTGTTCCCCATTTGAAAACAGGGCAAATGTACTGGTTTGGTGTTCTTTATATGTAAATGTATAAGTAGTAAATTTAGTATAAAAAAATTCAATTGATTTTGAAACTACTAACGGAGTGGTACTATCAGGATCGGTGCTGTCCCTCCACATTTGAAAAGCATTTTGAGCTTCTTCGATACATGGACGGTAGCCTGCGCGGCAAAGGAAAGTCTTTGCTAAGGAACGTAAATCAGTCTTCCAATTCTCTTCGCCATCTTGTTCAGTACCAAGCTCTTCATACAAAGGTGCTAGCAAAGCTCGAACATATGTCTACAAGTGAGAAACAAAGATTCTAGAGTTATTAACATGTTTTGAGATCAATATAAAACTATGAAAAATAAAGGGTAAAAAATATTGTTCATAAGGGTCAAAGTATGTGAAAATAACCCCTTGAAAAATTTGTCTCCGATTTCCTAAGAATTTTTTTTTTGTAGATATAAATATGTTTTTAATACACTTTTCCTGTAATAAAAAAAAACTTTTTTTATACCTGTTACACTAGTGTAAACAGGTATATTCAGTTTGTCGGAAAGTTTGTAACGCATTTAAGGAGGCATCGTAGACCCTATAAAGTATATATATTCTTGATCACCTCGACGAGACGAATCGATTTAGCCATGTCCGTCTGTCTGTCTGTCCGTCTGTCTGTGTGTTGCTGCCCGATTTATTCGCTCAGTTTTAAAGATATTGGACTGAAATTTTAAACTTAAGCTTTTCTAGGTCCTGTGTAGTTTCTATGTTAAAATCAATGTGCCACGCCCACTTTTAGGTATAGCTCCCATACAAAAGTACAACATTTTTTCAAGTTCTTATAAAAAAAAATGTATTGAAAGCGAATGGCTTCAAATATGGTTAAAATGTTTCTTATACCATGACAAATCTTCAGTTTAAAATTGGTCCAAATCGGACCGCGAATTCCTAAATTTTTAAGAGTATATTTAATTTGTTTAGTATTTTGAAATAAAATTTAATACAAATGCTGCACACGAAGGTCTATCAACGTCAAATGATGTGTAACAGGTATATAGTATAAACTTCGGTCCAACCGAAGTTAACGTTTTTCTTGTTTTTAATTCACTTTAAATTATGTAGAACCGCTTTAATGTCATTCCATGCATACACTACTGATATGATACTGATCGGTCTAATGTAGCATATAGTCCCTATACAAACCCACCTTCCACCTTTACGATATACTATCTACGCTTTTGATGAGCATACATATACATATAAACTATTTCAAGTTTCTTTTGGAGCGAATTTCAGTTTCGGTCCTACCAAAGTTAATGATTTTCGTTTTTATACCCGTTATACATAGTGTAAACAGGTATATTAAGTTTGTCCGAAAGTAACGCATTTAAGTAGGCATCAGAGACCCCATAAAGTACATACATTCTTGATCAGCTCGATGAGACGAATCCATATACGTCTGTTGTCCGTTTGTCTGTTGCGAGGTGATTCATTTCCTCAGTTTTAAAGACATTGAGCTGAAACTCGAAACTAAAGCTTTTCTCGGCCCTAGGGTGTTTGTATGTTAAAATTAGAATGCCACTCCCACTCTAAGGTGTAGCCCCCATACAAATTTTCCGCCCAAAATAGGTACTATTTATGCATGTATTCACTCCAAATTGAGGTTTGCAGCCGGGGGGTAAAATCCGGCTGTATTCGAATGAAGCCTCCCTGCAAGCTGGCGACTTCAGGGCTGTGGTTTGGTAGTGGGGACTACCTTACCGCAACTGTGAACATCCCCAACTTTATCTCGGTTCTGCCGCGTCCGCCTGTCTGACAAGGCGGGAAGAGATCATGGCTCGCCTAACTGACATGGTGTTGGATAGGCTAGGGTATACCGAATCCCAAGTTTGAGAGCGCTGACGTGATCAGGGGCCACAGGGTGGTCAGATCTGAAGATGAGGCTTCCAAAGTATTCTTACTGGAGGCGTTCGCTAAGATTAGCGAGCTCTGGGATGGCATGAAGCTCAAGCTTATCCCGGCCAGTGAGATACCGAGGAGAACTCGGGCACGCATCTGGCTGCCTAAGGGGCAGACGGATCACGCCAGAATTCTCAGGGGACCTCGGCTCCAGAACCCCGATGTCCCAATGGCGAACTGGGCCATCATAAAAGGCCGAGCAGGCCCAAAAGACGACCCAGTCATTCATGCTGTTAATTGACGAGGAGAGCATGGCAGCCATTGAAAGGAAAGGTGGAAGGCTCCACTTTGGCATCCGTAACACCCGCATTAAGGTCTTCGGTCAAGCCCCTCCGGACGACATCCTTGATCTGGAGGAAGCAGGCAGGCTCTTGGACGACCTGGTGCTCGAGGACACCCTGGTGGAGCAAGATGATGAGAATCTTGCAGATTAATCTCAAGCACTCTTGCTCTGCTTCGGATAGCATTCGTGTCCTCCTTGGCAAGGAGCCCTGGGTGAGGGATATTGCCTTCAAAGGTCCAAACATACCTGGGTACAAGCTGTACTACAGTCAAGTAAGTAAACATCGTGCTTGCATTGTCGGTAAATGCCATTTAAATTTATATATATGTGGGGGTGGGTGTAAAGGTTGTAGCATACGCAGACGACATTGTCCGGTCTCTGTCCCTCTGTGATATGCAATATCATGGAGGGGGCTCTAGGAAGACTTAGCAGGCCTAGGAGTCAACCCAGAGAAAACAGAGCTGATGCTCTTTACAAATAGATACAAAATTCTGAAATTTCAACTCCCTAAGCTAGGCGGTAAACTGTGTTCCAAACTATTCGGTCGCAGATGGGGTCTCTCACCGAAAATGGTTCTATGGCTATACACTGTAGTTGTACGGCCAATTCTCTGTTATTGAGCCTTAGCCTGGTGGCCGGCTCTTAAAAACAACTACAATATCCAAAAGTTATCAAGGGTATAGAAGTCGGCTTGTATTGGGGTCATTGGGGCAATTAGAACCTGTCCCTCCGAGGCCCTAAATGTAATTCTTTCGACTGCAGGATCTCTGCAGTGTGTTCCAGCTGGATATTCGGAACAGAACGGTTTTCATTTTCTCAGATAGCCAAGCTGCCATCAATTTTTAATATTTTTGCTTGTTTTTTCGTTTTTGTAAATAATTGCAGGTGGAACTTTAAGGTAAAGAATCTTTCATTTAGTTATAACTCGGAAATCAGAGACAAAATATTTTCGAACTCCGCTTTTTACGTATTTTGACCCATAAATTTGTTTTTTAATAATTTAAAAGTACGATTATTTTTGAGTTAGAATATTCAGTGTAAGGGTTCAATTTGTCAACACTAATTAAAGAAAGATTACTAACGACGGTAGTCTTTGAACCCTAAAACTTAAAAAAAAATATATTTTTTTTATTTTTATGACATTGAGAATCGAATTAACCTTTGATAAATAAACACCCAGTAGTACTGTCACGTGGTTTTTGGCCAGATTGACATTTTAGCAGAACTCATATTTTACAGATCCCATAATATTTTTATGTGATATAATCACGACTAAATTAATGAAGCAGAATGTGCAACATATTAATTACGTTAATTACTATAGACTTGATACAATTACTAAAGGTAGTGGCAAGAGAATTTTTATACCCGTTACACATAGTGTAAACGGTTATATTCAGTTTGTCAGAAAGCTTGTAACGCTCTAAATGAGACGTCGTAGACGCCGTTAAGTATATATATTCTTGATCAGCTCGATGAGACGAGTCGATCTAGCCATGTCCGTCTGATTTTTTTCAACCCGATTTACTGGGAGACTACTGGAGATCTTAAGCTAAGATTTAAATCTTAAGCTTTTCTCGGTAACGACCAGGTCAAGACCAAAAATGAAAGTGCCACGTCTATTTTTACGAATAGCCCCCATACAAAATGATCGCCTATTTTCGAATTTTTGAATAAAAATAGGTATTATTTATGCATAAATTCAATCCAAAAATGGGTAAAATCGCTTTTAATGTCACCCAATGTCAAAACACATGTGCCACGCCTATTTTTATATACATCCCCATACAAACTTTCCGTCCATTTTTGAATTTATGTAACGTTCATATACATACTCTCATACATTTTGTACATGGTTATAACAGCGTTTTTTGCAAAGCAGCGGATATCACCAGTACTGAGAAAACACCATACAGAAACAAAATTTTTCTTCAACCAAGTTGACAATTTTGCTGCTCAGTTAAAAAATACTAAATTTTTTTCGATCATTATTTTTGTCAATTACTAATTGTAAGGAAAATACAACTTTTGAGAGCTCTGGGCAATAATATTTAGTAAGACAGCTACTAATTGGATTCCTTAACATTTGTCTTAAAAGCCTTACTAATCTAAAAACGAAATGCAAAATTCATGATGAGCAAATATTAAAAAAAATAGTCATTAACTTTTTAAACCATAATTAAAATAAAAATTTATTATAATAATAACTTATTTAGTTGGTATTGCGAAAAACTGGTATGGAATAGAACGCGTACTCTTTCCAAAACGTATATTTTACGAAAGTTTTTGCTTTTAGAGTTTTTAGTTTATGATTAAAGTTTTCATAAAAGCTAGATTAAAGGACTCTATCGCATCGTTCAAAAACTGCCTAAAAAGTGAGTTTTTACAACTTTGACCCCAATTTACACGAAATTGATAGGTGATTTCAGATTCGTAATATACGAAAAAAATCCTTTCAGAATCTGGAGGATATTATTTTACCACTCTTTAACTGTATTAAGAGATTTTGAGGTAAATTCGTAATTATTTGTTAATAGTTATACGAGCTGAACAAAATTAGTATTATTATTATTATCATAATATTTGTAATATTCACGAAATTTAGTCAGCCTAGATTGTGTAACAAAAAAGGTTTATATACATAAATATAAAAAATAAATATTTGCGTTAGAATTGACATTGGATTTATAAATTTTAAACCAACAAAAAAGGGGATGTTAACGTCTCTCCGGTAATAATATATATATTTGGGCCGAAGTCTCCTTCAATGCGTTGCAAACTTCGGACACAATATACCCTTTACACTTGAACGGGTATAAAAACGGTGTTACTAAATTATTTGAGAAGCTCTATCTAAAAAGATTTCAATACGGTAGATAGACATCAGTATAGACGGACAGAAGAACATAACTAGATCGATTTGACGTTTAATACTAATAAAGCATATGTAAGCTTTATGGGGTCTACCAATGCCATAAACTCAAATATTACCAAATAATAATACTAATAATACCAAGTTTTCATGACTTCTCGACCGCGGCATTATTTTGAATGCGACAAGACAAAAAAAAAGTTTTAAATTTAATTTTAAATATATTCATTCCGTTTTAATCGTTTTCAAAACTATGCCGAGTCGGCCGAGAACTCATCAAAATGAAAAGGCAGCTTACAAATTTAGATGTCTAACACAAATTTTAATTTATAAAGAGCTGTTTGTATTCTCTCACCTCAAATTTTTTGTGTACCGCGGACATATCAATGTGGCGACCAATGTGATCTATAAATGTAAACACTGGATTCCATACAATGTGATTGCGTTCGAATTTCATGAAAAGAGTCATATTGAAAGCAGTCGCAAAACTTAAATCTCCAGCATATGCCAAATTCCACGCGTCATGTAATAACTTCGCTCTGGAAAAAATAATAAAATAGTATAAAATATTATTTGATATAATGCATTGCATTAAGTAAGTCAATAATTAAGGCAATAAAGCATTACTTTACTTGCGTATAAAAATTGACTTAAAAAATTTTGTCTTAAAAATCAAAACAATCTTAAATATGAAATATTTTGAGGAAATGCACACAAAAAAACAAGAAGAAAAGCTGAAGTCGAGTATGCTCGGTTCAGAATCCAAGAATTAGCATATGCTCGATTTAACTTTCCGGTGAGCCAACACCATTTTATGTATTTTTTGACATTGTCCTCTGTAACCGCATCGGTGGGCCTGCCGCTGCGGACTTCATCGGTAGTGGAGTTGCGGACTTCATCGGTAGTGGAGTGCCACCCCGAAACACTCGAAACCAATTCTTGAAGGTGTAGTCTATCCTAGTATTAGCCCCATAATATTAGTCTAACTTTTCGTTTGTTTCTTTCGCCGATTTTGCCTCTCAAAAAATAATGCTTTATGAGAGACCGAAAATCGTTTTTGTCCATACTCAACATGTTTGGAAACACGTCAACAACAATCAGCTGTCAAAACAAAACTAATAAATGTCTGCCTTAGTATGAACGCACTTCAAGGCACTATAAACTTTTTTGCAGTAGCAGCGCATTCAGGCGGTCAAGGAGTTTACTTTTCACCCCATCCATACTAAATTTAGAGTTCAAAGATTACTTTACACAGAAGTATTCATGAAAAAACAAAAATTGTTGGGGTAGTTTTGTATGAGGGTACCACTTACAATGGTGCAAAGTGATCACTTGGCTTCTTGGGAGAGTCTAATTTCAAATACGGTGACCCTATATCCTTTAGTTTCCGAGATAATCGTTTTCATACGGCAGACGTCAGAACGGATGGACAGGCAGATAGAAAGACAGACAGACATAGAAATATCGACTCACCTTTCAATGCTTATCAGGATTATATAAATATTTTACAAGATCTATAACGCCTCCTTCTGCCTGTTTCATACATTTCACAAACTTTATATACCCTTTTCTTTCGAGAACAGGGTATAAAAAATAAATAAAAGTGAATTCCCAAGAATGACCCTAAGCCACTGGCGTTTGATTATTGTCCCAAGTCCCACCTTCAGTTTAAATTTTAAGTGTCCACCATTCAAAATAGGGAAAACAGCTTTGTCCAGTAAAACCCCAGTCACTCAGTTTGTGTTTGTTCAAATTGTTTTAGTTTGGTTCAACCAATTGAAATTTGAGTGATAGTTGAAAGTTTTTACTTAAGGAGCGTGGAATTGAAGTAATTTTTCAAGATATTATTTTAGGACAGCAAAAGTTGTTTTAGCGTAAATTTATCTTTTCTTGTCAATCACGTTTGCGCTAAATTTCATCCCAAATATTTGAACTATTTTATTCAATGTGGTTTTTATTAAATATTATTACAGATGTGATTCCAACAAAATTAATTTATATTTTTGATAGGGTAGAAAGCTTTTTCTGCAGATAACGTATCTGTCACGTCACATTAATCACGTCTGGATTTTGAAAAAAGAGGTTAAAGGAAAAAATCGGGGTTTGGCTTTTTCACAGCACTGTAAAGACATAACGCGTGATAGCTAAAATACATGTAGCTAAAATACACTTACAGATTCGTCATCTGCAGTAAAAATTCTATCAGAAGATAGAAGATTTAATTTTGTAGCAAATAAAACGCAACATTTTGTCGACCAGTGTTCTATTTAATTATATTTTAAGTTATAATTGAAGTAAAAAATCGACGATATTGCATAATTTTAGATATTTCATAATTTTTTTGTATCTATAGCACTAGTTTACACCAAAAAATGGGATTCGTTCTAACCCACCTATTTCCATGTATTTTGGGGCGTAGATTTCATTTCGCAATGAAATTGTCTTAATTTACAAATTTTAAAAATAAATAAAAAAAGTTTTTCTCTCTTGCAAAATTGAGTTTAAAAATTAACATTTTTCAAAAAGCATGAAAAATAAAATTTTTTCTGTGTTTCGACGCTTGGTACACAAAAATTATTCATTCGATTTTCACGAATTGCATATTGTCGTGTAGAGGGAGAAAATACCTTCTCTATGAATTTATTTTCAGCTTTATAAATTTGTCCATTCTTGAGATTTTTAGTAATAACTGAAAAAGTCCACAAAAAACGGTTTTTTGAAGATATCATCTAAACGGTTCTTTGGAAAAATTTGGTGGCCACTTTTGAAATCTACGCCCCAAAATACATGGAAATAGGTGGGTTAGAACGAGTCCCATGGAATGTTGCCAATATTTGTAAACTAGTGTAGTTCTAAGATTTTGGACACATAAGTTGGATTATTATTGTCGAACACATTTGAGCGGTGTTGATTGAAGGATGGACAGTTCTATAAATTTTTAAATTTTTTAAAAGGGACAATCATATATACACATATGTGATCAATTTATTTTTCGTTAACTTTTGTAGTTTGGGTCATTAATTTGGGTCTATAAAATTATTTAACTGTGAGATATTGGCAAAACTCTCTTCAAACAATGAAATCTTTCGAAATTCTGTGGCACTGAGATTATATTTTAGAGATTTACAATGTAACCGACTACAGATATGCCTATTTCAGTTAAAAACAACAAGAATGTTTTTTTCGGTACCAAACTTTTAGAAATGAAACTTAACTCGCCATGAATTGCATGCATCTTTTAATAAAAGTATTAAGTTTACTTACTTACCTCGTGTACGTAGGAATTACATTACGACCATGTTCTGTTTGCAAGAAGTTCGAAAGCATATTCCAGTTATGTTCATCGTAATTTACAGGGTATGGACCAATTTCTTCTTGATTGACAATAATGAAGCTATCTTTGTCTGGAAGATCTGAAAGCTTTATTTCACGCTTCTCCTCCATCCAAACAAGTGATGAGCGTTTTGAAAAGTCGAGTTTGTCTTGACGTGTGACAATAAGTGGAATCCACCATAGCATCTTGTCCCGTTCTGGCACATCATGTGGTCTTTCTCGAAGATAAACATTTTGTTGAACCGATCCCGTGTTTTTAGTGTAGTCTCGTTGAACGTTGACCACAGGCAAGCGGTCTTTTGTAATCCACGAGGAAGCAATTTCAGCAACGTTATATTGCTTACTAAGTGATCCATCAATCACAGCTTGCTTAGTAAGAGCATCCCAAAAATCGTCCCCAAAGAATGTACCAAAATGTCGATCGGCAATAAAGTTTCTTAAGCCAGTTTTAAATGTTGATCCACCTAAAGTGTAATTCAGCATTCGTATAACAAGTTCTGTCTTGAATGATGACGTCTCTTGTTTCATGCCAGTTATACGAGAGTGTGGATAACGTTTGCTAAACTCATAGTAGAGTGAATATAAAACAGTCATCGGATATTTCCCATTGAACTCACGTCCATTATCCAACTGATAAAAATCAAATACATAAAGTTAAGTTTAAGTATTGATTTCAGTTTAAAATACCTCAATCACAATTTCAGCTGCAAGAAAGCTGGCGAGCGCCTTGTTTACGTGTGCATCACTCCACCAATAAGGTGTTATCCAAGCACCCAACCATTGATAGATGAGCTCTTGTGACAAACCGTAGTAACCTTTTTAAAGCAGCTCGCTTTCCCTTTGAATTCAAACAAGAAAAAAAATTAACTTCGGTTGGACCGAAGCTTATATACCTGTTACACATCATTTGGCGTGGATAGATTTTCGTATGCAGAATTTGTATTAAATTTTATCTTAAAATAGTAAACAAATTAAAAATATTCTTAAAAATTTAGAAATTCGCGGTAAGATTTGAACCAATTTTAACTGAAGATTTGGCATGGTATAAAAAACATTTGAACCATATTTAAAGCCATTGGCTTTATAAATTCATTTTTTCTTATAAGAACTTGACAAATGTTGTACTTTTGTATGAGTACCTAAAAGTGAGCTAAATCGATTCGTCTCGTCAAGGTGATCAAGAATATATATACTTTATAGGGTCTATGATGCCGCCTATGTGTAACATGTATAAAAAAAGAAAAACTTATGTGATTATTTCGTACTTAAAAAGTAAAACGCCCCAATTATCTGCCGGACGAACGAAAGGTAGGTCCGGAATGGCAACAACATCGATTTTAGAAAGCGGTATCGAAACATTGAATAATTGCTCAATGCTATTGTAAACATTAAGAAGCTTGGTGTAAATCTCCTGAGAATATATTTAGTTTGTTTATTTGACTTTTTCCATTAAGCAGAGAGTACCTTAATAATTCCTTACCTCATAACCGTTTTGCAAATCTCCGTTTGCCCAAATGTTGATTGCCGGAATCGATTTTAGTTAATGTTGTGTTCGCTGGTTGAAATTTTGCCAATTTCGAAATGACAAATCCGAAAGTAAATGTCGACATCGGTGGAGTAGTTTCGAAATAGTCGACTACATAGTCCTTTGGTGATGGTCTGTTTCAAAACAAAAAAAAATCTGAGAAAAAGTTTTTATATTACGATTTTCGTAGACATCGTGGTCGTCGTAAAAAGCTTATTTGAGATGTTTTTGGCACAAGCAAACTGTTGTACTGATTGTGAGTTAATGAAAGATGTGTTTATCTATAGTAATACCCCAGTAGGAAAAAAAGTAGAAGGTGTTTCTAAGAAAAGTCCTCTTGTCTACCTTTGCTCATTATTTAGAGTTTTGGAATGGTCTTTGAAGGTGTGATTAGATATTTCCTTACAAAAGAATGCCAGAAAGAAGGTGCATTGTAACGAGCAGCTTCGTGATTCCAACGACAGTGGCCGATAGTTGAAAAACAGTTACAAACTTTTCGACAAACTGAATATACCTGTTTTACACTTTACGTGACAGGTATGTTAAATAAATTAAGTTACGCGGAACATTAGAGTTATTCTAGTGCTGACCAATTTAAAATCTTCATGTAAACTCAAGAGTAGTGGTACGAGTTCTCTATCATTTTTTTTTTAGAAAGGTGTAGTTAAATCAAGAGTGCTCCGAGAGCACTTATTGCTAAATCTTCTTTGGAATGAGAGAGGCCCCTGTTCTTGCCTACATTTTGTAAAGCAAATTTGGTATAAGGTTTATTCTAAATGGCCTTACGAATTAAGGCAAGAATGGATTGGAGGCACGAAAGATATATCATTCTTGCCATATTTCGTTAGACCATTTAGAATGGACATCATATCGAAATCGCCTTAGGCTGCATTAACACAGTGCGCGCTCAGACGAAGATGAACACGAAGCTGAAGACGAAAAAGTGCGCAGTACGATTTATATGAATTCGCTCGAATGCGTTCATAGTGCATGCAAAGACGAAGACGAAGATGATGACGAAACGCAAGCAATCAGCTTGAAACGGTGCAGTACTGAATTTGATGCTGAATCGCTTGCTGTTTACGTGTTGTTTTTGTTATTTTTGTTTTGTCTAGGTGCCGAATGTCTTCAAATTTTGTTTTAATTTGTGTTTTGGTGGACGCGCACATGTAAAAAAAATGTCGGTAAATAACGAAGAGCTAATTGCAGCGGTTTTTGCAAAATTCTGCTTATGGGACCAGCAAAATAAGCTCATTATACAAATGATAAAACTCGCCAAAAATTTTTTTCTGACCCAAATTAATGGGACGAATTTTCTTTTTGTTGCATTTTAATTTATCTATATATTGTATATAAAATAAGTCCCAAGTTCTGTTGGTGATCGATGGACGCGAAAACTACTGGACGGATTTTCACGAAATTTTGCATGTGTGTTCGTATTCACACAAGGATGGTTTAGGCAAAAAAAAATTGTAAAATGTAATTTTGACCCTGGGCCTAATGGGGGCCTTGAAACCGGAAAAGCCATATCTTTGGAGTGAATAGACGTAGAGACTTGAAACAGGGCTCATTTGAAAGATGGTTAAAAAACATTTTTGGTGTTCAAGGTGTTCAATGGATTTCCGGAATTTGGACCTGGGACCCATATGTAAACCCAATATAGATTTTTTTGACCAATTTTTTTTATTTTTATTACAGGTGAGCATTTAGACGGGATTTTAGAAAATTTTGACCCGGGGCCTAATGGAGCCTTGAAACCGGAAAAGCCATATCTTTGAAATGAATAGACGTAGAGACTTGAAACAGGGCTGATTTGAAAGATGGTTAAAAACAGTTTTAGCGTTCAAGGTGTTCAAGGGATTTCCGGAATTTGGACCTGGGACCCATATGTGGACCCAATATAGATTTTTTACCAATTTCTTTTATTTTTGTTACAGGTGAGAACTTAGACGGGATTATAGAAATTTTCGACCCGGGGCCTAATGAGAGCCTTGAAAAAAGTCATACATTTGGATTGAATAAACGTAGAGACTTTTGGTGTTCAAGGTGTTCAATGGATTTCCGGAATTTGGACCTGGGACCCATATGTAAACCCAATATAGATTTTTTTGACCAATTTTTTTTTATTTTTATTACAGGTGAGCACTTAGACGGGATTTTAGAAAATTTTGACCCGGGGCCTAATGGAGCCTTGAAACCGGAAAAGCCATATCTTTGAAATGAATAGACGTAGAGACTTGAAACAGGGCTGATTTGAAAGATGGTTAAAAAACAGTTTTAGCGTTCAAGGTGTTCAAGGGATTTCTGGAATTTGGACCTGGGACCCATATGTGGACCCAATATAGATTTTTTACCAATTTCTTTTATTTTGTTACAGGTGAGAACTTAGACGGGATTATAGAAATTTTCGACCCGGGGCCTAATGAGAGCCTTGAAAAAAGTCATACATTTGGATTGAATAAACGTAGAGACTTGAAACTGGGCATATTTGAATGATGGTTAGTCGTGTTTATGGGATTTCCAAAATTTGAACCCACATTTTTTAACAATTTATATTTAGCCACCAAAGAGAAGCAAAAAGAAAACGTGAGCAAAGCCGCGGGTACCTGCTAGTATTTTAATTAAAAATACAAACTTTCTTGTAAAATCCATTGTGACTAACATAACAAAAACGCAACTAATTCGTCTTGCACTATGTACACCTATTAGCTTACTCGCAACGCAAGCAATTCGTCTTCATCTTCGTCTCAGCACACACTGTGTTACCAGCCTTGCTATCATCATACTGTCGGCCGGCCATGCTCTGTGTAAAAGAAATGGGAGATTGACATGCGAAAACTGAGTCTGTCCGTCTGCCCGTCCGTCTGTCCTTCTGTTTGTTTCTTCGCAGTTCATTCGATCAGTTTAAAAAATATTAAGCTGAAATTCAGAACTTTTCTCTCCAACGACTTAATCAAGTTTGAAAATGAAAGTGCCACGCGCATTTTTAGGTATAGCCCCCATACAAACTTGCAGATTTTTCCGATTTTTGTATGAAAATTGCAATTATTGAATAATGTATTGACTCCAAATTGAGTAAAAATACAATACTTCTAATGTCTTCCAGTGTCAAAACTAATGTGCTACGCCCATTTTTAGGTCCCATACGAACTTTCCTCGATTTTCTAATTTTTGTATGAAAATAATTATTATTTATGAATGTATTTACTTTAAATTGGGTAAAACATTTTAAATGTCATCCATTGTCAAAACTAAGGTGAAACGAAAATTTTTAGGTATGTGCCCCATATGAACTTTCCGGCCATTTTGTAATTTTTGTGTGAAAATAGTAGACGAAATCCATTTCAAATCAGGCAGTCGGATAAGTCTAAAATTTAGATTTAGTTGACCATCGAATATATTATTCTTCATCGAAAATAAGGGGACACGTATTTTACCGATTTTGAAAATGATCATTTTTAACGAAGTTATGAATTTTTCAATTTGTTCCGTTAAAACTAAAAAAAACGTTAAGAAAAATTGTTTTGTTTGCCATTTTTTTTTAATTAAGATAATCGAATTTCTTTTGCAGATTCTTATAGGTGACTTTGACTTCTTTAAAAATTCGTTCGAAATTTGAAAAAATCTTTAAAATTAACAAAATGGCGACCAATTTTAGAAAAATAAAGAAAGTCAATTTTCTCAAAAACACCACCTTTTTTTTGCTCAAATTTTTACCATAAATTCTTATTAATATAAAGAAAAATTACTATAAGTTTCAAGCGGGCTAAACTATATTTGTAGTTAGGAGAATTTTTTCGAAATTTTTTTTTTTTTGCGTAGAACATATTAAAATAGCTGAAGAGTATTATCTTAATGACGATTTGGATTGTTCTAGAGAGAGTCCTAATAAAAGGGATGTAATGAGCATTGAAATTGATGGTGAAAAAACGAGAAAAATGAAATAAAAAATATGAAGAAATTTTTCAAATTTTTTGTGAGAAAAATCCTGATATAAATATTAATAATAAAAAGCGTTTAATTTTTCTCGTTTTTTCACCATCAATTTCAATGCACATTACATCCCTTTTATTAGGACTCTCTCTAGAACAATCCAAATCGTCATTAAGATAATACTCTTGAGCTATTTTAATATGTTCTACGCTAAAAAAAAATTTCGAAAAAATTCTCCTAACTACAAATATAGTTTAGCCCGCTTGAAACTTATAGTAATTTTTCTTTATATTAATAAGAATTTATGGTAAAAATTTGAGCAAAAAAAAGGTGGTGTTTTTGAGAAAATTGACTTTCTTTATTTTTCTAAAATTGGTCGCCATTTTGTTAATTTTAAAGATTTTTCAAATTTCGAACGAATTTTTAAAGAAGTCAAAGTCACCTATAAGAATCTGCAAAAGAAATTGATTATCTTAATTAAAAAAAAATGGCATACAAAACAATTTTTTCTTAACGTTTTTTTTTAGTTTTAACGGAACAAATTGAAAAATTCATAACTTCGTTAAAAATGATCATTTTCAAAATCGGTAAAATACGTGTCCCCTTATTTTCGATGAAGAATAATATATTCGATGGTCAACTAAATCTAAATTTTAGACTTATCCGACTGCCTGATTTGAAATGGATTTCGTCAGTAATTATTTATGAAGGTATTCACTTCTAATTGAGTAAAAACACATCTAATATCATCCTATCTTTACTCTACTGATATAATAAGGTTCAGCCCCCAAACAAAGTCACAACCCATTTTCGATTATTTTTTTTTAAGAAAATATTTATAATTCTGTCCTTCGGTTTAAATTTTACTCCATTATTGTTTCTAAACCTTGCTTGTATCGGTCTCTTGACTCCAAGCCATTTATTCTCCAAATTTTACCTTAGCCACTGATGATCATAAATAAACTAAACTAAGATGTGGGGGTATTAGAGCTTCAGTTCAACCGAAATTAACGTTTTTCCTTGTTTTATTTGATATATGTTGTATTTTAGTACGCTGATCACAATTCTGGTATCCAAAAGGGCTCATCACGTCTGGTTTTCGAGAAAATTTGGATTAAAAGTCCAAAAAATCGCGTTTCGGGTGTATTTACCGCTACTCTTCTTAAAAGCCAGTCGTGCTAGAGTCTTTAAATTACAGCTTGAATTTTACACTACACTACCCATATAGAAAAGTTAAAAAAAAAAAGGAAAAACGTTAGCTTTGGTGGAACCGAAGCTTAAATAAATAATATATATACTTTATGGGGTTTCCGATGCCTCCTTTAATGTGTTACAAAGTTTCCGACAAACTGATAATACCCTTTACACTAAGTGTGGCGGGTATAAAAAAATATGAATCAAGTGGAGTTAACCCTTTTTTGTCCAGTTTTATCAATTGAATTGCAATAAGACACAAAAATAACTCGGAAATTAGTCTCATATCAAAATTAAAACAAGAAAAACGCTGAAGCGAGTATGCTCGACACAAGATACCCTGACCCAATCTATATGTACCTTAAGTTAGGTTCTATTTGACACCATACATTGAATTGATTTTCATAGAAAAACTTAAAAATCGGTATATCTTTGATTGGGTTTATACCTAAAATTTTGTTGGGCCTACCCATATTGGTCTATTTCATTGGGACTATCATAGACATAATTTATACTAAATTCAAATTTTCTGGAATAAAAAGCAATGACGTTTTTATGTAAAAACCCAATATTTTGGGGTAAATTTGTATGGGGGCTATACCCAAAATTTTGTTGGTCCTATCCATATTGGGATATTTTATTGGGACTATCATAGACATAATTTTTACTTAATTTGAACTTCCTAGAATAAAAACAATGACGTTTTTATCAAAAACCCAAAATTTTGGGGTACATTTGTATGGGGGTACCCCTTAAAATGGGTCTAGAGAAAAACCGTTTGTAAGTGCACACTTGACGGCCTAGGGGTCTAAGTTTCAATTTTGAAAGCTCTACCTCTTATAGTCTCGAAATAATCGTTTTCATACGGCAGACAGCATGACAGACGGACAGACGGACGACGGACGGACGGACGGACGGACAGACAGACAAAGCTAGTTCGACTCCCCTTCCAATGCTGATCAAGAATATATATACTTTATAGGGTCTATCTTGCCTCCTTCTGTCTGTTACATACATTCGCACAAACTTAATATACCCTTTACCCTTTGGGTACAGGGTATAAAAACAATGTTCCCTTGTTATTGGAAACTGCCCTTTGTTTTTTGATTATTTCGTCTATATAAATATTGTTGGGTATGAATTTAAAATAAAATAATAGTGCTAAGGTTTAGATTTTAAGGAAGTTATATACTACATATATGAGGCGCTTAAGCGACAACTATTGAGATTTACGATGTTTTTCGACACAGAAAAATATTATTCTGTACATCTAATATGTACCAAGTTTCCGTAAATTTTTTGTATTGTTTTTAATTCAACTACACAATATAAATATTCTGCGAATTTGTAGAACGCAGAAATTTTTGTAAATGTCTTCATTTTCTGTGCAATTTTATAAATTTTTCTTTCCGTAAGAACCTTTTACTAAGTTTTAGAAATATAAACAAGGAAAAATGTTAACTTCGGTAGAACCAAAGTTAACGCCAGACAAAAAGTAGACTTAGTTCATGTATGATCATCAGTGACGTCGATTAAATTCCGCAAAGGGGTTGGCAGGGGGAAAACTCAAGTTTGGGGCTCAAATTAAAAGCATATTTTGAAATTTCTAGGTTTTAATAATTTTCTTGAAAAAATAAAAATAAATGGAAGTTAAGTTTGCATGGGGTTTGTATGTTATAGTAGTCTCTTACAACAAAACACAAAAATGGGCGGTATATATGTATGGGGGCTATACCCAGAAATGGGCGTGGCACCTTGATATTGACATTAGATGACTTTATGAAGTGTTTTCACCTAATTTAATGTGAATACATTCATAAATAATAACTATTTTCATATAAAAATTTTAAAAAAAGGTGTAAGTTTGTATGGGGGCTATACCTAAAAATGGGCGTGGCACATTGGTTTTAACATACAAAGTAGTCGCTGCCGAGAAAAGCTTAGGTTTCAAATTTCAGCGTAATATCTTTATATCTTCACCGAAAAAATCGTAGAAAGAAACAGACAGACCGACAGACATGGCTAGATCGGTTGGTCTTATCGAGCTGATCAAGAATATATATACTTTATGGGGTCTCCGATGCCTCTTTTAATGCGTAACAAACTTTCCGACAAACTGATAATACCCTTCACACTATGTGTGGCGGGTATAAAAAGATGAATATAATCGGTGAAGCCATTCTCTAGTTAGGGATGACCACGCAAAAGCGATATATATATATATATATATATATATATATATATATATATATATATATATATATAATATAAGGTGGTCAAAAATCTCCCTTTCGCCTTTTTGTCTTTGAATATCGCGGTTATGTACAAAAGAGCTCGTATCGGGCAATACCATACATCATTTAAAGGTCTTGACATAACCTACAAAACGACGCTATACATGATTAGTTTGGATACTGGGAAGGCAGATATTTGACAACCATATACATGTGTTTGTTTGTATGCAAATATTCGGTTGTCAAATATCTCCCTTCCGCTTTTTTGTTCATTATTTAAAGCTTTATTAAAAGTGTTGCAGTGATCGGATTTAGTTCAAATATGCGCCGTTTTGTTCGATAATCTGTTTCCATCTAGATGGCAACTTCATAATACCCTCCTTGTAGAACCCCCCTTCAATGAAGGACATCTTCAAAATAGCGCGAATTTCGGCGTTAGTGAACTCCATGTTTACACGTCTATTACTTTTGAACGCAGTATTCAAACAAATCATGTATAGCGCCGTTTTGTAGGTTATGTTAAGACCTTTCAAATGATGTATAGTATTGCCCGATGCGAGCTCTGTAGCGCTTTGTACATAGCCGCGAAATTCAAAAGACAAAAAGGCGGAAGGGAAATTTTTGACCACCTTATATATATTCAAAAGACTACTTTAAAAAGGACTACTTTCAAGAGCTCTGGTAACTACTATACTCATACCTACAGGCGATAACTTTAAAATAAATTTGTAGAACCGGTACAGGGTACATATGTTTGTAAAAGTTAAAACTACACGACTGTGCAGCGATCATTCCGTTTTATAGGTAACTAAATGGTAACATGTGTTTTGTCTTCTGTCCAAACATGTTTGTGTTATAAAGGATTTGAAAATAATCATTTAGAAGTATTATCCACGAGCCACGGCTATTCGAAATCGGTAGATTTTAAAAACTTACAATTCCTCTGTTCTTACTAGTGGAGTATTGAATAGTGTATTAAATTGTTTAGGCCTGGCAATCGACACAGTGTATGGAACCTGTTTGTTTTTTTTAAATAAATTATGTTTTAAATAATTAGAATGTAAGCAAGGGACTAACATACTTTAAATCCTGGCTCATCGAAACAAGGAAAAACCCGACGAGCGTTATGTGGCCGCATGTGTGTAGCAAGATATGGCACCTGCTCATTATGAACATTTTTATAAAGACCTTTAAAGAGACCCTCTGGACTGTTCCAAATGGTACCTTCAAATGAAACTTCAAGCTCGCAGTTTGAGCCTTTTTCGATGGTTTGTTTTAAAACCAAAGTTAAAACATTTTTTTTAGGAATCCTATCCGTACGTAAAACCGCAATAAGCTCAGAATTGTCTTCGGTATTTCTGAAATTGAAAATGTATAAGAATTCGAATTGAGTCAATAATGGTCCAAAAATGCAATACTTGAATTTTCTTAATTTGATTTTTCTTTCGTCTACATTTAAATCAGAATGAGCATGAAGAGATATTTTTTTTGAGTTTTCATTCCAAGTAAGGTTCATTTTAATCATTCCTGTAAATGTTTGTTCATCAATATTTGGCAGAAGAAATATTTCGTAGTTGTTGGGCACAACATCTTTGGGTAGACGAGCTCCTGGAATCAATGCGTGCGATGCTGATAGATCAATGCTGCGCTTTATTTTAGCCTGAAAAAGTTGAAAAAAATATACAATATATTGAAATTATAATCGTAATGATTTTAATCCAAATCTATCCAGCCAAAAATATTTAATGAAATGTAAATATTGTCTTTTATTCAAATTTTTGAAACTTTTCTTAACAACCTGGAATACTTTATGCAAACAAATGAGCCTTAATACTCCATATTCTGAACCATACCATTGTAGTTTTTCTTATGTAGCAGTGTCGTTCTTTGATGAAATTGGTCAATAAGTTTACCACGTTGACGTCGAATATCTTTTTTTAAGTTTGAATATATATAGTAGACTAATTAGCAGAGCTCCCAAATTACAGTTTCCATACACTTTTTTATGCGCTATGCTTACGATTATGCGAAATAAACAAAGCAACATAAAGAGCAACATGGAAAAAAATGTGCATAAAAGTCATAAATATTTCGTTAACTTAATAAAATTGTCCATTCTGAGGTAACTTTTAAACCTGTCAACCAATTTACATGAAGTTGGCTGCGTTTGAAAGGTGAGACCTGTACCTTTCTAATGTTATCAACGTTTAAAAGATGGCGGTTCGTGTTCCATGATTTAAATAAAAATTGAATTGAAGCAATTCGATCTACAAATAAGTTTTATTCGTATAAGAATTTAAAATGTTGTATGTTTGTATGTAGGGGCTATACCTAAAAGTGGAGCATTGATTTTAACAAACAAAGTACACAGGTCATAGAAATCTTAAGTTTAAAATATCAGTCCAATATCTTTAAAACTGAGCGAATAAATCGCGCAGCAAAAAAACAGGCAGACGGACAGGCGGACCGACGGAAATGGCTAAATCAATTCGTCACTTTGATCAAGAATGTATATACTTAATGGGTCCACGGCGTCTCAAACTGCGTTACAAACATACCGACAAACTGAATATACCTTTTTTACCCTATGTGTGACAGGTATTACAAAATTAAGAAACAGAAAAAAATCGAAAACAAAATATTGTAGTTGGTCTTTACGGGTCAATTTAAATTTAAACTCAGTCAGTTGTTGTTGCTTTTTCTAGTGATGTGTGTTTTTCAATACAGTTATTTTCCAATGTGTAACAACGCTATTTTTTGGGTTCTTTATGTATTTCACTTGATTACACTTTTTAATATTATTTTAATATATTATTTTTCTGACGTAATTCTGCTCGCATCGGCTGTCAATCAACTCCGTAAAGACGGAAAATATCTTTTTACAATGGTTTACGTTTCGTTTAACTTTCCTTCCGCTTGCAAGAAGCTCCACTTCGTTTCCATTTCTGTCGACGACGTCATACTCCGTTACATCAAAATTTGGGGTTAATTTGGAGGGAAATGTAACCTTTTCAACCAACACTTTGTTTCAAATGTTTATGTCCGATTCTTTGGCCCATCTTTTCCTATCGGCTGTTTCTTTCCCTTTTTGTTTGCTGACAAGGTCGTTATCTCTTGCTGAGGAGTCCACAACTTCTTCTACAATGTCCTGTATATCCAGCAACTTGTCACGGATGGTCCTGTTGAACATCAGTTCTGTTGGCGTCTGCCCAGTTGTGCCATGCGGCGTGACGTTGTATGTCAATATGAACTTCTGAATTTCCTCCTTAAAGTTGACTTTGTTCAAGCCAGCAAATTTTTAGACGTTTAACCAATGAGCGGCTCATGTTTTCCACTTCGCCATTAGCCTGTGGCCAGTATGGAGGAGTCGTAACTGAGTAATGCCATTAGATTCGCAGAAGTCTTTAAATTCGGCACTCACGAATTGCCTGCCGTTATCTGTCCTTTTTGACTTTGGCATGCCCAGCCTGGAGAAAATTTCGTTCATCGCTGTGATAATTGCTTGGGATGAGATGGAGCTATGAAATTTGACCTCTTGGTATCGTGAATAATAGTCTATAAGGACCAAAAGATGATGGTTGTTTGAAACAGGGCCCAATAGATCAGTCGCCAGAAATTGCCAAAGCCCGTTGGTAAAAACATGCCGCTGCCATCGGGGGAGTGCGTACTGGATTCGACACAAGTAAACAGCTTCTACACGCTTTCACAAATGCCGCTCAACATCCACCGCCACCGGTACACGTCTCAATGGCTGCTGGACAGGTTTTACAACACTCAAGTCGATTGATAATTTCACTTGTCGGTCATTCATTTTTGGAAACGGTTGAAAACTTTCCAGTCCGCCGTTAATTCTAAAGCATTCTAAATCTGTACAATCGTCGTCGCTTTCTTGGTGGGCTGCGATGTTGCGAACATTTGAAAATTCTTTGCGTCGTTTTGGGTTGAAATTGCCAACCGTGTCCATTGTCCTCTTTGGGTTTCTAGTTTTTGTATTGTTTAGCAAAATGCCCAATTAAGTCGCAGCGTTTACATCGTTTGTCACGTGCCGGGCATTTAGAACTTTCAGAATTGTGATCGCCATACCCACATCTTACGCAAGATTTTAATGAGTTTTGCACCAAACGCTTCCTTACAGATATTTTGTTAACGGCTTGGGGTACATCGTTACCCAGCATGCCTTGCGAATTTTTATTTACTTGTTCGTAAATTTGACAGGCATTTACTATTTCATCCAACTTTTGCTCTTTCTCCAGTAACCCCTTCTTCAAGCCAATTGGGGCCCACGAATCAATTATTTTATCGACAAGACAGATTTCTTCAATTTCAGTTTTTGTTGTCCCATAAGAACATTTTGCAAACTGTTGTCTTAACCGAATTAAGTATCTGCCAAACGATTCTCCTTCTACTGGAGACAAATTTCGAAAAAGATGTCTTTCAAAAACGGAATTTCTAGTCGGTGCAAAGTATTCGTCGAGCTTGTCAACCAGAATCTTATAAACATCATTTTTCGCTGCGGCATCAACTAACTCTCCAGGGAGATTGTATATAATCTCTTGTAGCTGAGGGCCACCCAGGTGTAAAAGTTTAGCCTTTTTCTTGACTACCGATGTAATCTCCTCAGCATCGAGATATAGCGTGAATGACCTTAGCCACTTTTTCCATTCATGCCTGAGCACAGACTTGTAGGAAATGTCGCAAAGAAATGGTTTTATTTCAGACATTGTTTTTTTTTTTTTTGTAACGTGCCAGCACTCCGGGAAATTTGACCACGTCATATCACAAATTATATCATTTTTTGCATTTAAAGTGGAATAGTAATATGTAATAAATTCAGCCAAATGGGTCTTATTACAAATCAGAAATTATTTTTATAAAAATTCAAAATGGCGGATCCAATATATCGGACGATTTCTTAAAATTCATCTTCTTAGCACTTAATACTCGGGAGTTTTCGGAGTCGTTAATAAGACGAACAATTTTTTTTTTTAATTCATTGGATTCGTTTGAAATAAATTACTGAAGGGCCAAATCACACGATGCAAGATTTTCATCCACCAATATTACATTGCTTGTGTTTCGTGCAACTGTCAAAATTTAATAGAAATTTTTTAAATATTTTGTACTGACTACTTGTGATATCAGAGTAAGAAAGTAAAGTTGTGATAGTTAGATATTTTATCTTTGAAATATTGCATGAAAATTTTGCATCATGTGAGAAAGTCCTAAGTGTTTTTGAGCTCGCTGATAACAAATCTTACGGTACACGATGTCCTTTTAAAGGCAAAATTTGCTGTGTTTATGTTTAAATTGTTGCTATAATCCGTTTGTGAATAATTTTTTAAATATTAGTTGCTAATATCTGAATAGGGCTAAACTTTGGTTTAATGTAGACCTAGCTCCAGTTCTTTCCATTTCATGGATGCAAGGAATCTGTGGGAGCAAAATAGAGTTAAAACAGAACAATGATTTTTCCTTAAAAAAAATCACATTCATATGCTAGGTATTCGATCACCGTTCTTCATAGTTTTTCCAAAATAATTTTTTTTTGACGATCGTCGATGTTTTGAAATTTTGACTCAAAGAAATGGACCAAGTTCCTACGTCAAAAGAAAAATCTCACTTGCTATCGATATTATTGAGTTAGTCAAGATCACATGGTGGGATAAAGCTGAGCAAAGTTTATCAAAAAAAAAAAATTAATAAAAGTCCATTCTTTGAGGTTAGACCGAAAACGCAGACCAACATTCGAACTCAGACGTCAGAGTGAGATTTTTATAACAGCCGCATATAGTGTGAAGGATATATTCAGGTTGTCTGAAAGTTTGTAACGCATTGAAGTATATATATTCTTGATCAGCTCGTCGAGACGAATCAATGTAGCCATATCCGTCTGTCTGTCCCTCTGCCTGTCTGTTTATTTCTACGCATTTTTTTCGGTGAAGATATAAAGATAACATATTACGCTGAAAGGGTGTATCCGGGTTTTCATGTAAAAAGTGCCCCCAACGATATTGAATATCCTTAAATGAGGTTCGATATCTCTTGATTTGAGAAATTTTTCTGTATACTTATTTTTCCGATATGCTCACTGAGTTGAAAAAAGTTTTGATGAAAAATCTTTTATTTTCTTAAAATTCATATCTTACATATCTTTGAAAATTTTTTTTAAAATTTTTTCTCTCTTTATGTTCTCAGCTTATTGTTTTATTGTACCCAGAACACGCGTAGTCCTATGTTTGTTATTTGAACAAAATGTACGTGTATGATCAGGTAAAAAGTGATCGATTTTCGGTAATAAAATATATATTCTCAATGAATCCTTTTTGTTTTCACTACGCGTGTTTTGGGTATAATAAAACAATAAAATATGAAGAAGTCAAAGAACGTTGAGAACATAAAGAGAGAAAGAGAGTGAGAGCGCAATATGCGTTTGTGCATGGTACTTGTTTTTGTTGCTGGCTAATAAAAAGAAATACATATTTTGACATATTTAATAATTTGTTTAATCTAATATATATTTTAATATGAATGAACGATATTTTATATATTTTACAATAATATATAATACATACAACACCCTAAATTTTTACAGACTCAAAACAAATAAGCAAATTAAATAAAATTAAAAAAAAAGTTCGCTAAAAAAAGTTGCTGTGCCGACGTGCAACATACATTTTTGAGTGCTGGCAATGCTAATTTTTGATTTTTAATTTTTTAAAATATGTTCCATCCCAGCTAGAACTTTGAAAATTTTATGTGTCAAAGTAGACAAACAAAGAAATATCTTACATGATAATTTAGAGGTGTAACTTTAAAGTATCATGGTAAAAGCATCAATTAAAATCTTAAAAAAATTTTTTTTGCTAGAATTTTTGAGCGACAAATTATTTTATTAAATTTTTAAAGATATGAATTTTAAGAAAATAAAAGATTTTTCATCAAAACTTTTTTCAACTCAGTGAGCAGAAAAAAATAAAAGCTAAAAAACATGTTTGTCGCTATACCTTCCTTAATATTGCCGATATCGGAAAAATAAGTATACAGAAATATTTCTCAAAGCAAGGGCTATCGAACCCCATTTAAGGATATTCAATATTGTTGGGGGCACTTTTCACATGAAAACCCGGCAACACCCTTTGAAACTTAAGCTTTTCTCGGCAACGACTACTTTGTATGTTAAAACCAAGTTGCCACGCCAATTTTAAGGTGTAGCCCCTACACAAATTTATCGCACATTTTCGATTTTTTGTATAAAAATCGGTAGTATTTATGGATGTATTCACTCCAAATTGGGTAAAAACACTTCTAATGACAACCAATATTAAAAACAAGGTGACACGCTAATTTTTAGGTGTATCACATTTTCTGATTTTTTAATAAAAACAGGTATTGTTTATGAATTTATTTACTCCAAATTGTGTGAAAATTTTCAATTCCAAAGCCAAGATGACAAGCCCATTTTTAGATATAGCCCCCAATCAAACTTATAGATTATTTTCGAAAATTTGTATGAACAATTTAATTATTTTCAAATATATATTTATAAATGTATATACTGTAAGCTACTGATGATCACAAATAAACTATTCAAAGATTCGTGTGACGGGTGTTTAACCTTAGTTCCACTGAAGTTAACGTTTTTCCTTGTTTTTTTTTTTTTTTTTTTTTTTATTATGTGTGTTTGCAATCAAGGGAATGCGTACACATAATCAGCCCCGGGCGCAAAAACCCAACGCTACGCCTCTAGATCTTACTCATCATCTACGCGAGAGCTACCAACGCCACGATTTTTATTTGTTTATTTGTTATTAGCTACTAACAAGTAATAAATAAAAATATTTAGAATTTTATATGGCGAAATCAATATAACCTGTATTAACTCGAAATATAACTTCGTGACACAAATAAATCAAAATGAAAATATTTAATTTTCTTTTTATTTTCCTAATTTATTTTTCAATGTAAATGATGTTTCTTTCTCGACTTCTAATACTTGACTGCTGACTCAATTAAGAATTGTAAAATATCTTCTAGTATATGCTATCATCGCCGGCTTGGGTTGCTAGTTTCTTTCTTCTTTTCAGCTTGGATTTCAATCTTTTGAAAGTGGTTAACAATTTTTATCCGGTTTAGTAAAATTAATATTATCAGTAGTTGACATTGTAGAAATGTTAGGTGAAGCCACCTATTTTCTAGCTTCATCGGTAGATAATGATACCACAGGAATCTTCTTAAAAATGGCTAACATTTCTTCGGTAGGACCGAAGCTCAAATACTGCCACACAAAACTTAGGATAGCTTAGATATGACCATCAGTGGCGTGGATACAATTTCGTAAAGGGGATGGGTAACTCTCCATAATCAGATACAATCCAGCTTTAGGGTTCGTATAAGAAGCAAATGAATATATTCATAAATAATAACTATTTTCATACAAAAACATGAAATTGGGCAGTTGATTTGTATGGGAGATGTGCCTAAAAATGTGCTGGGTACATTGATTTAAACACTTTTACTGTCACAGGTATAACATCGTATTTTAGAAATACCATATCTCCTACCGAAATATTCGACACTGTTTGTCAGGTTCTTCTTTTCCTTTAAGTATTATTGCTAATAGTCTCATTATCTTGTGGAACCATTAAACATTCTAATGTTAGAAACTTTATTCCTAATGACTCGGTTAAACATAAGTTCAAGAGTTCCATGAGTCTGTCCAAGTCATATCATATATAGTATATATACAGCAGATATTGGCCTTGTCAGCACGTATGGTTGTAATCTTGTGCTTGTTGATACAAATTTGTTATTCCAATCTTGCAGATGTCTTCCAAGTTCTGGTCCTCCAACCCAGTGACCGACGTCCAAACTGCCGCACTCCTTTGGTATTGGGTGTTCCTGACTATGTCGATTACTATACTCGTACAACTGATCGTTCATTTAAGTACGGACGTCATTGACTACTCTGACAGGTTAAAAGATTCTCCGAAGTATCTTCAAGCACATCAGGACCGGAATTATCGGCGTCTGTGCCCATGTAGACAAAGCTTTCTACAACATCAAACGTAAATGGTCTGACGGGACTTACATTCAATGTCCTCAGCATTTGCGACCAGCATAGAAAATATTGCCGTGAAAGCTAAATTTACCGATGGTTGGTCGAAAGAATAGTTAGTGAAGATAAATTATTTCGTTCGCTAATTTTTTTTTGTGATCAAAAGACTGTTTGAAAAAAGAAGTACTTCTTGTGAATTCTGTGTAAAGCTGAGTATTATTCAAATTAAAATCCAATCCTTTATCATTCCGTTACACAAAAAAGGCAGTAAATCTGTTGTTAAAAATTATAGAGGTATTGTCAAACTTTGTGCTACTACAATTTTCATGCAAGCCATTGCTATCTACAGCTCAACATGGCTTCCTTAAAAGTAGATATGTAACCACTAATTTGTTGGAACTTACTTCTCTCATAAATAAATCATTTTCTTCCGGTTCACAAATGGACGTGATATATACCGATTTTAGTAAGGCGTTTGATAGTGTAAATCACCAACTTTTGCTTAACAAACTATTCTATCTTGGTTTTTCACATTCTCTAACAAAATGGATTTCGTCTTACTTACAGTCACGTACTTAACGTGATTTATTTCTAATCACATTATCAAATAAAATTAATTTTTTATCAGGTGTAGTACAAGGTAGCCATCTCGGACCGCTACTTTTTACCCTGTTTTATTAACGATCTTCCAGACGTCTTAAAATATTGCCATACATTATTGTACGCTGATGATGTTAAACTTTGCTTATCTTATTCTGGTTCTAATGGCTATGATCTATTGCAGACTGATCTCAATGCGTTGTACAGCTGGTGTCAACGTAATTGTTTACTTCGGAATTGTGACAAGTATAAAGTTCTTACATTTAGAACTTCACTAGTAAATATGCATATAATATTAAGAATACCGAACTAGAGCGTGCTTCTGGGCTTAACGATCCAAAATTTTTTTTTCGGGCATATAGACTTCATAACAAACAAAGCAATGGGATTGTTAGGCTTTATTAAGCGATGGTCAAAAGAGTTTGATGATCCTAACATCACAAAGCTTTTATTTACTTCACCAGTACGTCCAATCCTTGAGTATGCTTCTTGTGTTTGGAGTCCACAATATGCCATACATCAGTCAATATGCCATCTCTAGTCACATGAAAATGAAACAGAATCCTTTCATATTTTTATTTGATAACTTGACATCATTGTCTACTAATAGGCATGGCAAAGTCTTTTTCACTCTCCAAGTGTATGTGCTAGAAACCATACGACTAAAAAAACTGTAATTTTGTCAAAGTAAGAGAAAGTAAGAAATCTAGGGTAAAGCCGGAAGACGAAAATTTATATTTTTCTATGTGTGAGCATAAAATTAAGAAATAGCTACATATACACAAACACACATGTACATTATATTTAGGCAATGTTGCGCACGTTACCGCACTGAGAAAAGAGTATACCGAAAAATATACAGAAAGTTACTAATTGTAAGCAACATATTACTTTAAAAAATGACCTCTTTTAGGAGCTTCGTGCAAAAGCAAAAAAAAAAAAAACAAGCAAAAACGTTAACTTCGGTAGCACCGAAGCTCAAATACCCGCCACACGAAACTTTAATCATTTACTTGAAAAAATATAAAAATGAAAGGTGAGTTTGTATGGGGTCTATATATAGTGGCCTGATCCTTGTCATATCGGTAGCATATTCATAGGATAACAGTAGAAGTGATTTTACCCAGATTGGAGTGAATGCATCCATAAATAAAAACTATTGTTATACATAATCTAAAAAATGGGTGCTTGGTTTGTATGGGGGCTATATCAAAAAAATGGGCGTGGCTCCTTTCTTTTGATTTTGGATGCCATTATAAGTGTTTTTACCTAATTAGTAAACACAATCATAATTACTTACTATTTTCATTCAAAAAATCGAAAAAAATTGGAAAGTTTGTATGGGGACTATATCTAAAAATGGTCGTGACACCTTGGTTCATACAAACTGCATAGGAGCACAATAAGCTTAAGTTTAAAATTTCAGGTCAATATCTTTAAAACTTTTCGAGAAAAACGCATTGCAACAGACAGACGGACAGACAGGGTAGGTTTGTATGGGCGGGTACCCCTTAAAATGGGTCTAGGGAAAACCGTTAGCAAGTGCACACTTGACGGCCCAGGAGAGTCTAAGTTTCAAATATGGTTCTCCTATCTCCTATAGTCTCCGAGATAATCTCTCTCGTACGGCAGACAGCAGGACAGACGGACGGACAGACACACATTGCTAGTTCAACTCTCTTTCCAATGCTGATCAAGAATTTATATACTTTATACCCTTTTACCCTTTGGGTACAGGGTATACAAATTAAGAACATTAAAATAAATAAATGAATAAATGAGTACTTACATTTGCACATAATGTGAATATAAACAATTTGAAAAGCAACAACAACATCCGGCATCTAGATGCATTCATGGCAACGGATTCTGGAAAAGATTAGATTAGTTAGATACGAGAAGTTAAAATTTTTATGATAGATAGTACAATATTCAATTTTAAAATTGTCGCATTGCCTCATTTTGACGTAATCGTTTTGGAGGATAAATTTTTTAAACTGAATTATGTTAAAAACATATTTTATAGTTATTTACTAGCTGAACTACCCGGTCTTACTCGGGTCATGTTCATATACCAATTTTCATTTGCCTAGTTTAACTATTTTAAAAATATTACGAATTTTTGTTTAGTTCGTGACACGTCCACCGCCCATTTTTCCAATACGTTATACATTTCTCGGTGTAGTAACACTTATACCGAATTTCATTTCTCTTGTTCAGGTACCCGCGGCTTTGCTCGAGTTTTTGTTTTGCTTCTCTTTGGTGGCTAAATATAAATTGTTCAAAAAATGTGAGTTCAAATTTTGGAAATCCCCTAAACACGACTAACCATCATTTAAATGAGCCCTGTTTCAAGTCTCTACGTCTATTCATTCCAAAGACATGGCTTTTCCGGTTTCAAGGCCCCATTAGGCCCAGGGTCAAAATTTTCTAAAATCCCGTCTTAGTGCTCACCTGTAATAAAAAAAAAAATGGTTCAAAAAATCTATATTGGTCCCAGGTCCAAGTTCCGGAAATCCCTTGAACACCTTGAACGCCAAAAATAATTTTTAACCATCTTTCAAATGAGCTTTGTTTCAAGTCTCTACGCCTATTCACTCCAAAGATAGGCCCCATTAGGCCCCGGGTCCAAATTTTCCAATTTTTTTTCCTTTCTGACCACATATATAATGAGAGCAAAAAAAAAAAAAAAAAGTTCAAGTCGGTCGAGTCATTCTCGAGTTTTAGCGTTGTTAATGCACAGCTATTCATTTTTATACCCGCCACACATAGTGTGAAGTGTATTATCAGTTTGTCGGAAAGTTTGTAACGCATTAAAGGAAGCATCGGAGACCCCATAAACTATATAAATTATTGATCAGCTCGACGACACAATTCGATTTAGCCATGTCCGTCTGTCTGTCCGTCTGTCTGTTGCAATGCGTTTTTCTCGGAAAGTTTTAAAGATATTGACCTGAAATTTTAGACTTAAGCTTTTTGTGCTCCTAGGCAGTTTGTATGTCAGAACCAATGTTCCACGCCCATTTTTAGATGTAGCCCCCATACAAACTTACCATTTTTCGATTTTTTGTATGAAAATAGTTATTATTTATGAATGTATTTGCTTCAAATTTGGTTAAAACACTTCTATGCCAATATCCATCCTTTCAATATAAGAAAAAAATTGCCATGCCCATTTTTTGATTTGGCCCCCATACAAACCAAGCGCCCTTTTTTTTTATTTTTTCAAGAGAATGATTAAAGTTCCGTGTGGCGGGTGTTTGAGCTTCGGTGCTACCGAAGTTGACGTTTTTGCTTGTTATACATGGTCCGCCATCTAACATTTTTGAACTAGTGGTTATTTCGAGTGTGGCAACACTGATGTCACATCTGATTGTACAGAAAGTTAGTTTTATCCTTCCGCTGAACGAAAATGGTTGTGTATACGATTGAGGAACGCGCTTGGCCGAAGCCCGGAATTTTACCAAAAATCATCTTTTCCGACGAAGCTCATTTCCATCTTGGCGGCTACGTCAATAAGCAAAATTGTCGTATTTGGGGGCGGAAAACCCGCACGTGATCGAAGAGAAGCCAATGCATCCTCAGAGAGTTACTGTTTGGTGCGGTTTTGGGCCTGCGGCATCATTGGCCCTTTTTCTTCGAAAATGCGGCAGGAGCCGCCGTTACGGTCAATGGCGAACGCTACCGCGCCATGTTAACGGATTGGTTCTTCCCGGAAATCGAAGACGAGGACTTGGACAACATTTGGTTCCAGCAAGACGGCGCACCGTGCCATACAGCCAAAGTTACGATCGATCTTGTGTTTTGTTTTTATTGCATTTAAAAAAAAAAAAGTTCGTGGCGGACCCTGTATATATATAGAATATAGATAGATTACAAATATTTTAAAATATTTATTGAGTATATTTGCAGATGTTTACAATTTGAAAACACGTACTGCACTGTGGTATATGACCATCATTAATCATTGCTGCTGAATTTGAATATGAAGTTAGATACTAAACAAGGAAAAACGTTAACTTAGGTGAGACCGAAGCTTAAATACCCGTCACACGAATCTTTGAATAGTTTATGTGTGATCATGAGTGGCTTATATACATTTTTAAATATATATTTGAAAACAATTACTTTTTCATATAAATTTTCGAAAATAATCGAGAAGTTTGCATGGGGGCTACAGCTAAAAATGGGCGTGGCACCTTGGTTTTGATATTGGATGTCGCTAGAAGTGTTTTTCCCCAAATTTGAGTCTCATAATCGATAAGTTTGCATGGGGGCTACAGCTAAAAATGGGCACCTTGGTTTTGATATTGGATGTCATTAGAAGTGTTTTTCCCCAACTTGGAGTGACTACATTAATGAATGATAGCTATTTTCATACAAAAAAAAAACGAAAAAAGGCTTAGTTTGCATAGAGTCTATACCTTAAAATGGGCGTGGCACTTTGATTTAAACACTTAAACTGCTTAGGACTGAGAAAAGCTTAAGTTCTGAGTATCAGGTCAATATCTTTAAAACTAAGCGAATGAATCGCATAAAAACAGACAGACAGACAGACAGACAGACGACAGACGGACATGGCTACATCGACTCGTCTCGCCGTGCTGATCAAGAAATATATACTTTATAGGGTCTACAGCGTATTCTTTAATGCGTTACAAACGTTCTGATAAAATGAAAATACCATCCACACTAAAATTCATTTTATAATTTTACTAAGAAACTTAAAATTATTTCGAAGTGTGTAAAAACAAATGGATACAATTAAGTTTTTTCAAAAAAGTAAATGAAGTTATGAAAGTCCCATTTACAGTATATCTGATGTACTGATTCATCCTTTTGTAAGACTTAAAAATATACATGGAGACTGCAGAAATCATACTACCACAAACCTGACTGAAAAAGCTGCAACAAAGGATTTTCTTTAAGAAGTACCCGTTGATGACCAATTACTTAATTGTCACGAATCCACGGATTTGTTGGGTTTACAGAGCTTTGGATTTTATCTATTGCTACATAAATAGACGAAATTTTGACTTGCCATGGGCTGACACCAGAAAATTGGATTGCGTTAAGATTTGATTACTGAACAATATTTTCAATATTAGCCAAAATCTGAATCATGTTGTTAATGACGTAAAGACAGTTCCAAAAATAATAAATACTATTTGGACCATAAAAGATGTGATAAACTTTTTCCGTGAATCAAGAACGTGTAGACAAAATACTCTTAATAATATCACGCATGTGTGAATCAAAGTGATCAAAAAAGTACAAGGCTATCAAAGCATTTTCTTATTACACTTTTCGGATTGTTATACCCTTACACAAGTTGTCTATAGTGCGAAGCCCTAATACAAGAAAGTCGGGATTCCCCTTTATTCTTGGGTAACAAGACTAGTTTTTATCCAAATAACTATCTTTTGATTTCATTGCGGTTGGTGACAAATTGAGAATATTTTGCATGTACAAAAAAAAATATAAAATGATATAAAATTTAGATGAAATTAAAAAAGAACTTCTAGATAAACCGAATGAAATCACAACCGAACTAGGAGTAAAATTGTCTTTGACACGTTTGTCAGAAAACCAAGAGAATAATAGTAATCCTCCAGCTTCTCTAACGACCTCTATGCTGCTACGATCAAATGATCAAAGGATAAGGACGCTAAAGAAAGACAATAGTCGCTACCTTAATACTCTAAATAAACTCGGAGTCTAAAAAACTAAAGTAAGTATTTTAAGAATTTAAACAAGTGTTTATATTTTTATTAGTAGCTAAAAGAACAGATATGTATAGTATAACAATAACTTTATTGAAAAGATCGAAAAATGAGAAGTAAGACTGTATAGGGATGTACGTTATAGAGGCCCGATCGGTATCATATCGGTGGTATGTACTTAGGATTATATATATAAATAATATGTTATTTTACATTCCTAAATACTAACCATTTTCATACAAAATTCGATTTCGGGCGGTAAGTTTGCCGAAAAAAAGCTTAAGTTTAAAATTTCAGTTCAATATCTTTGAAACGAAGCGAATGAATCGCATAGCGTCAAACAGACAGACAGACGGACATGGCAAGATTGATTCGTCTCATCGAGCTGATCAAGAATATATACACTTTATGGGGTCTCCGCTGCCTCCTTTAATGCGTTACAAACTAAAAATATCCATATGAGTCCAATATTTTTGTGTAATAAAGTGTCTGTACATATCAATCTTTTGAACAGAATCTCATCGTCAGAAGGGTATCTCGAATTCAAGAAATATTTTTAAAGCCCGTCCTCAGTGTACACAATCATAAGTAAAGTAAATACAATTAAATTTTGGGAGTTTCGTTGGAGCATTAAATCTTGTATAAATCTTATTTGTCGGCGGTAAACAATTATTCCTTTCTGACAGAGCAAAGTACGTGGGTCTTATCTTAGATCCCAAACAAAACTGGAAGGATAATATTCAGGAAAAAGTGAAGAAGGCAATGTTTGCTTTCTACTCGTGTTCCAAAGTATTCGGTCGTAGATGAGGTCTCTCACCGAAAATGGTCCTATGGCTATACACTGTAGTTGCTATCGAGCCTTGACCTGGTGGCCGGCTCTTAAAAACAGGTACAACATCCAAAAGTTATCTAGGGTACAGAGATCTGCTTGTATTGGGGCCACTGGGGGAAAGTAGAACCTGTCCCCCGAGGCCCCACATGAAATGCTTAACCTATTACCTATTGACTTATTCATTAAGCGGGTTTCTTCGATCAGCGCACTTCGACTAAAAGAACAAGGCTTTTGGTCTTCACTAAGCTTTGGTCACTGCGCTGTTTTATTCAAAACCCCGACAGATTTAGGTGGCCCTACTGACTTTTTGACTGTATGGCGGAGCCGGAACACTCAGCTAGATTAGGTATTCCTTTTAACAAAACCTGCAGAAGTTGTAAGGAAGAGGACACCGCAGAAACGTTAGAGCACTTTCTCTGTGTGTCCTGCATTTAGATCGATCAGACTAAGACATTTTGGACATTGGCAGTTAGAATCGCAGAGCGATCTAGCACTCTTATGTCCCTTCAAACTAAGGTCCTTCCTTAACTGTACTGGTTGGCTCTGATCCTAAAAAGCCTTCCACGAACAAAAGGTTTCTCTACCGCGATTTTATAGTAGTAACAAAACGGCAGTTATATGATAATTATGCGGGGGAAAATGTATTTCAGCCACCTCTATCTATTGTATCTACAATGGGCCATGACCATGAGCGATAAGCTACAACAGATACATCAACTGAAACTACTCTTATGGAGTCTCTTAGTAGTTAGCCTGTTGGCTTAGCTTAAAAGCAACGGCATTCACTGTCAATACGCTGATGACATATTTATCATATCCAGCGGGAAGTTCGAAGAAATTCTGTGCGACGCAAAGTGGTATTTTGGTGTAAATTTTTCGACCATTGAATTTCAAAAACCTTAAATATATAATACAAAATTTTATAAAAATTTTCTATCATCACTATAGTTTGTAAATATAGTTGTTCAATAGGTGCCCCTATTAATTTGAAACGGACTGTACTCACTATTTTTGTTACAAGTTAATATACACCTCGTACTTTATCTAGGAACACTACGTTTAAATATCTGAAATGTGTCTAGATCGGTACGCAACGATCTGTAACTAAAATGGTTGACTTACACAGACACTTTTAAACGAGTTACATAGTTTTTTCTTGCCTTTCTTTACAATTAAACCCTGCATTTCTGCATAGAAAATGACTAATCTTTTTTTATGAAACGTAATGAAATCAAGATCAAATAAAGACAATAGATTTGTGTACTTTAATTATCTGATAACAAGATAAAAAAATACTACTGCAGTTATCTTTTTATATCGAGCAATATATGTGAACAGTAACAATGAGCTCCGTTCTCTTGAAGTTCGAAACGCAAATTAGTCATTCGTGCCGATGTCAAGCGAACGGTTTATTCTCAGTTTGGATATTATCAAATTTAAAACCTTAAAAAAGAATGGTTAAACATTTATTAGCATTGATGCTATATTTTACCGCCTGTGCAGCTGCTCACTATAATGATCGCGGAATAGATGTGGGAAAAGTAAGTTTGCGAGTCAATTGGGTAAACTATTTCTACAGCATTCAAATTTACTTTAAATTGTAGATAAAAAAGTGCAGCGATACAACGTTCAATGGCATTTATAAGTGGACTAACAGAGGCGAGAATTATACGATTTCGAAACCAATTTGCTGGCACGACGCGAACTACAAAAGACCAGTTTTTCGAAGATGTAATACGAGCAACGGTTTGTGGGATAAACAAGAATTTAATTGCATGGAAACTGCACACAAGAACAGATATTGCCCAGAAGACTTAGAAGAGATAACCGGAAAAAAGATATGTTTAAAAATATCGCCTCAGCCGCAACAATACAACGATGCATATTGCTATGGTTCTGATAGTATTATTTTGGATATGAACACAAATGAGCGAACAGAACTTCTTCGCTATCTTTCAGGCATTGGTGTAGAGAGATTTTGGCTGCCTCTGCATCGTGTAAACGGGAATAGATACAGCAAGTTTTCAGTACGTTTACCCGGAAAATTGTGGGGCGAGGTGTATAACGAAAATTTAAAATTAAACGAATTGCTTACTGATAAGCACTGCCTGGTACTGCATAGCAAACGAAAATACGATCATTACAACAAGAACAATGGAAGTCATAGTCAAAGCGAATTTTTGCCACAAGCAGAAGTGACTCATTGCGATGCTATGCGCTACGCTGTCTGCTTGTTCAGAAAGACACTTATTACAACATCAGGTTGTCCGCAAGGTTTCGGTGCACTAAGCTACCGGCCAAATATATGTTATGGCGTCAACTGGGAAAGCGGAAAGTTTCCAAATGATCAACGACAACTGGCCATTTCCGAGTTCTTTGTAAATCAAAACGTTGTGCGCCTAATATTTGATCAAGTTAAAACGATCAACGATTGGTTTGAATTATATAATTTCAAAGACGAGAGCGGCACAGCTTACGTTTTGCTAATGAATAAACGTATGGAAACAAAGGTCCTAAATGTTGACGACCATCAAAAGCATCATGGTTTATGTACCGAACTGATGACGAATCGAAATAGAGTCGAAATGGTGCTTAAAACAAGTACGGAGGATGTTGATGAACTGGTGTTGGTAGTCTATAATCGTCATTATATTTGGCGTGTAGGCAATAAAAAGAATGATCATGGGATCAAGTGTTTCACAAACGCTGATTACGGCGAGTGGAATTCCGTAAAAATCGATTTAAAGTGGGAAAACGATGACCGTACGAAATCGCTTTTTACAGTAGAACTCATTGGTGAAGGACCTGGAGAATATTGGTGTGAGGCGCATACAATATTCGACTTTGAATTCATTCAAACTGAACGAATTATTGCGAGCAAAAATCGACAAGGACACGCATTTGCGATGCGCATTGTTATACCTTGCATTCATGATTCAACAGATAACTGTGGAAATTTGTCTGAAGAAAACTTGGAAAATCTGAGTGAGTTTGCAAGAGAAATGCTAAAAGACCTTAAAAATATCAACAAGAAATATCGTCAAGAACTGGACGATCTTAAGATACATCGTGTACGTATAATGGCTGTGGAGGACTACAATGCTAAAAATGGAGGTGAAGTTCGTTGTTTGACCCACGTAACCGTCTCACACAAGTCATCTGCGGTGGACAATAGCGAAGAGATGAGTAGTGAGGAGGACGATAGTAATGAAAGTGTGCAAGGTATACGCCATGACACTGCTGTTCGCATGATGCTGCTCAATTTATTAGTGGACTTGGTTTCCAGCTATCAAACGAATATGGCGTTGAGTGTGCGTAGCACAGAATATTGCTTTCAGAAGCATTTAGAATGCATAACGGTAGGGAGAACCAATGGCTGTTAGCTAAGCGTGATCAAGCAGCAACGACATTGGAGCTATGCCTCAAGGAAAATGGCATTCCACAAGTGCGACGTTGCGTTGGAAGCTTCATACAGGGTGCTGTTTGGGAAAGTTTTCCCGAAGATCGCAATATAAAATGTGCTGATGGCAGCGGCGACGATATTACAAGAAATCTTTATGACTTGGACAAAGCCAAAATGGCAAAGGCAGCTCCTGTAAAAGCTGTAGGGCAAATTAGGCGTCTAATTCAAAAAAATGTAAAGAATCTCGTGCCAGCCGATCTCCACTATATGGCAAAGATATTACAGAGCAGCATTAAAAGCATCGCTTTAAGCGAGTATATGCAAAAAGAGTTAAACACATTTCAGATATCACAGGGCACTGAGAATGGGGACCATCGAAGGCAAGCTACACGCGACATTGTGCGAATATACAATTATCTCATGGAAGTGAATGCTGGAACGCTTCATTCGTCAATAGTACTTAATTCAACTAATATTTTATTGGATTCATTTGAGACTCTAATCGATCGAATAAGTGTTCGCAATCATCTCGAAGCGACTGAGGACGATTTAATGGACCCGGATACCGAATTCATTGAATATGTGGATATTGGAGTCTCATTGAAAGCAACGAGCAATCTTATCATTTTTACAATCGATCCCGCAGTAGCCAATGTTACTGGCGTAGCTATATTTCGAGATACAGCTGCCAAAAGTGATCAGCTGGATTTTCTACATGGTGAATTTAGCGGCGAGTACTATCGATTTTTGCAGGCCAATACTAACCTAGAGGACATATTGAAAGAATCGGACTTACAGCTAGCTACATATGTGCCAAGTACATTGTTGGCACGGTTGGGTGAAATATCGACCGCTATGAATAACACCCATAAATCATCGCAGATCATTGTAGTGAAAGTGTACTCAAGTGATAAATTGTTTCAAGAAAATGAAAATTTGCGAAATCAGTCAGTTGGAAGCAGAGTGGTTTCAATTTCTATACCGGGTCATAATAGTGATCTGCCCGAAGCATTGCCACTTGTATTACGCGTTCGTCAGTCAAATGGTACCGAATACGAAGAAAATGATTATTTGAACACAGCCAGTGACACCAATAATAGTTATTTGTACCAAAACAATGTCCAGAACGATACACAGCTGAGTTGTACTTATTGGAACTATCAAACTTGGGCCACTGATGGCTTAATGTTTATGGGCTGGTCACGAAACGATCCGAATGTGATTCTCTGTGCCTGTACACATTTGACGCCCTTTGCCTATCTCATTGGTGGTGGCTATGATTACACTGCAGGCACTGAATTTGACGATGAGGAATTTATTGTTCAGCAGTCTCACGAAAAAGCACTTGATATAATTACACTCGTCGGTTGCTCCTGCTCAATTGTTGGCATAATTTGCGTTTTCATAACAGCGATGACATTTAAATCTTGGCGAGAGAAACCCTCAACTAAAGTTTTGCTACAACTTTCTGCTGCCATTGCTCTACAAATGTTTCTTTTTCTTTTTGTGAATACCGAAGCCTACTCAAAGTATCTTATAGATAATAATATAATTGGGAGCTGTATTGTAATAGGTGCTATGCTTCACTATTCTGTATTGGTACAGTTTTGTTGGATGATTGTAATCGCCCACTTGCAGTTTAAGCGATATGTTCAAGTTTTTGGTAATAGCAGACCCCAACGCTTCTTCATCAAATCAGCTCTATTTGCCTGGGGCATACCTCTGATACCCGTTGTTTGTGTAGTACTCCTTGACGAGAGTTCATTTAGCAATGATTTAATTTGTTATCCATCTGGACAATCATTGTATTTCGGCTTAGCACTGCCGATTGCCGCTGTCATATTAGCTAATTTGGTCATATTCATTCTTGTTATTTACAATATTCTTCGAGGTCCAGGGGGCAAAATAAGACATACCGAAAAGCGCATAGTTATCTCTCAGATTCGCCTATCAATTTTGTTATTTTTTATGCTCGGCTTTACATGGATTTTTGGGCTAATGTCCATTCTACAAATTGGTATCGCATTTTCATATTTATTTTGTTTAACAGCCACTTTACAAGGATTTGTCATTTTTGTATATTTCATTGTGCTAGATCCAAATACGCGACGTATGTGGAGTTCCCACTTTTACCGACTTTTTGGCACAGCAAAAACTTCATTCGAAAGTTCTACGAGTTCCACCACCCAAACCCAAACATTCTAAATATGCAATGTATCGTTTTTTTTTTTTAATTTGTATAAATTCACCGTTGTCTAAATGCTTGTTAAAATATCTTTAACATATATAATTATTATCTGTAAAACTAACTATTGATAAATAAAAAATTAACCATTAATATATTTTTTATCCTTTAGAATTCACTTCACCTTGTTATGTTAGGTTTTTTTTTTTTTTTAATTTATTTTTTTATATTTCTTGATTGCGACCAGTTCTTTAGAGACGATTTAGAAGACTAATTTTATGATTGGTCAAATTGTAACCTACTCGATGTGCGATAAAATATAAAATATGCAACAATAAGATAATTCAACAATAGGTAATTTATCCAATTTGGTGCTTATTGCTTTATATAAACGAGAGAATGAAGAGTCATTGTGAAATTTCGTTAAACGAACGAATATCAAATAAACCCAAACGATATGTAGGATATCATTGTATATGAACGTAGAAGTAAATACTTATCTTATTATATGTTAATGGTTGACCACACAAACTGACATACTGAAAAACTATTTATGTATTTACGTACAATACTCGAACATCTAGATTCTAGAACATCTAAGGGCTTTGCTTAAAATTTTTACAATAGAAACTATTTTTATAGCAAAAAATATGTAACAGGCAAAAGGCGGCGTGTAAAACTTTTGTAAGTGAATTACAGGGATCGTAACGATTATAATTTTTTAAATAAATGTTGTAAAATAAAAATTTGTTATTTGTTGATTTTTTTGAAACATAAACTTTTATTTAAAAATCATAATATAAATCTTATTTTCAATTTTAATTTAAAAACAAGCAAAAACGTTAACTCCGGTAGCACCGAAGCTCAAATACCCGCCACACGAAACTTTAATCATTTTTTTTTTGAAAAAATTAAAAAAAGTGGAAGGTAAGTTTGAATGGGACTTATATTTTAAAGTGGCCCGAAGCTTGTCATATCAGTAGCATATTCATAGGATAACAGTAGAAGTGATTTTACCCAGATTGGAGTGAATATATCCATAAATATATCCCAGTTTGTAATAAATACATTCATAACTAATAACTATTTTCATACAAAAAATCTAAAAAAAAGTGGTAAGTAATGGGGCTATATCTTAAAATGGGCGTGGTATCTTTCTTCTGATATTGGATGCCATTATAAGTGTTTTCACCCAATTTGTAGTAAACATAATCATAATTACTAACTATTTTCATAGAAAAAATCGAAAAAAATGGTAAGTTTGTATGGGGCCTTATCTAAAAATGGGCGTGGCACCTTGGTTCTGACATACAAACTGCCTAGGAGCACAAAAAGCTAAAGTTTAAAATTTCAAGTCAATATCCTCAAAACTTTCCGAGAAAAAACGCAGACTGTTAGTCTTATTTTAGCTCCAATATATGTACGAGGTGTGTTCAAACATTATCGCGAATTTTGAATTTTCGCGGGTTACGTACGTGTTTTGGATCGTCTTCGATTTTTACCTATTCAAAAAAAATGGATCAAAGAACCTATATCAATTTTTTTTCTGAATAGAATAAATGGAATAAAACTGTTGAAGAAGGCTTATGGGGACCGAGCTCTACCAAAATCCACAACATTTGATTGGTATAAATTGTTGAAAGAAGGTTGCGAACGTGTTGAAGACGAAGAGCTCCCTGATCAACCATCGACCTCAACGGACGATGCTCACATCCAAAAAGTAAAAGAATTAGTGCTTGCACACCGTCGATTAACTAAGAGAGACATTGCTGATGAAATTGGCGTATCGAAAGGATCAATTAATACAATTTTGAAGGATGTTTTGGGCCTCAAACGTGTCAAGTTTCGGTTGGTACCAAAAATGATGATTTTTATTTTAAAACTGTACTGATTTTTCGTGACTTTTTTTCCAAAAATGCAACTAATATCGTTCCGCAACCACCGTATTCGCTTGATTTGGCACCGTGTGACTTCTGGCTATTCCCAAAACTCAAGAGACCACTCCGGGGAACGCGTTTCGAGTCGATTGAGGAGATAAAAGCTAAATCGAAGAAGGCGCTGATGGCTATACCGGAAAGGGACTAATTGGCATGTTTCGAGGATTGGAAAAAACGTTGGAATAGGTGTATTTTATCGGGAGGGGATTACTTTAAAGGGGACAAAAATGAATGAATAAATAAATATTTAAAAAAAAAAAAAAACACAAAATACGCGACACTTTTTGAACACACCTCGTATATAATCAACATCCTATGTAAAATTTTGAGCTAAAATGAGTATAAAACAAACATTTTCTTGAAACAAAAATACAAAAAATGGAAGGTGAGTTACATGTTAGAGTGGCCCGATCGTTGTCATACCGATAGCATATTCATAGGATGAGTGAAAATATTCATAAGAAAATCTAATTTCATACAAACACTCAAAAATGGGCACTAGGTTTGTATAGGGGCTGTACCTAAAAATGGGAATGGTGTTTTCTTTTAATTTTGGATGCCATTAAAAGTGTTTTTACCCAATTTGTAGAAAATATGTTCATAAATAATAACTATTTTCATACAAAAAACAGAAAAAAAGTGGTAAGTTTGTATGGGGGCTATATCTATAAATGGTTCTTAAATAGTAACTGCCTAGGATCCCAAAAAAGCTCAAGTTTCAAATTTCAGGTCAATATCTTTAAAACTTTTCGATAAAATCACATTGCATCAGACAGACGGATATGGCTAAATCGATTCGTCTCGTCGAGCTGATCAATAATATATACTTTATGGGGTCTCAGATGCCTCCTTTGATGCGTTACAAACTTTCCGAAAAGCTGACCAGGTCAAGTTTGAAAGCCACGCCCATTTTTAGGTATAGCCCCCATACAAACAGACCGTCCATTTTCAATTATTTATATGAAAACAGGTATTTTTTATGTATATATTCACTCCAAATTGGGGCAAAACACTTCCAATGCCATCCAATGTCAAAACAAATGTGCCAGGCACATTTTTAAATATCTCCTCTATATAAACTTACCGGTCATATTAGAATTTTTGTATGAAAATGGTTATTATTTTGCAGTGTGTTGACTCCAAATTGGGTAAAAACAATTCTAATATCATCCAATATCAACAGTAAGATGCCGTGCTTATTTTTAAATATAGTCCCCATATAAACTTACCGCCCATTTTTAAATTTTTGTATGGAAATGGTTGTTACTTGTTGTTACCAAGGTGCCACGCCAATTTTAGGCATAGGGTCCTTATGGATTATTTTTGAATTTTTTCTGAATATCTGTATTTTTGCTTAAAATTGTGTCTAAACTTGAGTTGACTTATTGACCCCCTCCAGTCCCATCTCGACGTTTTATCTATGCCACTGATGAAAACACATAAACTATTTTAAAATAGTTAAAACAATTAAGCCCCGGTTCCACCGAAGTTAACTTTTTCCTTGATTCTAATAATTTTATTCAACCGCAAGATTATTTTTAAATAAGGAAAAGTAAAATTAATTGACCGTGTTTCATACCTGTTACACATAGTGTTAAACAGGTATATTCAGTTTGTCAGAAAGTTTGTAACGCATTGAAGGAGGCATCGTAGACCCTATAAAGTATATATATTCTTGATCCCCTCGACGAGACGAATCGATTAAGCCACGCCTGTCTGTCTGTCCGTCCGTCCATCTGTCTGTTTGTTGTTGCGCGATTTATTCGCTCAGTTTTAAAGATATTACGCTGAAATTTTAAACTTAAGCTTTTCTAGGTCCTGTGTACTTTCTATGTTAAAATCAATGTGCCACGCTCACTTTTAGGTATAGCTTTCATACAAAAGTACAACATTTTGTCAAGTTCTTATAAGAAAAAATGTATTTTTAAAATCTTCAGTTTAAAAATGGTTCAAATCGGACAGCGAATTTCTAAATTTTTAAGAATATTTTTGTATTGTTTACTATTTTAAGATACAATTTAATACAAATGCTGCATACGAAGATCTATCCACGTCAAATGATGTGTAACAGGTTTATAAGCTTCGGTCCAACCGAAGTTAACTTTATTTCTTGTTTTTTTTTTTAACTTGTTTCTTTTTTAGATTCATTTAAAATTAACAAGGAAAAACGTCAACTTCGGTAGAACCGAAGCTCAAATACCCGCCACAACTTGGTTTAGTTTATTTATGATCATTTCGATACAACCAAAGTTTAGACACAATAACGGAGTAAAATTTTAAGCAAAGGACAGAATAATAAATATTTTCTTGGAAAAAAATTAGAAAATGGGTTGTGACTTTGTATGGGGGCTATATGGTATAGTGGGCTGATCTTTAGATGTATTTTTTACCCAATCAGAAGTGAATACACTTATAAATAATTACTATATTCACACAAAAATTTCAAAAGTTCATATGGAGCCTATACCTAAAAATGGGCGTGGCACCTTAGTTTTAACATAAGACATAAGAAGCATTTTTTCATACAAAAATTATATTAAATGGGCGGTAAGTTTGTATGAGGGCTACACCACAGGGTGGGCGTGGCACCTTGGTTTCGACTTTGGATGACATAAGAAGAGTTTTTACCCAATTTGAAGTGAATACATTCATAAATAATAACTATTTTCATACAACAATTAGAAAATCGCGCAAAGCTTCTATGGGACCCATACCTAAAAATGGGTGTGGCATCTTAGGTTTGACATTGGAAGACATAGGAAGTATTTTTAGCCAATTTGGAGTGGATACATTCATGAATAAAAGCTATTTTCATACAAAAAATCGAAAGAAAACGGTAAGTTTGTATGGGGGCTATACCTAAAAATGGGCTGATCAAGAATATATATATTTTATAGGGTTTAAGATGGCTCCTTTGATGCGTTACAAACTTTCAGACAAACCGTTTGTAAGTGATCACTTGAAGGCTTACGAGAGTCGAAGTTTCAAATATGGTGGCTCTACCTTTTATAGTCCGCGACAGATGTGAAGACGGACAGACATTCATAGCTATATCGACTCGCATTTCAATGCTGATCAAGAATATATATACTAAATAGGGTCTATCAAGTCTCCTCCCTTATCCCTTCGGTTACAGAGTATAAAAATAATATAATTTATATTAGCTTTCCTTCATTAGTTTTTGTGCACACATTTTTTTTTTTTAATTGAAAAGAAAATTTCAATTTATTTTAATTAGGTGTCAGAAAAAGTTACATACTTATTTTAGGGTAAAATTTATATAATATATTAACATAGGTGAAACGTAGTCAGTTAAAATGTTGTAACGCGTACACTGCACTTCAGATGTCTCGAGTTCAAATAAGACTTTTTAAGAAGTAGTTCGTAGATTCTTAAAATAATGGAAGATATCATAATACTTTCAATTGAAACTATTTTCTGACAAAGTTTTGAAGAAACTTCAGAGGTAACATTTCATTTATTCAAACTAATCTTAATATAAATACAACTTTTTTTTATTTTCCTATGATTAAATTTATCCCTTTGTCTACAACAACATTTAGTACAACATTTAGTACAACATTTAGTACATTTTATAATATTGATTAAGGAATAAAATTAATTTAAAAGAACAATTTCTTTAAATTATAATTAAAAACAAAAAGAGATCTATGAAGAAGTTTAATCATGAATAACAATTTCTTTATTAAATAAAATTGCGTTTATTGATAGTGCGGTAAGTCAGCTGGTCGGATCCTTTTTAGACTTCGTGTAGTAGTTAACTCAAGTGTGGGTAAGTTACTCATCTCGTTGTTTGAATGTGACAGGATTCTGGTGTGGTAACTTCTTACTGACTGCTACTATTTCTTCTTTAACGGTGTGTATTTTGAGATCTCTGTGTATATTTGCGTTAGAAATGTACCATTCCGCTCTTGTGATTTGTCGAAGTATTTTTGACTGCTGCCGTTGTATTATATTGATGTTTGATGTTTTAGATGTAACCCAAACTTGAAGGCCGTATGTCCAAATTGGTTTTATAATGCTTTTATATACATTATTTATTTTTAAAGGAATGGGCACGAAAACTCTTTTGGTTGTAAAGATAACTTGTGTAGTTTTGTTTTCGTTAATTTTTATGGCCCATATGTCAAACCATTTTTTGGTGTTATCAAGTATGTTTTGAAGCTTATTAGAGGCTACAGCTAAGTCTTTATGTGAAAAAAAAAAAAATTGTGTCATCTCCAAAAGTTGCTATCATAGAAGAGGGTTCTATTGGGATAGGTAAGTCTTGTGTAAAAAGGACTTATAAGAGTGGTCCAAGAACGCTACCTTGAGGTATACCTGCTTTAATTGGCCTTATTGTAGAGTGAGCGTCTTTAACTTTACATAGAAGTGTCGATCAGATATGTAACTTTTAAGCATGTGGTAAAAATCTGGTGGAAGTAGTTTTTTAATTTATACAATAGACCAATGTGCCATACCTTGTCGAATGCTTTTTCAACATCAAGAAATACTCCTATACAATACTTTTTATCTTCTAGATCTGTAGAAATTTTGTTAACTACTCTATGAATTCGTTCAATGGTTGAGTGATGTTTCCGAAACCCAAACCGATGGTCAGGTATGATGTAGCTATTATCAAGGATGGGTTGAAGTCTGTTAAGAAATAATTTTTCAAAAACTTTTGAAAGTATTGGAAGAAGGCTTAGCACCGCCACCGGGGCCCTCCTAAAGCTAAACAATCGCGAAAACAAAACATTCCAGTTATCATGTCATAGCCAGGTGACTTGTTAGCCTTGATATTGTCGATAATATTTTTAACTTCCTAAGTAGTTACATCTCGAATATTAATATTTTGTGAGTTGCTACAGGTTTCTGAATTAACTCTGTGTCGTTTGTAAAGGCATTTTCATAAAAGTCATCTAATAGGGTCGATTTATCGCTTTCTGTTTTAGCCCAAGTACCATCTGGTTTCCTTAATGGTGCGGTAAAGGTTGTCGATTTTCTGAGTTTTTTAGTGGCTTTCCATAGAGAAAAATTTGTCTCTGGTTGGGCTTAAATTAGTCTGATAATTTTCTATATTTTATTTTTATTCTGATTAAGCTTTACTTTTAGATCCCATATTAACCGATTAAGTCTCTTTTTCTTCGGGACATCTAGTAGTTTGCCAGATTTTCCTAAGTCTTCTTTATATTCTCTAGTTTACGGTAATCTTTGAAGTTTAAATACGGAGTAAAGTTGACGCTTCAGCGTACGGCACCATATAAAATAAATTACGGAGCTCTCTGATGTCATTTGGAGATTTTAGTGCAACGTCCAAACGTAAGTATATGTTAAGGAGTTCTGCGCGATTGTACTCTTGCCAATCTGTTTTTGAGTTATAGAGGCTGGGCGTCGGTTTGTATGTGTGTAATCGTTTCGATGTAATCGAGTTGAACTGGTGAGTAATCTGAAGATAACTCAAAAGCGCGACTTTTTTCGAAAAGTTATTAATATTTACATTTTTAATAACACAGAAACTCAATAAGATCTGACACTTTGCGCGGGTCTGCCTCGCTTGTTGAAATATGTTTGGCATTATTGGTAATTAATTGTTTCTAGAAGTAATTTATATCTTTTTGTTGGAATAAGTCTTGAGCCCCAGGCTATGTGTTTTGCATTAAAATCACCAGCAGCAATATAATCTTGGCCCTAAACCAATTTAAAATATGTATTATATTGAGCTGATGAGACATTGTGTCGAGGCGGTCTGTACAATGCTGAAATTGTTAGGGGCCCATTTCTATATTGCACATGAATAATAGTCGCTTGAATATACCATCTAGGCTAAAATGTTCAACTTCATAGTATGTAATTTTGATTTTTAATTATAAAAGCTGGGCGTCGGCTTGTCCTGTTGCAAGCGTTTCGATGTAATCGAGTTGAACTGGTGAATGATCTGAAACAACTCAAAGCGCGACTTAATCGAAAAGTTATAAATATTTACATTTTTGAAATAAGGCACAGAAATCAATAAGATCTGACACTTTGCGCGGGTCTGTTGGCCAGTAGGTGGGCTCAGCCTGTTGAAATATATTTGGCATTATTGGTAATAATTGTTTCTAGAAGAATTTTACCTTTTTGTCTTGGATACAAAAGTGTCACTATATTGAGCCCCAGGCTGATGTGTTTTGCATTAAAATCACCAGCAGCAAGTTTAAGCTCTTGGCCCTAAAGATTTAAAATATGTGTTATATTGAGCTGATGAGACATTGTGTCGAGGCGGTCTGTACAATGCTGAAATTGTTAAGGGGCCCATTTTTATCTTGCACATAAAAAATAGTCGCTTGAATATAATCTTGGCTAAAATGTTCAAGTGGGAAGGGATGGTTTGTTTAATTGGATATGGTGTATTAGACTTAATGCCACTAGCTATTTGAGCAAAACTTATGGAGGGTGTCACTCTAATACTAGAACTTTGAGGGGGAGAGACCCGCGTATCTACATTTTATTTGGTACTATTTTTTCTCTAAGCTGGGGAAAGCGTTTAACTTTTAATGCCTTATAGACTTCGCAGCCTTTATAGAGTGGTTACCACTGCATAGAGCACATTTGGTCTGACCTTTGTCGAAATTTAGAGTGCAGTTTACTGTTGTATGGGAACCAGCGCATTTGACACAGACTGGATCTCTTGTACAATAATTTTTAGTATGCCCATACTTCTGACAATTTGCACATTGAGGTTTAATATGAGGTGCCTCGAATGAAATTTTTGTCTGAAGAAGATGAGAAATTTTATATACATCTTTATTGTTTTCTTCGCTTTGAAGTTCAATTGAAAATAATGGAAGAGGCACCTTTGTGGTTCGTTGTGAATATTATAAAATGTTTAACATTGTGACCTAGCTCTTGAAGTTCAGCTTTAATTTCTTCAATATCAGCTGAAGGATGCATATTTCGTAAAATGACTTTGAAGTTTCTATCTTCCTTAGCTTTATACGTATAGTATTTGGTTTCTTTATGTTTCAACATATTTATAATATTTTTATAGCAGTTAGAATCTGTGGCCTGCACTCTTACTTCGTTGTTAGCTAACGCTTTTAACTCAAAGTTTTTTTGAGCCACTTCTTTAAGGGCATCATATAAGACTTTAATCTGACCGACACCTTGAATATAAATTGGAGGTGGTTTATTCACTTTTGGCAATAATTTAGCTGAAAGTTGCATAGAGTTTTGTTCGTCAGACTTGTCATCTGCTAACAGTTCGAATCGATTTGTTGTGTTTGGTTCGCTGAGCCAATAATTTTGTAATGTTGTTTGTGTTTTGTTCTTTGGTTTTTTGTTATTGTTTTGTTTTTGTTGTGTTTGCTTACTTGGAGAATGTGTTTCTCTATTCCTTTTCAATTTTAACGGCTGATTTGTGTGTGTGTGCTTTCCATTGTTTGTTTTTGGAGAAGTAACGTTTTCTGGTAAAACAATTGAAGGAGTCGAAGGTACATCGTTGTTGTTGTTATTGTTGTTGACGCACTGTACTTTGATATGAGGTGATTTTTGAATTGGCGTGACCAATGAGGATGAAGATGACGTGATCGAGGCAGTTGATAAAAATACTGTTGTTGTTATTGGCGCAGAAGCTGTCGATGTTGTATATCCACTTTGTGTTGTAATTGTTGTTGTAGAAGCTATTATTGGTTCGATGGGAGGCAGTGGAGTAGTCGGAGTGATGCATTGAGCACTCCATGACATGTTACTTTGACGTAAAGATGAATAAGAATTTGCTGACGGCTCTGGTGTAACAGACAAGTTGGAGTTTGATGAATGGTTTTTGTTGTTGCATGGCGATATCGAATTTGTAAAAAATATTTTAGCCCTCAAATTTTTGTTTGTCTAATTTTGTGACCCAAAAAGACAAAAATGGTATTTTTAAAATACTAAAATTAAACGTTTACATCATGCCCATCTCTAGTTGCAACTGATCATAAATAATATTTTCAAATAATTTAAGAAATCAGACTTGTTACCCTTTTTTGTATAAAGGAATGATATAAAGGAAAACAAATAGAGACAGCGCACTGTTTTAAATAACAACCTGGCATGTTATCAGAACCAGATAGAAAGTACATTTTAGCAAATCAGACATACGAATTACAAACAAAAGAAGCTACAAAATCTTAAGATGGAATATTGTAGATAGAAGAATTAGAGTTAGAAGAAAAACTATCGAAAAAAAATGAAGCAAACAAATCCAATACCTGTGAGGATACCACAGTTTTGAGGGGTATGAAAAATTTTTACGTTTTTCATCAACAAACTTGAAACCATAAGAACACACGAACCATGGATAAAACTGCTAGAAGAAACAGAAGTACACCAGGTGGCAGACACAGAAGTAAAAATCCACCCGTGGTAAATCCCGCTGCGGGGGCTTAGATTCTGGAGGCCCTAACTACCGTTAAATCTGCTACTCATGATAACAAACCCTATAAAAGATTTAAGGAACACAATTTAAAAATGTGCACCTGGAATGTCTGATCCTGATCGGATCTGATTGACACTCTTGACAAATTTAATGCTAATATTACAGCCATTCAGGAAATGAGGTGGATTGGAAACGAACACCTAGAAAAAGTAACTTGTGACATCTACTACAGTGGCCATAAGAGTCAACGCATATTTGGATGTGGCTTCGTGTTTAGTTGGAAACTTCGTGGGCTCGTCTCCAAATTTACAGCGGTAGACGAGCGCCTTGCCTCGACACGCATCAACATTAGCTTAATATTTGTGCACAGCCAAACCTTGAAGGAATTCCATCTAATACCGAATATTGCGTACCAACTGTAGACTTCACGAAAAGATATAAAGTCATAATAAAAAGGTTCGAATTTTTGGGAAAATTCTTTTTAGAAGATCTGTCGGAAGTAACCAGGATCGAAGCCAGAATCCTAACTAAATATATTAAGGCGACAAAACGATAGTAGTTTATAGTCTTAGGTCCCTGAGCTGTCTTTTGAGATCACTCTTAGGTGGCTGAGTGGTACACACGTAACCTAATGTATTTTGGATTGAAATATACAATATTTCAAAAATATATTCGAATTTTTTTGTATAGTATATGTTCCAATAAATAGTTTTTCTTTAATTTTGTTTCCAATAAGAGTATCTGATGCAAGTAAATATTGTGTAAAAAAACTGCTGTGGCAAAAGTTAATCTTTGCTTAGGTGGTAAATCGCAGGCAAGGTGGTACAGATAATTTACTGGCGTAGATCTGATCAGTCCCAATTCTTTCCTTTTATGTTTGTTGTGACATATAAATAGATACAAATGAAGGGCATGAATATTCTAATTTCTAATATTCTAATAATTGGCAAATGCTTTGAAATGGATGAATACCATATCTGCAATTGCTAACTAAGAACACACTAGTTTTTTTGCACGAGGAAATATCATAGTTTACATGTTTTAAACAAGAATTATTGGATTTGATAAACCTTCCCAGATAGAAAATATTATCAAAGCAAACCGTCTATATTTGACACTTATTAGTTGGTGTTTTAAATTAAAGTGTATAACCTTTGATTTGCCTGGACTTAATAGTATGTTAATCAAGATACATCTTTCTCGGATTTTATTTGTTTGTGCGTTTTATGGTAGTTAATTTAAAACGAAATCATCAGCTTATCAACGTGCAGTTTGCAAAACTTCCAAAGGTGCCCACAGCCGGATATAACATTTTTTCCAATAATAATTACAATAGTTACTTAACTATATTTTTAATAAATGTTAAACTTCAAGTTTGGCATGGATAACATTTACATATGTATATCGGACAGCATGTACCCGCGGCTTTGCGCGGGTTTTTTATTATTTTTTTTTTTGGTTTTTTTGTTTTATGCTCCTACTTGTCGACTAAAAATAAATTGGTTAGAAAAATCTATTATGAAAATCGCTTGAGTACGCCTAAAATGTTTTCAAACCATTTTTTTAAGTGCGCCTAGTTTTAAGTCTCTACGCCTACTCAATCCAAAAATAATGCTTTTCCGGTTTCAAGGCCACTATTAACCCCCGGGTCAACATTTTCCAAAATCGCGTTTTAGTGCTCACCTAAAATCTAAAAATTTTTTTTTTAATTGGTCAAAAAAGCTATTTTGGGTCCACCTATAGGTCCCCGGTCCAAATTTAGGAAATCCCTTTAACGGGTAAAAATATATTTTTTAGCCAATTTTTTAAATGCGCCCTGTTTCAAGTGCCTACGTCTATTCAATCTAAAGATATGGCTTTTCATGTTTCAAGGCCCTCATTAGGTCAAAATGTTGCAACATCCCGTCTTGTGCTAACCTAAATTCAAAAGAAAAAAAAAAAATTTGTTAAAAAATCTATTTTCGTTCGACCTATTTCAACAATTTCGGAAATATATTAATATATTTTTTAACCATCTTTCAAATGTTTCAAGTCTCTACGTTTATTCATTTCAAAGATATGGCTTTCCGGTTTCAAGGGGTCCATTAGGCCCCCGGTCAAAATTCTCAAAGTCCCACCTTAGTGCTCCTCCACTCAATGATATATATGTAAAAACTTAAGCTTTCTATCTTTAGCCGTTTGGCCGGAGGCCGATTGTCTGAAATCAGTCAGTCAGTCAGGAGAAAGATATATAACATAATGTACAATTTTTTTTTTTTTTTATATTGTTTACTTTATTTGCAATCAGTCCAATTTTGGACTATAATCAATTTTTATAACTAACATAACAAATTGACAATATAGCTTATTAAGGATGCGGTATGGCTAGGGAGATATTCAAATTAATACTGAACAGACCCAGTACAAGTACCTCATAACGATTGACGGTTTGGAAGATCCGAGGGATGAGTTCGTTTCAATCTACGCTGCGTATTTAGGTTAAGAAGGTTTCTTGTACAATAACAAAAAAAAAAAAAAAAAACAAAGTGTAACAGGATAAAAAAGAAGAGCATGAATATCTTTAGAACCAAATCTCAAATGCCCGTCTCACGAAACTTTGAAATTTTGAAGATAAGGCATTAAATTATGTTGACAAGCTGAACAACTGATCGAAAAAGTTTTGCAAGATATTCTCATAATGGTCTTTAAATTATTAAATTAACATTTATCAAAATAAATTTGTTCCATCTCAGTAGGCAACGTCGCTTCAAAAATGTTAAGTTACTCGAAAAAAACGATTTTATTTTCGAAGATTGATTTTAAAATCGTTTTTCGTGGTATGTTTTAGTAACTAGCTGACTTTGGTATTTTATGGTGCTTTTTTGTAGATCAGCCGTTGCCGTTGCCAACGAAACCTGTTTGTTTTGGTACTTTAAATTGAAAATCAGGTTTATTCTTCGTTTTCGGATAACAAATTGGTAAAATAAAAATTTTTGTTCTTTTTGGCACCGTAGACATTATGTTACATACTATAAATAAAGCAGCACAAAAAGTATTCTTGGGATCACTTTCTGGTTTCTCTTGTGCCACACAACGGGTCAAACAAAACATTCTGGGCGCAACTCTTTCCTCATATGCCTGTTTTCCGGCAGGTTACAGAATGAAAGAATTACACTCTTTCAGTTTTATATCAAAAACAATCTACCAGACTTATCCTTTGTTGACAGAAAAAATGAGTCAACGTCACTGTTCATTAAAAGGGCCATCAATTCCAAATGTCAATCATACTGATGGCTTGTTTTCTGTGTCTATCGAGGGTAAGGGATGTGCAACATTGGAATATGAGCTGAAAGAGAATTCGAACTGTTTTATTATTTTGCACACGAATGTTCCGAGTACTATGAAAGAGTGTAATATTGGGAAGCTATTGGCCCAGGTCGGCGAAAACGTAATAAATGTTATTTTTTATTTAACTTTGTTTTTATTACAGGAAGCTCTGGAGTTTGCGTGGGCGAATAACTTTAAACTCAAAGTTGAATGTGAATTTGTGCAGCATTATATAAACAAATACGAACCCAAATACAAGAAATTATTCTAAAAAAAAAAGTGTAAAAATATAGAATTGTTTTTATCTAAGCAAAACAATGGACACCAGTGACTATACCAGTTTGATACTTTATTACGGAAGGGTTCATTTCTATCATTCAATGCAGAAAATGGCTTTGGATGGACTAGCAAAATATCCGATGCACTCGGTATTTAGATTGTTTAATGGCATAGCTTTGGCTTTGGGCAATAGAGCGCAAGAAGGAATTCGAGAACTGAATCCTTTGAAAAATGAGACCAATTTAGAACTAGCCTCCGTACTCACTCTTATTTACGCAAATAAGAGTTGTAGCATTGTAGACAAAGACGCTGTCAACATTTTGGAGCAACGATTGTACGAGGAAAAGACATCGGCAAGCGCTCTGGCAAACTACTATGCGGCTGTCTTTAATTACATGATTGGTGACTATGAGAAAGCACGTATGTATGCGGACAGTGCACTTCAATTGGACAAACAGCTTGACGAGGCAGCCGTTTTGCGGGCATGGTGTGAACTTGTAAATAGCAATCGTTCCTCAATGCAAGTAAGTGGCAATGTAAAACAAGTTTTCGATGCGGTGCTACAGCGGAACAATGGTAAGCACATTGATGCATCTCTGGGACTTGTTCGTTTTTATCAGTTACGCGGCCAATTTGATTCAGCCATTACAGTGCTGAATAAACTATCTGTTCGGTTTCCCGAACTAAACATACCTCTGATCGAGAAAATGGAAACCCATTTAGCCGCTTTAGATCACGATCATGCCTTGGAGACAGCCATGCGTATTGTAAATCTTGATCCGAATAATATAGCGGCGCTGCGCGTTAAAGGAGTCCTACTTATAGGACGTGAGAGCAATTTTAAAGCGGCTGCCGCCACTCTGCAACAACTGCTAAGCGCAGCAGAACGCGTTGAGATTGGCAATCATAGGCTTATTCTTCAGATTTGTCAGTTATTTTCGCGTATTTGTTCCCGAAACAAAACCATACTAGAAATGACCATACGACATATGCACAAAGTATGTCAACTTAATGCCGCCAATGCGGATTTTCGAACAGAACTCGGTTATGAAAATCTTATGCTAGACAGGTTTAGCGACGCAAGTGAAATTTTTCGTGCCGCTATTAAGATTAACGAGCATAACTTCTATTCGTTGTGTGGCCTTACTTTATGTCAAATGAGTATATCTAATCAGGATGCATATATCAAGGACCAATGTCGACAGCAACTGGAATTTCTAAATGAGTTTGACGACAAACGACGTGAGCCCATATTACTCTTTATCAACGCCAAGATAATTGCTGAAGAGAATAGCGAAACTGCTGTACGATTACTGGTAGAGGCAATGGAACATCATTTACATCGAATGGAATCAATTACTTTCAGCATAGACTATTTACGTAAATTAAATCCAAGTTTTATGTTACAATTAGCTGAAGAATTTCTTCGACATTCACCATTACAAATGCGTATTCAGGTCGGATTGCATATGGCACAGAATGTGATTCACATTACTCTTAAACATGCGATTACAGTTCTAGAATCGATAACACATGTCTGTCCCGATCATATTCAAGCTCTTTATATGCGTTCTAAAGTAGATTTTTTGTGTGGCGATGAAGCGTCAGCAACACAACGCTTGCAGCGTATTCTAAATGATATTGATGAAACGTATACCGATGCGCATTTGCTACTGGCACAGATCCAATTACAACAACAACAACCGCAAGCATTGCAATCACTTGAATTAGCGTTATCTCATAATTTTGCAGTTCGCGATAGACCCATGTACCACCTGCTTCTTGGTATTATACAGCGACAAAAAAAGCAGTTAACCGAAGCGCAACAAAGTTTCGCCACAGCCATGCAGATTATAAATGGTACAGAATCGAAATATCCATCATCTGAAGGACAAACCTTTTCACATGTTACGGCAGCGAGTGAGTCGGTAAATGCATTTACAATTTCTGATAGAGTAACATTATATTTGGAGCTGATTGGTACACTACGAGAGAAAGGTGATGCCCAATCAATATATGAAAGCGAACGATTGTTACAGTGTGCTATGGAAGAATTTAAGGCAGGTACTGAGGGCGGACGCTTGATAATTGCACATGCGGAATTGATGCTTCAAAACTGCAATGTTTCGAAAGCAATCAATCTCTTATCCACCATAACACCAACACAATCGTATTACATACAGGTACGTTATTAAAGCTTTTAAATATTCTATCCATATATGTATATACTATATATTAAGATGGGATAATTTGTTCGGTCAAAAAAATTTACATTAACCGTTTTTGAGATATTCTTAAAAATTCATTTTGATCAGTACTTTTTTTTATAGGATGAGCATTACATCGTTTGAAAGAAATTTGCTTCTCCATGCTTTAAGAAAAAATGTTAAAATACATAATTTTGACTTTTTGGAAGTTTTGTTTGTATTCAACGCTTAATATTATTTGATGTTCAAAATAAGCATTTAGGAATATAGCTCATCTCTTATAAAGTTATCCATTCTATATTTATAGAAATATTTGAAAAATAAAAAAAAAACAAGAAAAACGGTAGATCTCAAAAACCCATCACACGAATCTTGTTAAATTTGTTAAGAGTCACATTTTTTAGATAATCTATAAATATATTTCGAAAATAAATTTTGAATATAGGTCAAAATGAAAAGGCACCTTGGTATTTTATCATTAGAAGTGTTTTAAAATTAGAAAATAGTTTTAGAATAATTCGAAAACGGGCGTTAAATATGTAGGGGCTATATTTACAAGTGGAAATGCAGAAGGTCAGATTTGACTTTAGACCCAGTTGGAGTCTACATTCATAAATTACTTATTCGTATAGAATATCAAAATGGGCGGTAAGTTTGTATGGGGCTATACTAAAACACACTTGGTTTGACCCAAACTAATTTTACCCAAGTATATATTTTTTCTATATTGAAAAATAACGATTTTAAACTGTTTTTTTTTTTTTTTTTTAACAATTGAACAAAAGTACACTTGAAACCAAGTAGAATGTTCACTTTTAAAAGTATGTTGTTCAATTTTAGATTTTCGTTTTATACTAATAAAATAAAAACTATCCTATTTCATTCCATTCATTTTGGTTGAAAGTTAATAACGCATTAAAGGAGGCCATCGTGGAAATCATAAAGTGTATTTATTTTTGATCAGCTCGATTTAAAGTTTTTTTTACGAAAGTACACTCGAACCAAGCCGAATGTCCACTTTTAAAAGTATGTCTGTTGCGATGCATTTTGCATAGAAAGCTCAAAACGTATTAAAGGAGGCATCGTGGAAATCATAAAGCGTATTTATTTTTTTGGTCCTAGGCAGTTTTTATATCAGAATTAGGGTGCCACGCCCATTTTTGGGTGTCGTTTGACGGGTATTTAACCCCGAAGTTAACGCTTTTTTCTTGTTTAATTTCCTGATGTTTAGATTATTTCTTGCTTTAATAATCTTATTTTTTACTTAAGGCGAGAACTCATTTAGCAAACATATATTTGAAGCATCGAAAGGATCGCGTGTCTTTTTCCAAATGTTTTAAAGAACTCGTCGAGGCACGACCAGAACCTGAAAGTTATTTGATGTTAGGCGAGGCCTATATGTCTATACAAGGTATATATTGCTAACTTATCTTTGAAGTTTACAATGTTTCTAACTTAATTATTTCAGAGCCTGACTTAGCTGTCGACGCTTATAAAAATGCTCTCAGCTTAAATCCAAAAGATTCCATGCTGGCAAGTAAACTGGGGAGATCTTACGTAAAAACTCATCAATACGCAAAAGCGCTAAAGTACTACCACGAAAAATTTTAGAGCATCCAAGTTTGAAACTGGACCTGGCTGAGTTGTATTTAAAGCTTAAACAGTATCAAAACGCTGCGGATACACTATCACAGGATTTGGATCAAACAAAATTGTAAGGGAATAGATCGTCTTTTAAAAAAACTTTATTCCGATTCTATGATCGTACATATGTTTTTGTTTTAGACATGACCAAAATATTATTGAGCTCCAATTGAGAACAAAACAATTATTGCTTCTGGCACGAATTCATGAGAAATCCGGTAATATTTCACAATCGTTACGAATACTAAACGAAGCTCGGGATAATCAATACCTCGTGCAGAAGCGATGCTCTGTGGATCAGAACGGTAATCTGAATGAACAATACAGAATTCTCTCAAAGTGAGTACCTATTGAAGTAAGATTTACTATTACGTAGAAGATTTCTCACATTCAATTTCAGTTTGTGTTTTTATTAAAGAATAATTATAGTTGTAAATGTCGAGAAAATTCCAGACTTTTGGTTTAGAGGCCTTTACGGTATTTTTCACCAACTGTAAAATCAGTCATACCCTTGCCTGAAACTCCACAAGTTCCGATACCAACTCGACCCAATACACTTTCCGGGGAGGCGAATATACTTTTAGCTTTCATACCAGGTTTTTTTTGATTTTTCGTTGCGAAATTTAACCATTTGTTCTTGTCAGACTCGCGCTCTTCTTCCAAATCCTTGAAGCGCTGCAATTTTTTTTGTTTGCGCTTTTTCAAATATTCTTTTTGATTTGGGCGGTGTCGTCTAAGAGAAAAAAAAGGAAAGAAATTAATAAATACATACATACTCGTACACACACATTTATCTAGGTTTATGAAAACAAGAACAATGCTTTGCCTACAATTGGCATAGCAAAGAATCATCCAGCGCCTTACTTGTTTGAGGGAAATACTTCATTGCGAGCATTTCGTTCTCTTAGCTCTTTTACTGTGGTTTGACAACGATTTTGGTACGCATCGAATACCACGCTCACTTCGCCTCCATTGGTTATGCCTTCAATGGTAGCGTCATAGTATTGGCCATCCTCTGTCCACTTAGCACGGCATTTATCGCCAACTGTGGAAAACTAACAGTATAAGTATGTAAATATTATAATAATCCAGTTAACTTACCATTCCACGTTTTTGCCGATGACACTAACTTCTCGGCCTCTAGCAATGCAGCCTCAATTTCATCGTAATACGTAGATGTAGATGCTTTCGATGATGAAGGTTCGACGTATGATGATTTCCTCTGCTCCTCTAGTTGTGTTTTAATCAAGTCTCTTGTTAATTTTATAACTTCCTCAAGATCTGTTTTTAGTTTGTTTAGCTCTTGATTGTCTGGATCGGTAAGAAGAGCTGCTTCAACCTTCAAAGTACATTATGGGATTGGGTGGTAAATAAAATGTAATTTATGCACAGAAAAAAATCCCCACTTACCTGCTGCAACTGTAATTTGTAATTTTGTAGTTCATCTGCCATTCTATAGACAAAACAATAATCAAATTAATAGATTTTCTATTTTTCTGTTTGTTTTTTTTTCTTTCTTTTAATTAAAATGTCTGACAGCAGATGCTTCTTTTCAACAGAGTAAAAATATTTTGTTACACTCTGCGATCTGTACAAATTTATTTGAACAGGTTAAAGCTTAATGAAGTTAAAGTGTTGTCACACTTTCACTTAAAAATCAAACTAGAAAATACCATTCAATATTCCCATTGTGAACAGAATTCTTCGACTTATGGTGGTGACATTTGCTGATTTTTTTTATTTAAATGCAAGGATATGTTTAACGAAGAAAAGGTTGACAGCACATCACATTTACGATTATATAGTTTAATCTTATTCTCTTTTATTCTACATTTTGACTTATTATATTATTACAGTACTTAGCCTTTAAGGTTAAGGCTTTTTAGCTATGATTATTTTGAAAAACGGTTAATTCAAATAAAAAATAAAAAAATGTAATATTATTAATTAACCTAACTCATTAATGATACATACGTTCTTGCCAGTTAGCTTTAGCGTTGAAATTCTGAAGGATTATTTAGTTCTTATTTGTATACGTCTATCAAGACTGAAAGTTGGTTCAGTTTTAATTCAGTTTGATTATTAAGCTTGTCATCTCACTAAAATTAGTTGTTTTAAATTCAAATAATTTGTTTCTATTGAAAACATTTCGGAACTTTGTTTTACTTTGTACATAACGGAATTAGTATCATGATACAATTATATAAGGTGACATTGCGCCACTGTCTCTTTCTATATTGGTTGCAAACTTTGTTGACTATGCATGCTATGGTAAATTTATATATTTTCACCTTATAAATGGCAATTTTTCTGCTCCATGATTTTGACGAAAACAGCTGACAAAATTCAAAAATTTTTAATTTTTCTACAACTTTGTTACAAGTTTTCAAAATGTATTTCAGGGGTGGCACCGAAATCTCAGAGTTTTTGTGTAAATACTCGAAAATTTACACCAATTTTTTAATATTTCTAATTTCTATACAAAAAAGTCAAATTTGCGACCCGCTAAACCTTAAAATTCTATTTAAAATGTAAAACTCAAAACTGTGAAAGTATTTACGGTGTCCCCTTGTATATTTTAAATTAAAATAAACATTTTTTAAAAGCACCAAAGCGGCCAAATCAAAATTTCTCGTACTCTTCTCTTTTGTGGTGGTGAAATTCAATATAATTCACCACACACTAAATTGTCGAATTTTTGTGAGCAAAGATATCCGGAGTACATCACCTGGTATAATTGCATAATGGCTAGTATCATGTTTTGTAAATGTTTGTGTTACACAAAAAATGTACTTTTCGATTGATTTAATTAAAAAAAATGCAAAAATTATTCCACTTTTATCCTTCCACATAACTACTTCGATGTTTTCTCTGCGTTTAAATCAAATGTCATACGTAAGTTTGTCATTTTTGTTGCTGAAGTGGTTTGGAGAACACTTTTATAATTTGCCAGCCCTGTATGAGTTTTCGTTTTTCTTTTTATTTTTGTTCGATGCGATAAATCGCGGATTTAAAAATAAACAAAAGCAAATCGAAGAATTTCGATATTTATATGAAATCAATTATGGCAAACTCTGAGCAGAACGATGATGCTGAGAGCCATTATCTGAAGTTGAATAAGGCACAAAAATTGCAAACAGTCATTCATGGCATTTCCCATGTACTAAACACTGGATTGAGCCCGGAGACCCTAGACATTTGCGTAAAGCTGCTTGAAGCTGGCGTTAATGCTCCAGCTCTTGCCGAAATAGTGAAGCGCTTGAAAAGTGGGGTCCACAGCAGCGGCACCGGTAAACGTTGAAAATGAGCAGATTCTATTTTTAAGTCAAAACAGTACAAACAGTAAATTTCTTTATAAATATCGAAAATTTATGTACGGAATTGGCTAAATAAATGTTTGATTATTTTATAATTTATTTTATTTGGTTTTCGATTATTAGTTTTGTTTTCATCAATGGCCGTTTTTAAATTTGCTTACTGATTTATACATATATAGAATTTGCTTACTGATGGCACAACAGTCGGTCAATATACGTGACAACGAGCAAGCATTGAAGTGTTTCAAGGAATCAATCAAATATACTCCTCACGATGTAGAGATTCTTCTATCCCTGGCCCGACTTTATATGCAAATAAATTCTATGGACTTGTGCCGAGACGTTTGCTTGCAAATTCTTCAGATAGACAGCAACAACGAAGCTTCTGTTATGATGGCCGATTTGTCATTTCGTAAGGTACGAATCTAAAATGGAGACATTAATTTGTGTTGTTTAGTTTTGCATTTATTTATGACGCTTTTTTTTAATTTTTTTCAGATGGAGTTTGATAATGCTGCTTACCACTTTTCTCAATTATTGATCTCTCAGCCATGCTATTGGACTGCACTGGCACGACTTATCGAAGTAATGCGACGATCAGGCACTCTATCGGAAGCTTCCTCTTTTCTGCAGCGTGCTGAGCAATCTTCAGCAAACCCTGCTCAATCACCAGGTCTAAATTATTGCAAAGGTCTATACGAATGGTATTTGGGAAATCCGAACAGTGCTTTACGGCACTTTAACACTGCACGCAGAGATCATGAATGGGGTCAACAGGCTATATATAACATGATCGAGATTTGTATAAATCCAGATGGCGATATTCCGACATCGAATGACCTACATGACGCCGGTGATAGTGGGGATTTTAACGACTCTCGACTTATAGCCTTTACGTACAGCTGAACGCTTACTGAAAGAGTTAAAACCTCGTCCCGGTGGCATGGATAACGAAGCATTGAACTATCGCATTTTGAATAATTTTTTGCAAATGGCATCTAAGCAAAAATTTCAAATCGAGAATGCACTACAGGATTTCACAGAATTGGCGCAACGAGATGAATATCAGCAGACAGTAGGCCCAGTGCTTGGCATGGCAACAGCGCTTGTACAACTTAAACAAGTTCAGCGAGCTAAAAATCAACTAAAACGAATAGCTCGAGTAGCCTGGAACTTTGAGGAATCTGAATATCTTGAGCGAAGCTGGCTGTTACTGGCAGACATTTATATACATGCAAATAAATTTGAAGTGGGAGAATCTTTCGTTGATCGCGTTCTTGAGCATAATAAATCGTCTACAAAAGCTTACGAACTAGCTGGATATATTGCTGAGAAATCACAAAACTTTCGAGAGGCAGCAAAGCACTATTACAACGCTTGGAACTGTGGTGGCCGCTCGAAACCACATATAGGATATAAATTAGCTTACAATCATATGAAGACGAAACGATTTGCAGATGCAATTGACATCTGCCAGCAAGTGATACGCCTACATCCAGATTACGCAGTTATTCGAAAGGATATTCTAGACAAATGCCGACACAATTTGAGACCATAAATTTCTATATACATACATACACTAAGAAAAAGTGACTTGGGTACAATTTAATGTTACTTAACAAACAACAAAAATAACCATTCAAAATGATACGAATATAATAACATTTGAAGTACTTGTATACAATATACGCGACAAAAATAGTTATACGTATCTTACAGACCCATAATTTAAACTATAAGCTCATAACATTATTATTTAAGTATTATGAAAAAATTGGGCGTGGTTATACGCCCACACGAACAATTTATTTATGGGTATTAAAAAAAATTCGAATATATCGTTTTTTGTGTACTACTGAACAAAAAATTTATTTAGCGAGTGATTCGTTTACACTAATTTTACTTGGATAACTGTGTGTTTTAGTTTGCAGAACATTATCGTAACTGGGTAAAAAAATGAAATATTTTGGAGTTTATAAAAAGTCAAATCAGTAAGTATTGGTGTTTAGTTGAATTCACATCCATCATAAGTGCAATAACTTCATAAACATTTGCTTCAATTTTTTTTTTTTTTTTTTTGGGTGGCCTTTGAGAAGTGTTTGCGGCGGACTCTTTTTTTTCTGCTAGTGTTTTTTTTCCTTATTCAACTTTTCAGGTTTTTCCAATGCGTTGAAGCTCTCCACTGTTTCAAGCCAATCCGAATGTCTCTTCAGAACATTATTCTTTGTACTCTTGCACTTTTGCCACAGTTAACATTTTTTTTTTTGCAAACAGCATCGGCACAAGGTTATAATTCCTCTTGGTCTGAAACATATCCTTTGTTTTCTAACTCCAGCTGTATTGACTCAACAACAAGTCGAGCTTTTTCAGCATTAGTGCCCTTTTAAGCACCACGCTTGAAAAAAACGTGTGCGGGATAGTACATTAAAAAGAAGGCCTACACCAATTAAAATGAACCAAAAGTAACGTTAATTATAAAGAAAAATACAAATTTAACATTTAAAACACAAATAAACAATAACAAATACATAAAAGAGCGCAAACCACGAAAAACACAAAAAACACACAAATACCTTTTGCACTTCGAGCAACATATTTCTATAAAAGGTCGGCTAAGGGCAGCTAATTTAGGTTTTATATGAATCTTAAGATATGAATCTTAGATCAAAACAAATATGAACTAGGGAATCAGTGGAGAACACAACTAAAAGCTTAAGAGAAGTTAGAAATAGGAAACGAAAAACACTCACAAAAGAAATTTTGGTTATTTTAGATTTTCTGGACGACACACAACGATTTACAAAAAGTTGGTTAGTTTAAATTAAACATTATACCTGTACAAACGATATCCATTTTACTTCAAAGTTATTGGTGTTTATTTCAAATACGTTTTTTATCTTGAAAGATTGGGCTTACTCTCTGCAAAATCACAACGCACTGAATTGCCAAGCACGTGGCAATTCAGGAGTGTTTAATGATCATAATAAAGGAAAAACAAACATAATCATCCGTGAGCTTTTTATACCAGCCACACATAGTAGAACGGGTATTATCATTTTTTAGAAACTTTGTATCGCAAGGGAGACATCGTAGACCATGTAAAGTATTTATATTCTTAATCAGTACGACGAGACGAGTCGATCTAGCCATTTCCGTCTGTCTGCCTGTCTGTAGTTGCACGTTTCATTTGCTCAGTGTTAAAAATTTTGACCTAAGATTCATGAATGAATGTATTTACTTCAAACACCTTTTTTTGTTTCAAGAAAATGTTTGTTACATTTGTCCTCAGTTTAAAATTTAAACCTATTATTGTTCTAAACTTTGAATGCATCGGTCTATTGACTCCCACCCATCCTTTCTTCAAATTTTACCAAAGCCACTGATGATCATAAATAAACTATGTATTTCAAGATTAGTGTGACGGGTATTTGAGCTTCGTTTCCATCGAAGTAAACGATTTTTCTTATTTTTATACCTGCCAAACATAGTGTGAAAGGGATATTCAGTTTGTCGGAAAGTTTATAACGCATTAAAGAAGGTATCGGAGACCCCATAAAGTATATACATATATTATTGATCAGCTCGATGAGACGAATTAGATTAGTGTGACGGGTATTTGAGCTTCGTTTCCATCGAAGTAAACGATTTTTCTTATTTTTATACCTGCCAAACATAGTGTGAAAGGGATATTCAGTTTGTCGGAAAGTTTATAACGCATTAAAGAAGGTATCGGAGACCCCATAAAGTATATACATATATTATTGATCAGCTCGATGAGACGAATCGATTTAGCCATGTCCGTCTGATGCAATGTATGTTTCTCGGAAAGTCTTAAATATATTGACCTGAAATTTAAAACTTAAGTTTTTTTTTGATCCTAGGTAGTTTGTAAAACCTTAACTTCGGTGGATCCGAAGCTGAAATACCCGTCACACAACACTTTTAATAGTTTATATGTTCACCAACTGCTTAAATTAAATTTCACGATGAATTTGGTCAAATTCGTATCTAGGCTTTATGTTATTTTAGCCCGATCCTTACCATGACGATAGTGTTCACTTAGGCGGACATTGGAATTGATATTATCAATTTTTGATTGGATTCATTCAGAAAAAATAAATGTTTTCATACAAAAACTCGAAAATGGGCGGCAAGTTTGTATGGGGGCTAAAAATTCTAAATGACTAAAAATAGACATGTGTCCTTGGATTTGACATTGGATGACATAAGAAGTATTTTTACCCAATTTGAAGTGAATATATTCATAAATAATAATATTTTCATACAAAAACTCGAAAATGGGACTCTGACATACAAACTGCCTAGGACAAAAAAAAAGCTTAAGTTTCTAATTTTATGTCAATATCTGAAAAACATTCTGAGTAAAACGCATCGCAACAGACGGACAGAAAGATGGACATGGCTAAATTGATTCGTCTCATCGAGCTGATCAATAATATATAATGTTTTCAAATAACTCAAATATCGCCTTTTTGTCTTTTGAATTTCGAGGCTATGTACAAAGCGCTCCAGAGTGAAAGGTCTTGACAAAACCTACAAAACGACGCTATGCATGATTAGTTTGGATACTGCGTTCACAAGTTATAGACGTTTAAACATGAAGTACACTTACGCCGAAATTCACGCTATTTTGAAGTTTTCCTTTGTTAAAGGCAATCCGCTAGAGAAACGTTCCGTGAGATTAATTGTGTTTTGGGGGATGGATGGGGGATCACTTCGAACCGCGGGGGAATGGTTTCGACGATTCAGAGCCGGTGAAAACGACAACATGGATAAACCAGCCGGCGGAAGACCTGTGACGACGAATACCGATCAAATCATGGAAAACATCGAGTTAGACCGGCATGTGACATCTCGTGACATCGCTCGGATGGGGAGGTTTTATCGCATCCACCATATAACCCGGATATAGCGCCAAGTGATTACCACCTGTTCCTGTCCTTGGCGAACGAACTTGGTGGTGTAAAGTTGGCCTCAAAAGAGGCTTGTGAAAAGTGGCTGTTATATAAAGGGGGGTATCATGAAGTTGCCTTCTAGATGGAAACAGATGTTCGAACAAAACGGCGCATATTTGAACTAAATCCGATCACTGTTACACTTTTTATAAAGCATTGAATAAAGAGCAAAAAAGGCGGAACGGAGATTTTTGACAACCTTGTATATACTTTATGGGGTCTCGAATGCCTCCTTTAATGCGTTACAAACTTTCGGACAAACTGAATACATATACCAGTTTACCCTACGTGTAACGGGTATTAAAATCATGCCTAACCATTTAGCTAGTGTATTTTAACCAATTTTATCGCTCTGAAACCGAATCCGAAGTCAGATTGGCTCATATATTCCTCTCCTAAGGGTTTTTCTCTCTTGAATTTCACACAACTAGAGATAAAGAGAATTTCTTATCGCAAAGCTGAAGTGCACACGAGGAAGAGGAACACAAGACATTCTTCCAGTTGTCTGAACCACTGTGCACGGTTTTCTTAAAAAAACAAACAAACAAACGTTAACTTCGGTACCACCGAAGCTCAAATACCCGCCATACAAAACATTAATCATATTCTTGAAAAAATAAAAAAATGGAAGGTAGGATATTCATAGGATGACAGTAGAAGTGATTTTACACAGATTGGAGTGAATATATCCATAAGTAAGAACTATTTTTATACAAAATCTGAAAAATGGGCGCTAGGTTTGTATGGGGGCCACATCGAAAAATGGGCGTGGCACCTTTCTTTTGATTTTGGATGCAATTAAAAGTGTTTTTACCCAATTTGTAGTAAATACATTCATAAATAATAACCATTTTCATACAAAAAATCGAAAAAAATTTGTAGTTTGTATGGGGGCTATATCTAAAAATGGGCGTGTCAACTTGGTTCTAACATACAAACTGCCTAGGAGCACAAAACCTTTTAAAATTTCAGGTCAATATCTTTAAAACTTTCCGAGAAAAACGTATCCAGACAGACGGACAGACGGACATGGCTAAATCGATTCGTCTCGTCGAGCTGATCAATAATATATATTCTTTATGGGGTCTCCGATGCCTCCTTTTATGCGTTACAAACTGTCCGACAAACTGAAAATACTCTTCACAATATGTGTGGCGGGTATAAAAAACTTTGCAGCGAGACTTTCTTAAGTTTTGGGAGATTTAAAAACTTTTGAACTGCATTTTATTTTTGTTGTGTCAGAATCCTGTCTTTCATTTAGAATTTTTTATATGTCCTTGCTTGTGTCTGTAACCAGGGCATCCCCACGGTGTGACGGTGGACAACGGATGCAGTAGAGACCCTGAGTAAACGGCTGACGTCGTCATGGCAGGCACAAGTATTTTACGATGCCGGGTTTCGAAAGCCTAGTATCAGCGGCTGGTGCGGGTGATAAGGACCGGTTTTATTATACTTCAAGCAAATATGAGGTGCCAAAGAATCGGAGGAACATAAATGACGATATCAAGAATCACCAAAAAAATTGAGTCACTCGTATGGAGACTGTTTGTTGACTCGTCCAACAAAATTTTAAAGGCTTTTGTTAATACATAATATAATACAAACAAATATGCTTCAAAACCCGTTGCGTACTCAAGGGTAACTAAAGAAGAATATGGAAAGTTAGATAAAATACAATACTACTGTGGGCATTTTACAAAGTGAATTTGTTTGTAAAATGAAAAATCTTTATTTATTCTTGTAAATCAATTTCATCCACTTCAAGCCATCAGCGCCTTCTTCGATTTAGCTTTTATCTCCTCAATCGACTCGAAACGCGTTCCCCGGAGTGATCTCTTGAGTTTGGGGAATAGCCAGAAGTCACACGGAGCCAAATCAGGCGAATACGGTGGTTGCGGAACGATATTGGTTGCATTTTTGGAGAAAAAGTCATGAAGAATCGACGCTGTTTTTCAAGAAAATTCATCCTTTTGGTACCAATCGAGACTTGACACGTTTGAGGCCCAAAGCATTTTCAAATGGTATCAATTGATCCTTTCGATACGCCAATTTCATCAGCAATGTCTCTCATAGTTAATCGATGGTGTGCAAGCACTAATTCTTTACTTTTACATGTGAGCATCGTCCGTTGAGGTCGATGGGCGAACAGGGCGCTCTTCGCCTTCAACACGTTCTCAACCATCTTTGAACAATTTATACAAATCATATGTTGTTGATTTTGGTAGAGCTCGGTCCCCGTAAGCCTTCTTCAACATTTTTATTCCATTTGTTCCATTCAGAAAACAAAAATTTGATGACATTTCTCTGCTCAATTGAATCAGACATTGTAAAAATTCGAAAAATGCTCTCTTGGTCGTTTGGTAAACACAAGCGTAAATATATTACTGATAAGGACATTGACATGAAATTTGGCCCAGATGTTATTAACAGTCCTGCCAACTCAAGAAAAAAAGAACTAGCCCGAAATGTTAAGCCCGCAAAGTTTAAATTGAAAATTCTGATCATAAATGGCAAATCTGTAGTGATTTCAAAATTATAAATATTTTGTTAGGACTACGATCTGGATTTACGAACATGCCATGTTTTTTATGGAAGCGGTATAGTAGAGACTAATCAAACTAGTATAATAAAATAAAATTGGCAAAAGAGAAAGTCACTAAAACCTAGAGAAAAGAAACTCATATATAAACCCCTAATCGATTATTCGAAAGTTCTACTACCATCTCTGCATATAAAATTAGGACTTGTAGAGCAATATATTAAGGCTTTAAATAAATATGGTGATTATTAAAACAAGGAAAACGTTAATTTCGGTACAACCGAAGCTCAAATACACGTTACACGAAACTTTAAATAGTTCGTGTATGAACATCAGTGACCTAGATAATATTTCACAAAGGGGATGGGTGGGGTCAACTGAAGTTGGGGCTCAAATAAAAAGCATATATGTAAAATTTTAAGCTAAAAATGCAGACACATCAATAATTTTCTTGGAAAAAAAAAAAAATGGAAGGTGAGTTTGTATGGGGTTTGTATGTTATAGTGGCCCGATCCTTGTCATGCGTAGCATATTTATAGGATGACAGTAGAAGTGTTTTCACACAGATTGGAGTGATATTCATAAATAAGAACTATTTTCATACAAAAACTGAAATATGGGCGCTAGGTTTGTATGTGGGTTATATCTAAAAATAAGCGTGGCATCTTGATTCTGACTTACATACTGCCTAGGGTCAAAAAAAAGCTTAAGTTTAAAATTTTGGGTCAATTTCTTTTGAACTTTCCGAGAAAACTCATTGCAACAGACCAACGGACAGACAGACGGACATGGCAAAATCAATTCGTCTCGTCGAGTTGATCAATAATATATGTATTTATTTTTAGTGAGGAACAAGGGAAACGATTCCACCAAGATGAAACGGAACGTCGATATCAAGGACAGTGGAGTGTAAACATGATGGCAGATTAATGCTTACCGCTAAAAAGCAGAGCTCCGGAAAATAGTCTTTTTCTTTTTTAAAAAGTTCTTGCATCAATTTGTAAATGACTAATAGACGAAAGCTAAAGTAAAAACTAGTTGTACTAACTGCGCAACAAATTACTCATCTGCGGAGGAAAAATTTGTTTTCTCTGTATGGGAGGGGTCACTTGCTCTGGAAAAACGCTGTTATACATCTCGACATTCACAAGGCAACACTCCCAAATAGATCATCAGATGTTGGTAGGTTAAAGTCACTGCAGGCCGCCGCTGCTCTCTTAACCAGGTTCTCGCACCTACTACGAGAGAATCTTCCGACCTCCGACTGTATAAACGATCAGTGGAAGAGTATCTCAAACGCATTAGCTATGGCAGCCAAAGGTAGACATGGTACGATGAGGAATATCGCGTTGCTATTACAATGAAGAATATAGCAGGACAACGGATTTTGCAGGAGGGAGAAACGGAGAGAGGAAAAACGCCTGATCAGACGGAAGAAATGAGAACTGGAAAGGCACGAAGTGGGGGAGATTGAGATGATGTGTAGCAAAAACGAGGCCCGTGGTTTTTATCAAAAAATCAAACGTATGACCAATGGTCATAAGCAAGGAGCTTCGCTCTGCAAGGATGGACTAGGAATCATGGTAATAGATATCCAGGAATCACTAAGGCTATGGAGGTCCCACTTCTCTACCCTACTTGGTGGCGATGACGGGAACAATACCGCTGGTGGAGATGATGAAAATCTGGGTCCTCCGGCCGATGATGGGATTCCTGTGGAGCCACCAGACTATAACGAGGTCTCAGAAGTCTTAAAGAAAGGTGACCCTGCAGTCTGCGCAAACTATCGCGGAATAAGTCTCCTCTCTATCGCATACAAAATACTATCTGGCGTCATATGCAATAGACTGAAACCGTACGTAGGACGTATAGTTGGACAGTATCAGTGCGGTTTTAGACCAAACAAGTCAACCAGCGACTCCATATTTACGCTGCGACAGATCCTGGAAAAAACCAAAGAGAAGCAAATCGACACTCACCAAACTATGCTGCTCGCATATACCGATGACATAGATATTATCGACAAAAATGCACGAGCGATCCCCGGAGCGTTCTCAGACATCGAAAAAGAATGTCGTCCTATGGGACTGACGGTCAACGAAAACAAGACGAAGTACTTGGAATCCATTGCAGGCAATCTGCACGTCGCAGACGGTATTTGAGTACAGGGAACTTCAGCTTTGAGGCTGTAGATGACTTCGTCTATTTGGGCTCAGATGTAAACAACAACAACATCATCAGTCAGGAGATTAAACGAAGAATCACTCTTGCTAACCGTAGCTATTTCGGCCTATGTAAGCAAATGCTGAGTACAGTACTGTTCAAAGAAACAAAAATTAAACTCTACAAGACGCTGATAATGCCGGTTCTGATGAATGGCTCAGAAGTCGGCATTAGGGCGTATTTGAGAGGTTTATGCTTCGGAGAACCTTTGGTTCAGTTAGAGTGGAAAATGAGATCCGTATGCGCACGAACGATGAGCTGTACGAGCTATACGCTGACATCGACATAATCAGGAACATACAATACAAAAGGCTATGGTGGGCTGGACACCTGTGTCGGATGGACACAGAAGCTCCAGCAAGAAGGGTTTAGAAGCAAAACGTGAATCGGAGCGGAGGGGCGCGGCAAAGAGGACGTCTACCGCTGCGTTGGGAGGACCAGGTCCTAGATGACATCCACAGGATCTGTATCCCGAATTGGTATCGTCTGGCACTGGATTATAACCGCTGGTGCCCAATCTTATGTGATGCCAAGGCCGACAATCGGCTGTAGTGCCACTATATATATATATATATATATATATATATATTTATATATATATATTCTTCACATAAGTAACAATGCGGTACATCTCTTTGGCTATCGTAGCTAATGAGTTTGAGATATTTCACTGCGCGTTTAGTCTACTTCAATCTGGCTTCCGATCTGATACGTTATTTGGCCAGAACTAGGTAAAGGTCAAAGACGATGTTGGGACCTCTGTGCGCTCGTGCATTAAGCACGGACGAACAATGTGAGGCAACAATCACGCGTGTTCAATTTGGGTGCGAATATCTAGGACGCCACTGCGCCATGTTACCTTGTGGATGTGGAGATGTGGAAGTCTGGTGCTACTTGTGATTGTGTTCCCTCCCACAGCAAAATCGATTTGCCTTTCTCCATTACTGTTGAGAGATTTCTTCTCTCCCAATTTTGATAACATGCGTAGGAAAGCGCTCATATAATTCATCTTTCTCCATTTTATTTTTACAATTTCATACATCAAAATATGTGTTGCCTCTCATGGCCACAGGTTGCTAGACTTAGGCAGCCGTATCCAGTCCATAATATTTCCTGGAAAACGGTGGTATCTGCTCAAAAATAAATATTTTTATTTTAGTTTTTAAGCTCATTACTAGCTTTAACACTGAAATGGTATCTTTCTCAAAATTTTACTAAGGTAGAACAGAAGTTCAGTTTTCTTCGTTAAATATTTTTTACTATCGATATCTTACAAAAAGTAATCATGTTTCATACAAAATATGTCAACTTTCAAAAAAACCTGCAAGTATATGTTCATATTTTCGATTCTTCTAAATATGCGCAATTTGCTCGTATAACAGCAGCACATATTCTGGACATCCTTTCAATCAATTTATGCAAAGATTCCGCTGTTATTTAATTTCGGCAATTTTGTGGAAATGTCCAATGTTGTTTCGTATTGTCGGTTGCAATTTTCTCACTTGTCTGTCCAATTCGTCCCACAGTTCTTTCTGAATTTCTTTGTTACAAGTGTGCTTAGGATCGTTATCTTGCTGGAAAACGGATCCGCGGCCCATAAGTTTTTTCCCACAAGGAAAAGTGTGCCGCTGAAGGATGTTGTGGTAGATTTTTTTTTCATGATACCCTCAATTTTCACAATGTCATCAACTTTGTCCTCACTGAGCCTCCAAGACGCTTAACTGTGGGAATAATACATTGGCTTATCATGCGTTCACCGATCAAACTACGTTTGTTAAAAATTTCAAATTTTGATTTATCCGTGAACAAGACTTTAGACCATTGTTTTTGCCAACGGCGCATCCTTTTTAAGCCGTAATTTCGTAGTCTTCGCTGTACCGTCAGAACAAATACTGGTGCTTCGCTCGCGGAGTTGAGTTGTTCGCGATTTCCAGGCACTGCAATAGAACGATTTTTCTTGCTTACAACACAGATGAACTTATCCTCTTGTTTTGATGTAGTTTTAGGCCTCCCACAACGATGTCGACTCTGATTACACCCAGTTTCGCTTTTTCTTTGTAACGCTCTCATGATGGCATTTTGAGAAACATTACATTCCGAAGTAATTTTTCGCGTTAAATAGCCTTCTCCATGTAGTGCTACAATTATTGTTCGTGTTACTACACTTAACTCTGCTTTGCGACCCATTTCTCTACAAATGAATTATGAAATATATAGTTTTATTAACATTTCTTAATCAGATAATATTCTTTGTATAACGTCGGTTTGTATGTGAATTTTTGTCGAACAATTATTCTTTGGAATACAAAAAATGTTCTACTTTCCTTTTTGCAAAGAAAGATGAAACGGACAATTACAAATATAACTTTTGGAGCGAGTTTAGCAGCACTAAGATGTTACTCACTAGACGATCCACGCGTCTCACCGGGTCACTTTGTAAATAATAACACTCTCCTACCCTCTAACCAGTAGCAGTCGCACGTTCTAGAATAAATCCACTGAGTAGCCGACTTGATTGTCTGGAGTTCAAAAAATAAAAGTAAAGTGAACCCAAACTTTTGACCTTTATTATTTTAATTTGTTTTAAAAACTCTACGAATCTGAAATTGGAATCTAAATTTTTTAATGCAAATGCTATGGTCTGCGGCTTCTCGATATATACTTTTCTCACCCAATACCCCCCAAAAAGAAGCACTGCGGCGTCGAATCGAGTGAGTGCAGCCAGTTGAAAGGGCCGTTCTTAGGTCGAACAATGAGCAATGAACCAGAAGTGGTCCATGTCATTTTCGATCATTTCCGGAAACACAAAGTCACGCAGCATCGCTGTATAGCGCGCGCCATTGACCAGACCGGCGTCGAAAAGATGTTTTCGGGATTTCACGAATATAGGCTTCAACGGCAGCGATAGTTTCGTTTGAGCGGTTGGGTCTCGGTTTTCTGGGTTGCCATTTGGCCTCACACCAAATGGCAACCCAGAATAGTGGTCCGTGAAAGCAGGATGTAAACGTTTGTGCGCACATTGCGTCTGGAAAAAAATAGTATCGATACAAGATACCCCAATCATATGTACTTAATTAGTTTTTTTAACTACCATACATCATGAATTGGATTTTCATAGAAAAACTTAAAAATCGGGTATATCTTTGATTGGGTTTATACCAAAATTTTGTTGGGCCTACCCATATTGGTCTATTTCATTGGGACTATCATAGACATAATTTATACTAAATTCAAATTTTCTAGAATAAAAGCAAACGTTTTATGTAAAAACCCAATATTTTGGAAATTTGTATGGGGGTATACCTAAAATTTGTGGTCCCAACCATATTGGGATATTTTATGGGACTATCATAGACATAATTTTACTTAATTGAACTTCCTAGAATAAAAAACAATGACGTTTTTATCAAAAACCCAAAATTTGGGGTACATTGTGGGGGTACCCCTAAAATGGGTCTAGAAAAACCATTGTAAGTGCACTTACGGCCTAGGAGAGTTTAAGTTTCAATTTGAAAGCTCTACCCTTATAGTCTCCGAAATAATCGTTTTCATACGGCAGACAGCAGACAGACGAAGAGGCCGGACGACAGACAGACAAAGCAGTTGACTCCCCTTCCAATCTGATCAAAATATATATACTTTATAGGGTCTATCCTTCTTTTTTTTTTTTTTATTATATTTTACAAAAACTTAATATACCCTTTACCCTTTGGGTACAGGGTATAAAAAAGATTGAAATGACGCTTCGAACTAGTGATTAATGCCGTCGATATATCAAAAAATGGCGGACTTATTATAGCAGCAGATGACGCACCCTTTATTTAGTTGATATGTATTGTGAAGAACCGATCGGTTAGTTAAGGTTCTAGCTTTCAATTAGCCTATATTATGTATCGCGTTACTTTGTTACAGTGTACACTGAGCTTCAAGGGGTCACAGGTTTGATGACAATGTCGACAAAAACCAAGCTTGCCTCTTGATTTATATATTTAACTTATAGTATATTATCTCAGGAAAACAATAAGGTAGGATTTTAATTTTTGCAGCTTTCTAGTCTTAAATAAATTCATTCTCCCATTTTAACGCTTAATACATACTTTCTTTTTGGGAAGACACCGATCGCACGTATTCTGAAAATTTTCGATTTTATCCTCTATTACCAACATTTACAACACAAATCTCATACAATTTGAAACAGTGCTCTTTATTATACCCGCTACATATGTGGGAAGGGTATTATCAGTTTGTCGGCAAGTTTGTAACACATTAAAGGAGGTGACGGGGACCCCATAAAACATGTCCGTCTGTTTGTTGCAATGCGTTTTTCTCGGAAAGTTTTAATAATATTGACCTAAAATTTAAAACTTAAGCATTTTTTGATCATAGGCAGTTTGTACATCAAAGCCAAGATGCCACGCCCATTTTTAGGTAGACCCCATACGAATCAACCGTCCATTTTTAGCTTTTTCAATCCAATCTGAGTTAAACAATTTCTACTGTCATTCTTTAAATATACTACCGATATGACAAGAATCGGGCCACTATAACACACAGACTCCATACAAAAGCACCTCTCATTTTTTTTTCAAGAAGATTATTGTTTTATTTGCATTTTAAGCTTAAAATTTTATATATTTCCTTTTAAAATTGAGCCCCAACTTGAGTTTTCCCCACCCAACCCCTGTACGGAATATAATCTACATGACTGATAATCATACATGAACAAATTAAAGTTTCGTGGGGCGGGTATTTGAGCTTCGTTGCTACCGAAGTTAACGTTTTTCCTTGTTTTCAATTAAAATAAAATTTTCGTTTTTATCATTAATAATTAATTTTATATTTGGTTAACAATAGATAAATATTTATAGTTTATTGGATTACATGAGTTAATAATATTACATAATTTTACTAAATTACATTTATTGAAGAGAATACAAAACTCTTTTTAGCATTCTATTGCGTTCAAACTAGTGATGGGTTCGGGACGGCAGGGCCGGCATGGGCTGGATCGGAAACAATTTCAAAATTAGCGGGCCTAATATCACTAATAAAAATAAGTTTTTATACAAAATTTATTTGGAGTAGAGTTCTATGGGAGGCTTACGATTTAAGCCATGTTAGGATAATTTCAATAGATTATCATAGGTTAAATTCATACCGAATTCGGTATTTCTAGGCTAACAAGTAACAAAAAACCTTACAAAAAAAAGGTGTAAGTTTCTTAACAAAATACCTATTGTTTGTTTTTATATTCAAGAGATTCTGGGACTTTTGTGAATGGTATTCTTCTAAAATGAATGTCAATTCGTAACAGCTAACAACTGTCTGTTAAATAATTAACTGAAGAAAATGGGTCAGTTAGATTCAATGTGTTTTATCGTTCAGATAACCTACAGTTAAAATTTAACTTAAAATTTAGTTATTGTATCTTAAACGTAATCTAGTCTCTCATTAAACATTAGGTTAGATGAAATTAGTATAAGCATTAGTATAAGAATATGTATATCCATTGAAAAAATAAGTTCAAACTATCTTAGCGCGATTTTCTTTAGAAATTTTATATTTTTACGAAAGTAATTTTAAAATTTTTAATTGCAAAAATTTCTATCGTTTCAAAAACTTTATCTCTTTTTTTCTTTGTATTACAATAAGCAGCACTCAACACCCTCGCTCATTGACAACTCAAGTTGGCGATAACAAAATTGAAGAAATGAAAACAAAAAATAAAAATAAAAATTCAAAAGACCACAAAGAAGACTAAGCTGTCGCCAGGAAACCATAAAAAACTGGGGATGCGGAAAATGTTGATTCTTGTGACCTCCACAGGGTTCTACAGAATCAAATATTTATTCTCCGAGATAAAATATTTCATTCAAGCCAGCTTTCAAATGCTGATCAAGAATATTTGTACTTTATGGGATCTGTAATGCCTCTTTTTACCTGATTCATCCAATTGCATGGTTCAAAAGTCTATACGGTAAAAAGTCTATGTATATGTAGTATATTAATAAAAGCTGCAAAAAGGTCGTGATGCTCGAGGTAGTTTTGAAAAAAAACCAGTGATGGGCGGGAATATTACAAAAAAAACTATACATGGGGATGAGCAGATTTGGAATAAAATATTTAGTCCCGCGCCCCTCACTAGTTCAAACTCAAATAAATGTCTGTTCCTAACTTTTTTTTTCTATAATATTTTTCTTTTTTAATTGTATTCCATCGTTATTTAGGTAATATGAAATTTATCAATATTTGTCTAGTTGTATTTGAAAACAGCTTCTAGCAGCTTCAAACATGAAACGATATAAAGATACAAGATTATGAATACCCTTAATGTGTGTAACATACTTATAAAAAATTAAGTAACATAAAAAAATATAAATAATAATATGTTAAGTATTATACAGGTATACACATTTACTTTTTATCGCGCCAACTATTTTTTTGGAATTCAAGTGTGTATGTGTGCAACACAAATGTAATGTAACATGAAAAAACACGACAAAAAATGTTATTTTATGTTTACACTGGCATTAGTGTTCGCGTTAGTTTTTGCTTGTTGTTATGAAATCAACGTCTCCTATAGCCAAATAATTTTTTGCATAAATTTTATGGAAGTTATACATAAGTAAGTATAAGCAGTTTTTTGAACGTACTATGTGTTTGCAGTTGGCGTTTACTTTGATAGCAAATGGTTAACGCTAACTTAAATGCTACAACCAGTGGAAACATAACGTAAATCAGTTAAGCTTTAATGAATTATTTTTACACATGTATAGTATATCAAGGAAAAATGAGTTGAGTTCATAAACTCGAATTAAAACCTTTGTTGCAATTAGTATAAATAAATTATTAAATTATTTATTTATTTTAAATAAATTAAAGTATAAATTACCATTGACTACTAAATACGATTTTTAAAAAATGTTTTAAAAAATTTAACCGAAGGTTGATATTTTCTAAAGTTTTTTGTATGTTTAAACAAGAAACTTGAGTTTGGCGAAAACTCAAATAAGGTGTTCACGAGGTCCAACATAAGTGGATAAACGAATGTGTGATTGTTATTTTCCTAAAACATTTTTGTTTGCGTTATATTGCGCTCAAAATTGTGTCAAATATGCCTTAAAGACCTTGTTTAGAAAAACCCCGTACGGACTAGTTAATGTCTCTCTAGTCAGGGCTGTTGCAGCGTGTACCCATGGACCCATGACGAGTTAGTTGTACCCACGAGCTAGCTAGCTTCAATGTTTTTTCCTATCCTATTTTTCGATTACAATGTCATAAAAATGCTGACGAGTCCGGATCTGCTTACCAGCACTGGGTCATCTTTGCATAAGACCGAGACAGTTACTAACCACCACTGTACTAGTATTTTGTATTTATCAAACAGTTTATTCATAAAACATAATACAATAAAAAAAATATTAGATGAACTTTAAAATAAATTTTATCATTCTTTGCAACGATAATCTTGACAGCGAATGTAGCATATGAGCTCGTCCTTAACTAGGTCAGTGAATAGTTGTCCCACATGGATCGTTTGGGGTTTATCTACACAAATTAGTCAGTAATTGAGCAACATTGGTTGGTCAGTAACTGTCTTGCATGTGCCTTTCAGCGGCTGTCCTAGGCAGATGCAGAGTCGGACGCGTCAGCTTTTTTAGGATATTATAATGAAAAATGGAATAGAAAACAACATTGAGGCTGGGCTAAACAGCTGATAAGTTATGGATCGATCTTTCGATAATTTGATGAAAAATGTTAGGGTAATGAACTTAAACATTTCTTGACAACGATTGAATCAGGTATGAATATATTTACTCCAAATTGTTTGAAAACTCTTCTAATGTCATGCCATGTAACACTCCAGATTTCCAAATATAGTATATTTGCTTAAATGTAGAAACGAGCTTCAATATAGTATCTTAACTTTGGCTGTATCGGATCATTGATCTCAACCCACCCCTTTCGCGAAATATTCCCTACGCCTACTGGTAATAATTCGTAAGTAATTTGAAGTTTCAATCAGTAATTTTTTTGTGCTAATAGCTGCATGCAATAAGCCTTCCTAAGGACATGAATGCACATTTCTGAGTATACTGAGATACTACGGATAAAGAACAAAGTGGGTCTTTTTTCAGACGCCACACTCAAGCTTGGCTACAATCACAAAATGTCCAGAATTTATGGTCTCTCAAGACAAACCTCTGAGGAGTTGTGGTTCGAGTGGTTCTATGCAGAAAATAATCATTACAACAGCCTGAAGAAGCTTAAAGCTTCCATTAGTTAACAACTTACTAATCTAACGAATAACATCAAGCATACATAAGTGCATATTTAAGCTCATTGAAAACCGAGAGGAATACACACATAATTTATTGGCTAAATGACATTGTTAATGTTAAACATTTGATGAATAATTTTAACTAAAACTTAAAAAAAAACAAGAAAAAAGTTAACTTCGGTTGGACCGAAGTTTATACTATATACCTGTTACACAACATTTGACGTGGAAAGACCTTCGTGTGCAGCATTTGTATTAAATTTGATTTCAAAATACTAAACTAATTAAATATATTCTTAAAAATTTAGGAATTCGCGGTCCGATTTGGACCAATTTTAAACTGAAGATTTGGCTTAATATACGAATCATTTGTACCATATTTGAAGCCATTTGCTTTATAAATACATTTTTTCTTATAAGAACTTGACAAAATGTTATTCTTTTCTATGGGAGCAATATCTAAAAGTGGGCGTGGCACATTGATTTTAACATAGAAAGTACACAGGACCTAGAAAAGCTTAAGTTTAAAATTTTAGCTTAATATCTTTAAAACTGAGCGAATAAACCGCGCAGCAACACACAGACAGGCGGACAGACAGACGGACATGGCTAAATCGATTCGTCTCGTCGAGGTGATCAAGAATATATATACTTTATAGGGTCTACGATGCCTCCTTTAATGCGTTACAAACTTTCCGACAAACTGAATATACCTGTTTACACTTGTGTAACAGGTATAAAAAAAAAAAATAAAGCAAAAAAAAAAAAAAAATCAAGAAAAATGGTAACTTCGTTTGGATCGAAGCTTGTATATCTGTTACACATCATTTGACGTGGATATATATCTTCGTATGAAGCATTTGTATTAAATTTTATGTTAAAATAGTAAACAAATTAAAAATATTCTTAAAAATTCCGAAATTCGCGGTCCGATTTGAACCAATTTTAAACTGAAGATTTGTCATGATTTATGAAGCATTTGTACCATATTTAAAGCCATTCGCTTTATAAATACATTTTTCTTATAAGAACTTGACAAAATGTTGTACTTTTGTATGAGAGCTATACCTAAAAGTGGGCGTGGCACATTGATTTTATCATAGAAAGTACACAGGACCTAGAAAAGCTTACGTTTAAAAATTTCAGCATAATATCTTTAAAACTGAGCGAATAAATCGCGCAGCAACAAACAGACAGACAGACTGACATGGCTAGATCGATTCGTCTTGTCGAAGTGATCAAGAATATATATACTTTATAAGGTCTACGAAGCCTCCTTTAATGCGTTACAAACTTTCCGACAAACTGAATATACCTGTTTTACACTAAGTGTAAAAATAGTTTATAATTTCTGGGCTGCAAATCGTTTTTAAAGTAAATGTGTTTTTGACCGAACCCAGTTGGCAACTATCTCCCTCCTCAAACAACTTTCTTAAATACAAAAAAAAAAAAAAAAACATTTATTTCATAATTTTGAACTTCAACTAAAATTTCGGTTAGTTTATACATTTCATTCGTGAAAGGAATTCATAGCGGTAATAGAGCATTTGCTCCGAACCAGCATTACTGAAAGAAAATTGGTTTAAAACAAAGACCGAACCATATAAGAAGCAAAAGTGGTTTGGTGGTTTGGGTTTGGATCGTGATTTCTTTATTTTACATATTGCGAAATAATTTTAATTGATTGAAAATGTTAATAGAAGTCCTCGTACACTTGCTAATGTCAAAAACAATAGAATAGGTAGACAAAGTGGTCCGTACTCGGCGAATTAAAAAAAAAATTGTTTTTTGTTCAAAGTTTACCGTGTGAGTATTAGTGAAAAAGCAATTGATTTAAAAGTCTCGTTCAGCTTAAGTCGAGAATGCTGAATTTTTACGCATTCGCAAATATTGTTCTTTTTTGGCTCTATCAAAAATAGAGAGGGAGAAATAGTTGGTGATGACCTAGTCACTTGAAATTTAAACTGAAGTTGGATCTTAGGACCAAAACCAACGTCACAGGCTTTGCAAAATTGATGGCAATGTAACACCATTATTTTTCGGTTTTATTTTTTTGTGTTTTTTTAAAACATTTTATGCTTCGAAAGTTTCGTTTATCGTGGTGTATTTTAAATTTTTTTGTGATACTTTGTAACATAAGGTAACTCATATGTGATCTTTCGGAATAAAATATACTACACTAGTTTACAGTTAAAAATGTTCTGGGTTCTCATGGATCTATTCGGTTAGTATGGAGTAAAATGATTTAAAAAATTGTTTATAATATACCTCTTGAGAACTATAGAAAACTTTAGGTTCAAATTTGGTGGCTCTATTTTTAGAGTATGATCCGTTCCCTACTACAGCCAGCATAACGGACGGATGGACATTAAAGATTAAGAATATATATATTTTTATACACTTTATAGGGTCCATCATGCCTATAAAGTGTAAGTAATCTTAATTTATACTACGGGTAATACATATAAGCGTTAGTTTGCACTTTTTAAAGAATCGTTTGCATTTCATACAAAAAAAAAAACTCAAATTTTTAAATTAAATCAAAATTTTTGGGTTGAGAACATTCCAAAATAGTATAAATTTTTCTTTTTAGTTTTACCTTTCTGACTTTTAAAGTTTAATTTACAAATCTAAATACATAATTTTTGTGGCAGTTATTGCTCCACAAAAGCTGAGAAAAACTTGCTGTGCTTACAACAGCTGTCGTTGTACCAGATATTCGAACAATAGTCCCCATGACCATTGATAAAATGAACTGCGCCAAAAATACCATACTACTGACGATTGCTACGTCTGTGCCAAGTCCTCGCACGGCAGATCCCAATTTGGCGGATCCTTCGCCATCAAGTTCAAACTAAAATCAAATAGGTATCAATGCTTTTGACAATTTATTAAAACTTTTGTTTAACTTACTACTCCCATAGAGTGATAGTGAGCAACAAGTAGATATGGCATTGTAAACAGTGTGGAATACATAACGCCAGCAGCCCAACTAAACACGATTACGCTGGCCTTAGCACGGGTTAGTGCCATAAGTGTCATTCCAACGGAATAAAATAATAATCCACCAACATAAACAGATTTGGCTCTGAAAATAAAAAGTTATTAATAAAAAGCGACACAAATCTTACTAAGCGCCAGTTTGGGTAAAAAAACATAAAATCAATGTCATCATCAAAAAACTACAAACCGGTTTTGGATCGAACAGCTGTACTTCTTGCATGTCTCCTCCGAACCGCGAATAAAACAAATTATTTAAAGAAAATAGTTTTGAACCAGAAACTGAACCATTTAAGCAACCACAATAATTCGGCTTGTACCGGCTCTCGAAAACTTTAATTATAATTAATTGAACTTGACAATGCCTTAAACACAAGAAACGGAGTCGTCAACAAATCTAAAAGGGTCCCTACAGTGGTTGATAATTTACCTCGGTTCGATGGCGACTGAATAAGAATCAAAGCTCGCTGTATAAGCATCAATGTAAAAAAATAGCCATAAGCATCGGCTCGGTAGGAACGGTGAAGAACGCTAAGAAGAAGGGTCTTGAATAATGATTAAATGATTTAATTCGTGTGCTCCAATCTTTTATTTACCCTTTTATTAATTTACTCCGAACAGATTTTCTTGCCATGTACCCGAAGGGCAAAAGACATATTAAGATTATTTTTCTTAATCTTAATCTTTAGTTTAGAATGAAAACGCAAATCAACTTTTAAATTCTGACTTCAAATTCGGATTCAGTCACCTAAAATACATATAAAATGACTCCTCCGGTACGCCGAGCACGACATGATTTTTTTATGGCCTAAAAAAATTTGAAAAATTCGAAAATTATTACAGCAATGTAAATAAAAAAGCCCTCCGCCGAATATTTTTATTTATTACTTTTGTCTCAATTATTGTCAATACCCATTATGACCAAACGGTATAATATTGACAAGGATTTTAGCATAAGATTGTCAAGCAAGAAAACTTGGACATCTGAAAACGAATAAAAGGTAAAACCACACACCACCAAGTGGTACACAGTCTGGTCCCTCACCGACAAAGGCACCGGTTTAGGAGTAGCTGGCCCAAGAACAAAACTTTGGGAACCCCTGGGAAGATACACTAATAATTCGTTGCGTACTAGGACAAAACATAGAGTACAAATGTTGTGTGTGTCGGGGCATTAAAACATCCCAGATAACAAGCAAGCAGACGCACTAGCAAAGAAGGGGGCCACAACTCATCTGATAGGCCCAGAACCTTACTATCCCATTAGGAGCCACACACTCAATGTGACAATACGTAATGATAGGAAACGAGCCAGGGATGCGACAAGTCAAACTACTAATAAAGGGGTTCAACTCTAAGGTTACCAAAGCATTGGTTAAGCTGAATAGAGCCCAGCTAAAGATCATAATAGTGCTCGTAACGGGTCACTGTAGACTAAGGAATCACCTACATGTAATGGTTGCAGCAAGCTCTCCTGCGTGCAAAGACTAGGTTTAGAAGCAGTAATCTGGTCAGTAAGGGCTTTTAATATACCTCTCTAGGTAGCAGCACAATTTGCAACTTTGGCAATAACAATAACAATGTTCCTAATAGCCCCGGTCTTTCCTATTTTAAAACAAAGTCACGAACAGCTGATTGAATAAAGTTACACAGAGTTTCACAAATTTACTTTCAAAGATAATTTTTTATTTTTGGCCAGACCAATCTTAAAACCCTAATTGTATTGAAAAGTTGGGGGTGTTCACACCCTAGAGTTAAAAAATATATACACTAGTCTTAACACAGCTCTTAACGTTAGATAAAACTAACTTTTTTTGAATAAATAAATTTGGATTGTATTTATCGCAAACAATTAAAAATTTGCGCTGTGGCTAATAAAGCTGCGGTCCATAGAAGTCCTTGTAGAACCTAAGTATAAACTTTTCAAACTCCTATTCTTCTAAGGAGCGTGAAAATTTTTAACTCCAAGCTCTTAGTTGGGCTCTGCGTTGAACATAAGTCAGTCAGTTAAGTCAACGTGTTAAATGTGCAAGTATGTTTGTAGATACTTGCTTTTACAACAATTATTTTTATTTGCTTACCTAAAACGTTGAATAAGCTTGTCGATGACAAGGGAATAGCAAGCACAAGATAATGAGTACATGGCCATGCCCCAGCAGCCAAAGCGGACGCCCTCTTCATATCGTATCTGTGGCAGTGTGCCTTCCAATGCCTTTGGATCTCCGTTAAACACAGCCTCACCCACAAAGTCTGTAAAATAAAGAGAATAACAGACATGTGCCATCCAACAAAAGAGATTTGTCAGGCAGAGTGTGCGCAGCGACTGCGGCATGTAGACAATCGAAAGTAAATAATGCGACAGTGACTCGACTGGCTCCTCTGATTGCGGTACAGTTGGTAATTGGCTGTTGCCTTCTATGAAAGACGTTTCGCCAACATTTGTATCCTGTTCGTCTGATACAAAATAATCCGATTGTGTTGGCATATCCGCAGACGTCAGCTTTAAAAGTTGAATTCCCACAAGGATTATTTAAAAGTTAAAAAATAAACAAAAAAATATGTTGTAAAAAAATATTTTAAACAAGAAATAATGCTGAAGTCGAGTATACTTGACTACAGGGTTTAACTCAATTTTTATATACTTTATTGTATTGGACTTTTATACAAAAAGTCAAAAAATTAGGTATATAGTATTTGTGTATTGGTCATACCCATGTTCCGATATTTTATTTGGACTATTGTAAGCAAAATTCTTCTTAAATTTAGAATTCAAAGATTGCATCATAAAAAAACCAAAATTTTTGGCGGAGATTTGTATGGGGGATTCCCCTTAAAATTGGGCCAAAGATAAACAGTTTATAAGTGATTATTTGACGTCTAAGGAGAGACTAAGTTTCGAATATGGTAGCCCTATTTCTAAAAGTCTCCGACGGCGTTTTTAGCATCTACTTGGGGCCAGATTCATGAGAAGAACCTTTGAAAAAGTCAAAATTTGTAAACTACTATATTTAATGCTATAGCTACTTTTGCAATCATTACCAAAGTGATTTGATACATCGGTGGGCAACAATGGACATTGGTTCAGAATTCTTGAGGAAGCGATTAAAAATCAGAGATTCATTTGATTGGACTAAAAGATTATTCACTAGTTTTTTCGGTCGCTGATTACGAATCTTCCTTTTTATACCCGCCACACATAGTGTGAAGGCTATTATCAGTTTGTCGGAAAGTTTGTAACGCATTATAGGAGGCATCGGAGACCCCATAAAGTATATATATTATTCATCAGCTCAATGAGGCGAGTCGTTCTAGCCGTGCCCGTCTGTCCGTCCGTCTGTTTATTTCAACGCGATTTACTGGTAGACTATTGGAGAAACTTAGCTGAAATTTGAAACTTAAGCTTTTCTCGGTAACGACCAGGTCAAGTTTGAATATGAATGGGCCACGCTCATTTTTAGGTATAGCCCCATACAAACTCACCTTTTTCCGATTTTTTGTATGAAAATATTTATTATTTATGCATATATTCAATTGGGTAAAAACACTTCTTATGTCATCCAATGTCAAATCAAATTTGACATGCCCATTTTTAGGTATATCCCCCAAAAATTTACCGCCCATTTTCGAATTTATGTATGAATATGGTTTTTATTTAGGAATATATTCACTCCAAATTGCCTGAAAACTAATAATCTAATATCATCCAATATCAAAAGCAAGGCGCCATGCCCATTTGTAGCTAAAGTCCCCATACAAACTTTCCGCCCATTTCCGAATTTTTATATGAAAATAGTTATTTTTTAGTAATTTTTTGACTCCAAAAAGGGTAAAAACACTTTTAATATTATCTAACATCAAATCTAAGGTGCCACGTCCATTTTTTGGCATAGGCCCCACACAATGTGAGTTGCATGAGACCATTGACCCCGTCGCATCCCATCTCGAAGTTCTATTTAAGCCACTGATGATAACACGTAAGTGACGGGTATATAAGCTACGGTTCCATCGAAGTTAACGTTTTTCCTTGTTTAAAATTCAAAACGAAGGATTTACTATGGCGTACAATTTATTAAAATATTCTAAACTTTATTAAAACTAAGTGTTCAAAGTGTTTTGGAACTAATTTAGTGAAGTCACAGGTAATATAAAAAAAAAAATAAGGAAAAACGTTAACTCCGGTAGAACCGAAGCATAAAAACTTGTCACAAAAATCTTTAAATAGTTTATGTGTGATCATCTCTGGCTTAGATAGAACCTCGAGATGGGAGGGGTGAGGGTCAAGGGTCTAATACAGCTCAACTCTAGACACAATATTCATATTAAATTTTAAGCTAAAAATGCTGATATAACAATATTTTTTTTAAATATCAAAAATGAGAAAATGTTATTGTAGACCGATCCTTATTATATCGGTGGAATGTACATATTTATATGTATTTTTATCTAGTTTGGAGTAAATATATTCAAAAATAATACCTATTTTCATACAAAAAACATGGTAGGTAAGTTTGCATGGGGGTTATACCTTAAAAATGGGAGTGGTACTCTCACAGACAGACGGACAAAAAAACAAAATGGCTAGATCGGTTCGTATCATCGAGTTGATCAAGAATATATATACTTTATGGGGTCTACAACGTTTTCTTTAGTGCGTTACAAATTTTCTCGTACAAACAGAATGTACCCATTTACATGTATAACGGGTATAAAAACAACGAGCAATGCGGTTATTTGCTAGTTTAGTATGAATTATAAATATTTTTTGAAGAAAATATTATATTGTTTTTACTAAAGTGCGGTAACACTGGTGCAGATGTTCTTAAAATAATTATTAGAATTATAATTCTAATTTAAATAGAAACTATCACATTATTCTTAAAATAAAAAAGTCTGAGAAAATAAAACTTTTTTCTCACAGCTGCCTCCAATTCTGTAATTTAAATTAGATTACAATTTGTTCAACATTTTTGAACATTTAATACAAAAACAATTTTTTCTTCCAATATTTTTTACATCATTACAAATTTTTCACTGGTAAACATGTGCACATATGTGTATAGTACGTATGAATAATATGCATTTGGCCAATACTTATTATCCAAAAACTTAACGGTGCCAACAGCTGTAACATTCGTTATGCATGTGTACAATGTACACATATATCTATGTACAGTTTAAACTTCATTTTGTTAAGCATATTTTAGAGATTTAAAATTGATATTGCAAATATTACTTTTTAATAGAAAATAATGAACTGGGAACAAAAGTATAATACATAGTTGAACGATTTAATGTCACAGCTTATTTCGTGCACTTCACTTTGCATTAAAAAAAGTGGTCGAAATGTGCAAATTTTGTGTGTGGTATAGCTTTATTTTCCGTTTATAAATCTTTTTAGAGCAGTTTTCAATCGATTTGACTTCTTTAATGAAAAGGGGTTTTGTTCATTATTGTCTATCTTCCGCTATAGTCGTCAATATTTTATTTGCTGCACGAAATAAGCTGTGAGCCACTGTATGTATGAAGCAAATCAATATTTCCAAGTTTCATTCAAAATATATGTATATGAGGACCAAATGATAGAACTGTGTGATTAATCGATTAATCAACGAACATTCGATTATATTTTATTATCAACAGATCAATTAGTTGAAGAACCAATAATTGATGATTAAACAACAATTAATAAACAATTAGTTGATAGAGGATAGAGGACAGTCTCGGCATTGATTAGCAAGCGTGATAAAAAAGCTTTTTCCAGGTAAGAAGCAAAAAAAAAAAAAAAAATACTAGGATTATGAAGAGTTAAGATATAAATATCTTAACTTTTTATTCTAGGGCTTTTGTTCCTGCGCCGAACCACTCTGCAATGTTGTCTATCTATTGGGAGGCTCTGGGATCAAGGGTCTGGTAATCCTATATAAAATTTAGTGTCTTATTTTAACATTTTCGTTACAGGATGTTACATACTCGATAACAGCGGCCTTTCACCTACTCAAGTTGGTCGAATATAAATACTTCTTTGTAAAAGCAGATTTACCTTTTCGTTAATTTCCTCATTAATATTTCGTTCTTCGTTTTCAAATGCGCCGTAGTTTATTGATGAACTCTCGAATTGATCTGTTTCGGTTGGTTTCGATTTTGAAGTTTTTGGAGCTGCGATTAACCACAAAGGTATTTCTCTGAAGCTAGTAATTGTAAACGATACACAAGCTATAAAGATAAATGTGATTATAGTAAACACGGCCTTTACATGCCCGCCGAGTCGTCGTCCTGCGTGTTAGTAAATGGATTCGTATTAAAAAAGGAAAATTTTTTAAATATTAACTTGAGTGAAGTGTACCTATTGATGTGGCATCCCAATTTATGCCTCCCATTGAGTAACCCATAAATCCACCGAGTCCAGCCATAATCGTAAAGGTTGATAAACCCCTAGCATGATCCTCTAAAATAAAAAGATTTATAAAAGTTTTAAAATGAAGAACATTTGGAGAAAACGCACCGGGAACACAGACATCTAGAAGAAAAGCCCTTGAAGGACTTTGGCAGGCGTCGGCGTCAAAGTCAAGTAAAACAGTGCCAAGTACAGTAAAAAATATACCCCATGGATGCGATGTCTTCATTGGTGGCGGCGATATTTCTGTGTCTGAAGCAGTTGTTCGATGAGGTGACACATCTATATTATTAAGTGTAGCATTTGGCAAAATATTTAAAGCAGCTTTTTGCAAATGAGGGTCTATGTCGCCAAACCAGTATCCCAAATTCTCTCCATTAGGTACCAAAAGAAGACCTAAAAAACAAAATTATTTAAATTGATATTAATGTGAACATGCAATTCATGAATCCGTTTTATTACCAAGAAAAACTCCAATGGATAAAATAATAATAAACGGTCGTCGTCGTCCCATGTTTAGTTTGCAACGGTCACTCATCGATCCAAGAATGGGACAGACAAAGAAGCCAACCAGCGGTGAGAGGGCCCATACCAAAGTCATATGATGATGCTCAACACCGATTTTTAAAAGTGTCGGCGAGACGAATGCTGTCTCTGCAGCGTATGAAAACTCAATGCCCATGACAGCGGCCGACACTCTCACTAGTTCTGCTCGTGTTTTGCGCCTGCAAATGACAAATCCTTTTATTGTAAATTTCGTTTTTAGTTTTATAAATTTTGTTACACAGCGTGGGACTAAGTTTATGCAAATTGCCCATCTTACTTGAAAGACAATCTTCTTTGCTTTCAGCATTAAATCAATGAATTTTATGGTATATCTACATAAAATGTATCAACGTCTAAATAATCTGTTGCTTAGCTGTACGTGTAAACTTATTTGTAATATGTTGAGTCAATGTTCATTTTGATTTATACGCTTTGACGGAGACAAACCATAAAATAATATAAATTGTAAATAATAAGTAATCTCCGTCGTAAAAGTCCATCATCTTAAATAGTGTTGCAGCATAGTTAGATTTTAACTAAAGTCACAATGGCGATACCCATCACCTTTAAAAAAATTAGATATGTTACGGCACAACTTATGCCTTTATAATTAAATAGTTTGTACATATAACATATGTTTGGTTATTGTTATTCCCGGTACACATAGTGTGAAGGGTATATTCAGTTTGTCGAAAAGTTTGTAACGCATTAAAGGAGGCATCGGAGACCACATAAAGTATATATATTATTGATCAGCTCGACGAGACGAATCGATCTAGCCAGTCTGTCTGTTTGTCAGTTTATTTCTACGCGTTTTTTTTCGATGAAGATATATAGATATTACGCCGAAATTTGGAACTTAAGCTTTTCTCGGCAACGACTACTTTGTATGTTAAAACCAAGTTGCCACTCCCATTTTTAGGTGTAGCCCCCATATAAACTTACCGAAAATTTTCGAATTTTTGTATAAAAATAGGTATTATTTATAAATGTATTCACTCAAAATTGAATAAAAACACTTCTAATGACATCCAATGTCAAAAACAAAGTACCAAGCCCATTTTTAGGTGTAGCCCTCACACAAATTTACCGCCCATTTTCCTATTTTTGAATAAAAATTGGTATAATTTATGAATTTATTTACTCCAAATTGTGCAAAAACACTTCTTACATCATCCAATTCCAAAACCAAGATGCCACGCCCATTTTTATGTATAGCCCCCATACAATCTCACCGATTTTGTTTGAACTTTTGTATGAAAAATTAATTATTTTCGTCTATATATTTATAAATGTATATAAGCCACTGATGATCACACATAAACTATTCAAAGATTCGTGTGGCGGGTATTTATGCTTCGGTTCCACCGAAGTTAACGTTTTTTCTTGTTTTTTAATTAATATATTTTACAATAACTGTAGAGTGAAACATTTAAACCTACCACCGAATTATTAATAAAGCAAAAATGGCGGGAAAGCATGAGGGAAGTGCCCTATCTATATAGTATTTCTTCAAGTCTTTTATTGCATATTTTTAAACTACTATACATTGTATAACTAAGGAATTCATATTGCGAAAAATTCGAAATTTTGTTTACTTTGCATACACATACATACATATGTACATGTACATGCATGTATATGAGTATATAGTTAAAGCTATTTAATTTAATTCACTCTAAAATTACTTTTGAAAAGTAAGCTTAAAATGTTTTAAAAAACAAGGAAAAATTTTAGCTTCGGTTGGACCGAACCTTATATACCTGTCACACATCATTTATCGTGGATAGATATTCGATCTCAACCTATTTTAGACTGAAGATTTGGATTGAATCAATAAGCATTTTAACCATAATTGCAGCCATTAGCCCTGTAAAATAAATTTTTTCTCGAATAAGAACTTGACAAAATGATGCAAGTCTTTATGGGGACTATGCCTAAACATTTGATTTTAATATACACAGAACACAGGACCTACAACATCTTAAGTTTAAAATTTCAGCCAATTATCTTTAAACTGTGCGAATAAATTGAGCAGCAACAAGCAAACAAACAGACGGACCGTCAGACAGTCAAACGGACATAGCTAGCTGTCTCCTTTAATGTGTTACAAACTTTCCGACAAACTGAATAGGAAGAGAGCCCTTGAACTGATCAATTTTTTACATATTAAATTTCCCGATATCGGATATTTTAAAAACAAAATGGAAACAAACGTGATTTTCGATTAAATATTTTATGGCGACAAAATGGTGAAAGTTATTGGCCTAAGCTCTCTGAGTTGTGGCATCATTTATTTGCCTTAAGTGTTGTAGGGCTCTTGTGAGCAGTCCGCCACCCAAAGCTATCCTAAATTAGGATTAGGATTCCTCAATGTAGTTTATACAACTGCTCCATGTTTTTTTTTTAATCTTTAAAATATGTGAAAGGTACTCACAAAGTTTTGGTAACTTTTTATATTTAATATACTTGTACAACAAAATAATTATATAGTAAGAAAAAAGACAACTTATGACAACTGTCGGCCAAGACTGTATTTGTTAAGCTAATATATATATACATATGAGGCATTGTCTGAGCCAAGAGCCACCCTAAAAAAATTTTGATTTGGCAAATAAATATGTTGAAGTATATAAAATCAAATATGTTGGGTAGGGTTTTAGGTCTGTGTAATGCGTTCCACGTTATCTGGGGACGCATTACACAGACGTAATTTAATTTTCAAATGGCGATAACTTTTACCTGGTTCAATAATTTTAAAATGGTTTACTTGGTTTTTTATTGTGTTTTCAAAAAAACTTTTTGCCCCCAAAAAACAAAAAAAAACTAGTTTTTTTCAACTCCCCCTTCTCCCCCCGGTTTTGTGTAACAAACACCAAAAAAATATAGAGAGCGAGGCAGCGGGGGTTTTATTTGAAATAAGAAAAATTTGGGAGAGGGAAAAAGTATAAAATTTAAGACCAAATTTTCTCGTTTGGGTCAAAAATTTTTTTTTGAAAAAAAAGAGAAAAATAATATTTCAAAGTTGGAGATTTTGCCAAAAGAATCCCCAAATCATTTTAATTAAAACCATAAGTCAAAAGTTATATCCATTAAACAAGAACCCCCTTAAACCCCGGCAACCATGCCTACCCTACATTCCCCCAATTTAAAACTACCCCTTTTTCTTTTTTTTCTAACCTTCTTCATTTTATATTCAAAATCAAAAATAGCGTCCTCTGTGTATGAAGTAGGTAGGGCTGAAATTTTAAACTTAAGCTTTTCAGGGTACTGTGTACTTTACATGTTAAAATCAATATTTCACGTCCACTTTTACGTATAGCCCCCATATAAACGAAGATCTATCTACAGGCATATTAGCTTCGGTCCAACCAAAGTTAACATTTTTCTTGTTTTATAGTACCTATGTCAAGGGCTTGTTCGAATTTCATTTTAAGATATTAAATATAGCTGAGAACAGTTCACCTATGCTTACCCGGCTAGGTACTTTAATAAAAGTTCTTTATGTATCACGCTACATCTATTGTATACATTACGATCGGACATTCCATTTATTAGTTTTTATTTCCTTAACGTGATGCCTTTGCTTTCATACAAAGATAGCATATGACATTAAATTTACTTATAATTGGAACTCATTGACTACAACTTTATCCTACACATAAGTTTATCCATTAATTATATATTAACAAATATGTACGAGTATATGGTAATACTTATAAGTTTTTTGAAATTTTGTGTGACTGTATGATGATGTATTATGTAGAGAGAAGCAGAGCAAATTATGATACCTTTCGAGAACGATTAAATAAATAAGAAGGGTTGTATTCCGCCTCTCTCACAATGTTGTTTTTTCATCAACTCACACTTTTCAATATAAAGATTGCTTTCTGACTAAACAAAACAACTAATTTCTTGGTGATGTTTTTCATAATTTTGTTGAGTTCTAAATTTTTTTTTTAGGTTCACAGTAGACTTGTGTGTAAAAACCAACAGGAGGCATGATATACCCTTTAACATAGGGGGGGGCCAGTTGTGAAGCCCAGTTGGCATTTTCGACCTAAAAAAGTTAGTCCCGAAAAATGTTCCAAAATTTTTGAGTAACTAAATAAACATACTTTCTTTGGAGAAAGTGCGTCTGCCCTCTGTCCGTCGTTTGAAACAGATTATCTCAGAGACTAAAAAAAGATAGAACAACCAAACTTAAAACAGTAAAGTTTGTAACGCATTAAAGAAGAGATCGGAGACCCCTTAAAGTGTATGTATATATTATTGATTAGCTCGATGAGACGAATCGATTTAGCCATGTCCGTCTGTCTGTCCTAGGCAGTTTGATTGTCAGAACCAAGGTGTCGCGCCCATTTTTAAGCATATCCCCCCGTACAAACATACCATTTTTTTGAGATTTTGTATGCAAAACCAAGGTGTCACTACCATTCTTAGGTATAACCCTCATACACACCTAGTGCCTATTTTTGAGTTTTTGTATGAAAATAGTTCTTATTTATGGAAATATTTACTCCAACCTGGGTAAAGCCATTCATCTACAAGCATAGGACTTAATTTCCACGTCACTGATGATCAGAAATGATCGAATTAAAGTTTCATATGACGGATATTTAAGCTTTGGTTCTACCGTTTTAATGTTTTTCTTTGTTTCTTTCTCTATTTTACCGCAGTCGTTTTGGTTATACATTAATGTGAATATTTAGCTGTCTTAAAGTGCGAATTGTGCAAATATTTTCGAATGAATCGTGAAATTCGCATTGGATTCTTTGTCATTCAAAATTGTTCTTATTTCCATCGTTGTTTCTTAATTTAGGAACTCAAAATTTGGTATGAATAATGCCTATGATAATCTCAATAAAGTATCTCAATTTAGCGCAGATCAAAATTTTATTTATTAATTGTATGAACAACTTTTTATTTTCAAGTAACATTTGACCTAATTATTACATAATTATTCCTAAAAGGCATAATTAATATCTCCATGACATGATAAATTTTTCTGCGTACTACTTTTCCCGAAATGATATTAAATATCGCTGATGGCTGTTCTTTCATGCTTACCCGACTATGTCCTTTGTAATTTGTATGTCAAGTTACCCAAGTTTAAACTTTTGTAAATTTTTTTTTTTTTTTTTTGTTAAATTTAGTAATGGGCTTATTACGTTAAGAAGAGTTTTTCCAAAAGTCAAGCATAAGATTCTCATCTTAAGCATTTTTCTTAGTTGAAAAACAATTTCGTTAAAGCAGATTTGATAAGGTTTTTAGAACAATACATGTGGAATACATTTTAAATTTCAGAACGATAGTTCTCGATTTTAATGTCGAATCTTCTTGTACAAAAATAAATAGGTCTCGATATTCGAGTGAGTTATTCTTTATACAAGAATCGATTAGATTTTTTATGCATATAGTATACATTCTTGTGATTGATTTCCTAATTTCTTACTTGCGTTCATAATTTTGTGATTTGATTTCAAAGGTCTTAGAATAATCATTTTCGTTGTGTTACCTGTATATATGAGAGTAGTCCTGAGCAGCACTAGCATTTCCTTTTAGTTGGTCACTTGCAGTGTTTTTTGGCTAGTTCCACCAAATTTTGAGAATTATTTTCTTTGAAGTTACTAATGCGTTCTTTAATATCATCTCTCCATTGGTGAACTCGACCCGTAAAACCTTGATAGTCGTGTAGCTTTTCCATTATTATATTTATTAAGTTTCTTGGTATTCCTTATAATAGCAATTATAAAGTATAGTAGGCGTGTTTTATAAATTTTTTTTTTATTTGAACAATAAATACTTATGTAATTTTTTCATATAAGTTTATCAACTAAAAAAGACAAACATTGTAATTTAATTAGCGCAACACAAAGCTGGAAATATTCATTCATTTTAAAATTCGTTATAGTTTTATTTAGTAATAATATTTGGAATATAAACACATTAAGTTCAATTTCACACAATTTTTTTTTAAATTATGTATTGTATTATTTTTTATTTATTTATTTTTTTTTGTTATTCTTTACATCCAAAATTGATGCTTTTAAAATTTCTATGGATTCTATTGAATTCGATTTTTGACCGTAGTCGTCTGAACTCTTAGACAAATGCGATTGAATTAACTTGTCTATTTGGCTAGTTGGATTGTTGCTCTCATTTGCCTTTCGCATTTTTCTTGGCTGTCAACTGTGAAACGACTAAATTCTAATGCATCTACATTCCAGCGACCGCGAGCGAACGAGCATGCGTTAAGGGGTGTTTTCCAGCAAAATACGAATGCTTTGCTTCTCACTTAAATAAAAAAAAATGTAACAAAAAATAACAATAACAAATCCCTTTGCTCATCATTGCGGCCCTTTCGAACTTAACCGATGGTGGGGTAAGCTGCTTTAAAAAATAATATTGTACTAGATATATTGAATTAAATACCACGCTGACTTTGAACCTAACACCAATTGTTGCTCTATTCAAGGTTTCTGTTTCTTTTATTCATTTGTGTTATTTATGTTGTATCTATTTATTTTTATGGTCATTTAAAGTTAACGTAACCGGTTGTTGTTTTATTCGATGCATAAATCGGTTACAAATACGGCTTACAATTATTATAGCCGCCACACATATGTGTAGTGTGGAGGGTGTTATTATTTTGTCAGAAAGTTTGTAACGCATTAAAGGTTTTATCGTGCATTCTATAAAGAATATATATATTCTTGATCAGCACGACGCGACGAGTCGATCTACATTCGACAATCTGTTCGTCTGTATTTACATATGCGTTTCATAAGCTCAGTTATAAAGATATTGATCTGAAATTTGAAATAAAAGGGAAATAAAAGTGTCATGGCCATTTTTAGGCATAGTTCCCACACAAGTTTACCGTCCATTTTCGAGTTTATGTAAGAAAATACTTATTATTTCTCCTTTTTTTAGTCCTTAGTATTAGAGATGGACACGGAATAAAAAATTTTGGTCCCGATTCGGCCCATCCCGAATCCCGCCCAAATTTGTTAAATATCTTTTTTTGGTTTTTAATAAATACATGTATTTGATTTGTAACTGAGTAAGTAAACACTAAAGACTAAGTTTAATATGTTCTGAAATATTTTTAACTGTTGATTTAATACAGAAACAATTTTTCTAATATCAAATATACTTCTAATATCCCACTCAAAGTCGAGAAAACTTTTTTACTGGTTTCCGATGAAGTTGGCACAAAAAAGAACTTGTCTAGCAATATTTTAAAAGTAGTACACAGTGGGCCAGACAGTAGGCAAAAGTGGCCAAAATTAGAAGGAATTATTTGTTTCCATCAAAACTGCGTATATTAATGTTTTTCGGTCGCTGATTTCGAATCTGGCATCAGATTTTTAAAATTCAAAATGGCGGATCCAAAATGACGGACAAATTTTCACAAAAATTATTGGATTTGCTTGAAACTTATTTCTAGAGGATATTTTAGGTCGCTGATTACGAATCTGACATTAGATTTTAAAATTCAAAATGGCGGACAAATTTTCACAAAAATTATTGGATTTGCTTGAAACTTATTTCTAGGGGATATTTTAGGTCGCTGATTACGAATCTGACATTAGATTTTCAAAATTGAAAACGGCGGATCTAAAATGGCGGATGGATTTTTACAAAAATTACTGGATTGTCTTGAAATTTATTTTTTAGGGACCAAAATTTACCACAATTTTAAATTTCGGATCGAAGGTGGTTTGGGGTCCCTGATGACGAATCCGGGGTCAGTTTTAAAAAATCTAAAATGGTGGATAAATTGATCTGTTTAATGAAGAAAAAAAACTGTTACTCACATAATCTTACCTATTATTAGCCTTCAAGTTTGTTTAAACTGTGCAGTTTCCAGGATCCACCACGAGGAGGTTATAGGTTAGAAGATCCCATTATTTTCGGAAATTTTTTTGTTTTTTTATTTTTATTTATATTTTTTTGAAATTTTTCAATTTTTTTTTTTAGTTTTTAAATAATAGAATTAAATTTATATTTTTATTAAGAACTTGACATAGAAGATTGTCATTCTCATGGATGTTGAAAGATGAGATGCTGAAAGTTTCAGCGAGACCTGTTTCATCAACATCTCCCTCATTGTCTTCTACGAATGGATCAGTTTCATTGTAGTCAATTGCGCACTTCTTGAGGAATTGATAAAAACTTTTTTTTCTAGTTTCATTTTGAGACCCACACTTGATATTTTTATATCAGAAGTGTCCATACCTCTGTAAAAAACATCTTCAAGATTAGCTTCTCTGCTATGTTTCCTGCTGTGATTCAATCGAAAATTTTTGTAATCTTTATTACGAGCTTCAGATGCTTCTTCACCTAAAACTCCAACTGATAGTATGCTCGTACTAATAATATCAGCACCATGCATAAGCAGTTTATGCAATGTTGACGGCATAGGGTACCAAGGATAGAGACTTACATATTATCGCAAACGCTTTGAAATTTCATAGCATCCACTGGAAGATGAATTGAAATGGCAGTCAAAATTGTCTTCATCTCCTCCAACAATTCAAAGTCGATTCCAAGGCATTCAGCTAGGATTTCTAGGTTTTCAAATGCTTTTCGAGCAGTGTTCCTGTCAATAGTGTTTCCAGAACCTCCTGCTTTTGGCTTGTCGACTATAAGTCCTAATTTACTTCTAAACATTTCATGAATTTTCTTTCTTCCAGCAAACACAGATTTTTGATGAACAGTACGTATTTGCCATACTTTAAGATCCTGTCTACAAGAAATCTTCAAGAAACATCCAAAAACATTAATCCACGCATGTAATGGGCTGATGCCATACATATGAGATTTTGGATCTGGCAAAGAAAACCCCGTTTTGTTTATTTAAAAGGTCATTAAATAATTTAGGCGTGGCATGGCAGATAGGACAAGTTTGCATACTTTTAGTACCTGTAATGATGTTCAATACTCTGTCATCTATGAGAGTCAGGCATAAAGAAAAGTGGATCGATATGCATCGAACATCTTTTAATTCAACTTGTAAAAGTTTCTAACTTGTCTATTTGACTTTCTATATTCAACTTCTGCATTAAGATGACTTCCACTGATTCAGGAACATACTCTTATGTTAAAGGTCGACAAAATCTCACAGATTGTGTTGATCTATTATTCCAGAAAACAACATTATCTTCGCTTATCTTTCGTTGTGGAATGAGAGTAGTGCAAATAAACTCGTGTCAATTGGCTTCGAAAGGATATCGTCTGAAATAAATTTATAAGACTGCATATAAGCTTAATGTCCAGAGCTAACATCAAATCCCCAGGAACACATTAAAATAGCATTAATTTCCCCGTCGCATCTTTCGATATTATATCATGAAGTATTATCATCTTTGCATTTCAACAATTCTGTTTTCCGGGTGGTTTAACAAGGCCTGCAATGATACTTCAATTTTATTTTCGCGCAAATAGAGATGAATTCTTTAGATGGTCATCATTCAGACTTTATTTCTCGTACATCATTACTTGATTTACATGCTAAGCGCATATTTGTATACACGTCTTTGGAAAAGAATTGTTCAGTAAAAATGCTAATGCTTCTTAAGGTTTTTTCTGTATTGAACTATCAAGTAATTTTCGATTTTTTTGGTTGTTCAATATTGTTTAAAACATACTTAATCACTGAATAAAAATCTTTTGTCTCCAGATCTACTTGCTGCTTGACGACATGCCGTCAACAAGGATTTTGGGTTATGGTTTTGATCTGGATTGATTTGTAAAACTTCGCGTGGTTTAGATCGAGAAGATTGTCTTCAGAATGGAAGACTCGGACGACCAGAGGAGGGCGAGAGTCCTCTTTTCTGAGTAACAAGCTGGATCAATATGTTATTTAGTTCAGGAATATTTAAAGTAGAATTCAACCATTCTACATGTTTTGTTCCAAATCTCAATTTATTTTTAGTGTTAAATTTTAAATTTTAAACTTACCTTTAAAAGAATTAATTGCTAGTTTTAGTCTAGATTTAGACTTGTCATCTACATTGGAAGCATCAATGTTCATTTGTTTCCAAAATATAATTTATTACTAAATTAATATCTTTAATTCGTCCAGCTGATGATGAATTTCCCTTTTAGTAAACTCTTCCATACTTACCTACACATATAAACGAAAAGGACGAAAACAAGAACAAGAAACAAAACGAATGCAAACCAACAAATCTACGTTTTTTTCAAGATGATGATGATAATAATGATAAATAAAAAGAAAGAAACGATTAACACAAAACACGGAATCAACTTATGGACTTCAGAGCGTTATATTAAACTAGATTATGATATAGATATAATAGACAAAGATTTATTTGTCATTAATTGTATTAAATTAAGTAGTACGCATAAATTATTGAAAATGTGCAAAAATGTGCAAATTTATCTTAAAGTACATTTAATAGAGAAGAGATTCCATGTTTAGTTTTTGTTTTATGATGTGGTACATAGGAGTACAAACGAACGACAGCAGTATATATCACAGAATTTGACGTTTGACTCAATAAAATATGTTCCATTTTTTAAAGCAACACTAATTTCAATCCTTTCTTTACTATTTACTATTGCTCTACACCTTGTTGAATTGAAACAAAAGATAGAAATAAAATAAGTGTTATTTTATTGAAGAATATTAAAATTTTAGTTTACACCGATCTGACAAATTTGAAATACAACTTTTCTAATCAACATTAAATTGTAGCCTTAATAGTCAAGTAAATGCTATAATATTTTACCGAAAGCTACCTTAACTAATATATATTTGAACTATTAACATGAAAATTTAAAATTCTAAAGCCGACTTTTGGCCACTTTTTACTAACCGTCTGGCCCACAGTGCGCCGATATGATATGGATCGGGCCACTATAACATAAAGTTTTATACAAACTTTTCCGATATTTAAAAAAAAAAATATTGTTATATCAGCGTTTATAGCTTTAAATTTGATATGACTATTGTGTCTAAACTTGGGTTGTATTAGACCATTGACCCCATCCCATCTCGAGGTTCTATCTAAGCCAGCGATGATCACACATAAACTATTTAAAGATTCGTGTAATGGGTATTTAGCTTCGGTTCCACCGAAGTTAACTATTTTCCTTGTTTTTATATATGTTTAATTGCAATTACAGCTGTTAAAAATAATGATATAATAATATATATTTGAACTATTAACATAAAAGTTTAAAATTCTAAAGCCGACTTTTAGCCGTCTTGCCCACAAAGATGTACTCTTACATTAATATATATTAGATATGTAGTTTTTTTTTAACATTTTTATATACATACATAAGTGTTTATTTGTGTCGATATATTGTTTTCTCAAAAAATCGATCTGTATTAATGATTTCCTGCCAATTGGCTTATTTGTCAAATTTTCAACTAATTTCTGCATTTCGTGAGTTGAAGTGAGAACTTGGTTAAATGTCTCGACAGGTAATAAATTAAGTTCCATAAAAGAAACATTTAAAATCAGTGAATCATAATGCAGATATGTGGGTTTACATTGATCAATGAGAGCATCTTGGGATTATTAAATCTGTGAAACAGATATTATCAGTTTGTCGGAAAGCTTGAAACGCATGAAAGGTACCACCAGACCATATAAAGTATATATATTCTTTATCAGCTTAAAGAGGTGAGTCGAATGGCTTAAAATATGGTACAAATGCTTCTTACATCATCCAAATCTTCAGAATAAAACCGCAAATTTCAGCATTTTTAGGAACATCAACCTTGGTAATTGATTCCTAAACTACTATCTCACAAAGTATAAATTTAGTTCCAAAACAAAATGAGAAGTGTCAATCAACAAAAGAGTGCGGTTATGTTTTGCAATTATATTGTATATTCACGCACATTTATTTAAAATATATACTATATATTATATATATTTATTAAGAATTGTATTCTTTAAAGTGCCCAGTTGAAATTCGGGTCTCGAGTAATATTTCGGTACTTGCGGGAATTTCGGCATACTTAAAAATATCCCGAAAGTTCCCGCAAATTTAAAAGATTCCCTGTCCCGCCCAGTCTCGAAAATTTTCGGGACCAGCGGGATCCGCGGTATTCCTGCCTGTCGCCCATATTTAGTTTGTATTTCAGAACCAAGGTGCGACTTCCATTTTAAGGCCCCATAAAAACCTACCGGCCATTTTCAGTATTTGCATAAAAATAGATATAAATAATGAAGGTATTTTTTCCAAACTAGGTACAACCACTTCTAGTGTCATCCTATGTATACACTTCCGATATAATACGGATCGGGCCACTATAACATACATTCCCCAATTACAAATTCACCACCATTATTTGAAATTTTCAAGAAAATTATAGTATTGTATCTGTATTTTTTGGTTGAAGTTTTTCAACTTATTTGCTTCTTATGTCTAATGCTATTTTATATTGAATCTTATATCCCTATTCATCCCTTTTATGAAATACTATCTACGCCACTGATGATCATATATCAGCTATTCTAATTTTCGTGTGCCGAGTATTCGGTCCTACCGAAGTAAATATAGTAAACGATATGAGCGCCGAAACACGAAGGACAATTGTGATAGGTCAGGTCGATATTAACATAAAAATTGGCGGTCGGAACGGATGTTGGTCGAATCCCATTTTCGAAACTAAAAAAGTAATATGCAGAATAGACATCGAAAACACTTACACTTGAGTTTTGGCGAAAACCCCATTACACCATGACACCGAACTTCGAAACAAGTGTTTTAAATTACTCTGAAAATTTCGTCAGAGGAAAGTTTAAAGATATCAACCTGAAATTTAAACTTAGGCTTTTTTTGGATTCAAGGCAGTTTGTACGAGGCATGTTCAAAAGTATCGCATATTTTGTGTTTTTTTTTTTTTTTAAATTATTTATTTATTCATGAATATCTATTTTGTCCCCTTTAAAGTAATCCACTCCCGATAAAAATACACCTATGCCAACGTTCTTTCCAATCCTCAAAACATGCTAAATAGTCCCTTTTCGGTATAGCCATCAGCGCCTTCTTTGATTTAGCTTTTATCTCCCCAATCGACTCGAAACGCGTTCCCCGGGTGGTCTCTTGAGTTTTGGGAATAGCCAGAAGTCACACGGTGCCAAATCAAGCGAATACGGTGGTTGCGGAACGATATTGGTTGGATTTTGGCAAAAAGTCACGAAAAATCAGGTACAGTTTTAAAAAAAAATCATTTTTGGTACCAACCGAGACTTGACGGTTGTGGGCCCAAAAACATCCTTCAAAATTGTATTAACTGATCCTTTCGATACGCCAATTTCATCAGCAATGTCTCTCATAGTTAATCGACGGTGTGCAAGCACTAATTCTTTTACTTTTTGGATGTGAGCATCGTCCGTTAGAGTCGATGGTTGATCAGGGACTTCGTCTTCAACACGTTCAAAACCTTCTTTCAACAATTTATACCAATCAAATATTGTTGATTTTGGTAGAGCTCGGTCCGCAAGCCTTTTTCAACATTTTTATTCCATTTATTCCATTCAGAAAGTACCTGATACAGGTACTTTTTGATCCATTTTTTTGATCCGAAGACGATCCAAAACACGGCAAGCAAAGCAGCTGTCAACAATTAAGTGAACATTCAAAATGGACGAGCTTGTCGGCATAAAGTGAAGACAGAAAGTACCAACATAACCGAAAAAATCAAAATTCGAATATACGTAACCAGCGAAATTCAAGAATTCGCAGTAATGTTTGAACACACCTCGTATGTCAAAACCAAGGTTCCACGCCCAATTTTAGATATAGCCCCATACAAATTTACCACTTTTTCAATTTTTTGTATGAAGTAGTTTATTTTTGAATGTATTTAGCTGCAGATTGAGTAAAAACACTGGCACGCCAACTTTTAGGTAGAGCCTTCACACAAATGAAAGCACCCTTTTTAAGTTTTTAA